>OY804598.1:22268323-22708323 GCA_963680895.1 Fragum sueziense
GGACGGGACGCCGGGACGCCGGGACGGCATATCGATTTCCGGGACTGTCACGGACGTTCCGGGACGTATGGTATGTCTGCTATACTGCATAGCAATGTTCTAGATTTGTAACAGATCAAAATCAAAGAGGCTAATAGAACTAAACTTGCCTAAACCATTCACCTTGAAACATGGCCATGCAACGTCCCATTCCTTTCAAGTTTTTACTTCTATCAGCAGTCTGTGTTGACTAAGATTAGTCTGCATGTATATGCAGGCTGATCTTAGTCTATACTGCCTGGCAATGTACTAGATTTGTAACAAATCAAAATCAAAGGGGCTAATTAAAACTAAACTAACCTATACCATTCCCCTTGAAACATGGCCATACATCGTCCCATTCCCTGCACTTGTTTACTTCTCTCAGCGGTCTGTAGATCTGTCATTAATGACTGAAGGGCTTTCAGGTTCGTACTTACTCCTTTCACATTCTACAAAGGACAAATTCTTACATTATCAGAGCTAAGAGGGGGTAAAGGATTTTCAAAATGCAATACTTCATGCATTGTTCAAACCCTATGTTGTGGATACTCATTGGAATCGTCTCAATAGTTTTGAAGTTCAATATCATAAGAGCAGAAAGCTTCTTGCGTTTTTCTTCTTTTTTTTTCATAATGTTCCTTAAAACCGCTATTTTTGAGATTGTTGAAACCTTATTCATACAAGGCATTTCATGTACATGTTTATCAAAGGCGACAAATGTTTAGCATTGAACTTCAATTTTTCAACATCAATCAAATATGAACTTCAATTTTTCAACATCAATCAAATAGTGAATGAAGCCAAACAAGATTTGTTTGTGTAACACAAAATATTTTGTGATAAGTTTCAGACTTACAGACAGTAATGGTGAAAAAATATACCCCTGACAATTTGATATAAAGAAGTTACCTATTACCAGATGGCAAAATTTTAGGCTTGTGCAAAATAAAAGATACTGCAGAAGACAATATCATGAATGAAATTTAACATTTTTTGTTCTTTTTGTGTAATTTCACGTTTTTTTGCTTTTTCTGTATAAAAAATATTGTGGTAAATGAAGAAATTGCTTGTCACAAGCAATTTCATCATTTACCACAATGATTTCCAGTCTTTATCTTACGGGCCTGAAAAGGGGTAGATGTGTGTGAATTGGTTACAAATTTAATGTTACACACTTACATCAACAAGGACTTGACCCCAGAAAAATCGTTCATTCTCCACATGGGTTACCAGGACTCGCAACTTTTGACCGTGACCGAAATCAAACTCATCCTCCCCGCGTAACTTCGTAACGATCAAGCTGTAATCCTTCACGATCATTGTAAACTTTTTATAGTTGAAACCTTCGTCTCGTCTACTGATGTAAAATGGTCCACTCATATTGTTGGACATCGTTGATCGTTTACTTTCGTGAGACATTGGAGAGATCTGTGAGTTGTAACCCTCCGAAAAGTGGTACTCATCTACAAAAGATTAAGTATTTTGTCCATTAATCCTTGCCCAAAATGGAAAATTTTGGTGTGTTTCAATTCAAATGCTGCTAAAAATGACATAAGGGGTGTTAATACAGATAAGATTTGTGTGCAATATAGCACAGAAAATATTGAGGCACAAGGAGAAAAATGCTGATTATCAGCATTTTCTTCTTTTGCCTCAATGTTTTCCCAGGCCTTTTCTATAAGGGACGTCACAACCAGGGTTTTTATAGGTTTATTCAACTGTTTATAGTTGAAGCCTTCGTCTCGTCTACTCATGTACAACGGTCAACTCATGTTCTTGGACATGGTGGATCGTTTACTTTCGTGAGACATTGGAGAGATATGTGAGTTGTAACCCTCCGAAAAGTGGTACTCATCTACAAAAGATGCTTTTTGTCCATTAATCCTTTCCCAAATGGCAAAATCTCAGGGTGATTTCTATTTGAGAGCTGCTACAAATGACAAAATATAAGTTGGTAAAGATAAAATTTCTGTGAAATATTGCAAAGAAAATATTGAGGCAACAGAAGAAACTGCTGGTTATCAGCAGTCTCTTCTTTTGTCTTGATGTTTTCCCCAACTTTTCAATCAGGGATGTCAAAACCAGGTCTTGTTTGGGAAAGGGTTAACACATTAACAAACGGCACAATTTTGAACTGTTCCAAATTCAAAGATTGATGCAGACGACAATTTCAAGTGAATATAATAATACATATTTTGGTGTTTTGGAGTAGAAAACATTGTGGAAAATGAAGAAATTGCTTGTCACAAGCAATTTCCTCATTTTCTACAATGTTTTCCAAAGCGTTTATTTTGAGGGGCATCAAATAGCGTCAATATTTGGGAATGGGTTATCGAGACATTGTAAAGATTTGTGAGTTATAACCCTCTGAATAGTGGTACTCATCTACAAAAGATGATTTGATGTACTTCTACCATTACAAAATTTGCAAGTAAACCCACTATCAGCATGCAAAAAATTTATACTGATCCAAATTCAATGATGTTGCAGATAACAATTCCTAATGAATGAAATTTTAGTATATATCAGCTAGGCTTACATTGAAGGTAATCAAGACCTAGAAAGGTAGATATAATAGGAGAGGGAGAAAACAAGAGTTGTCCGCGGACAACGTAGCTCGCCTATACGGGAGCTTGTCACAAAAACAGCTAATTTTTTAAAAGTAGGTCAAACACCAAGGTCAAGGTCACAAGGTTAAGGGTCATGGTTCCAAATGAAAGGTTTTGGCAGGAAGTATCCATGTATGAAATATCAAGGCTCTATCAATACTAGTGCATGAGATATAGGCCAGGTTAAAGTTTTTCAAAAGTAGGTCAAACTCCAAGGTCAAGGTCACTAGGTCAAAGGCCATGGTCCCAAATGAAATGTCTTGTCGAGATGTATCCATGTATGAAATATCAAGGCAGTATCTCTAATAGTGCCTAAGATATAGACCAGGTTAAAGTTTTTCAAGGGAAGACGCGACAGGACAGGATGGTACACGACCCCGACGGCGACACTAGGGCTGTGACATTAGCTCTCCGAACAAACTAGTAAAGCCCCGGTTCGCTAAAAATCCAACCTTTCAAAATCCTTCTTTATAACTAATCATTTGTTGAACAAAAGGTTTTTTCTATGAACAAATTAATGACAGTAAAGAGGAGATATATTTTGGACAACAATCATTTATCTTTCGTAAAATTTGAAATATCAATTTCTTTTTTTTCTTTCAATGAAAAGTTTTATCATACGCAAATGTCTAAATAAAAGACTTCGAAACATACAGAAGAATTCCAACAGCTACAGGTCAATAAAGTATGGTATAAAAAACTTTCGGTATATAATAAACACAAAAAAATCCTTACCTCCCATACTGACCGTCCTTTCATTATTACCTGCAATGAGAACAATATTTATGACCAGCCAGTACTCTAACACAGGGTTGCATCTAGTAAAAGGAAATAAATAGGGAATGATTTTATCCATTTAATCATGACGTAATTTGGGGCAAACAAATATTATATCTTGGATGTTGATATCAAATCTCGTAACTACAGCTTGAATCAAGCCATAGTTACGAGATTTAATAAAGATTATCAAAACAACGTTAACGCATGTCTATTTTCAGCACAAAATTCGTTGCTATTGACCTGATATTTCCAAGACAAAAATTAAAAATTCCCTGGCATGTTTCATTGCTGTAATTTACTTGATAACTCACAATATTTCAAGTTTAAAAAGGCAATATCCAAATCATAAAATATATGGCACTGCATCTTATTGTTGCAAAATTCCCTAGAACATTTGCCTGTATTTTCAAATTTCCCTGACAGTTCACAAAATTCTCTGACAATTCCCCGACCTTGAAAAAATTCATTTCCCTGACTTTTCCCTGGCACTTGGTAACCATGCAAAAGGGACCATCCCGACAGATGTAAAACCAATATAATAGAAGTTAAGCTGAGCAGTCACCAGACTGACTATGGTCAATACTTTGTACACTTAAAAGATAATCCCTTTTAGTACAATAGGTTGCTATTGTACATTATATCTTTCGATAATTTTCAGAGCTGTATTGTATAAAATTCTGTTGTTGTTTCGAGGTATTCCTCTCACCAGTACAACCACAATATCCAAACCGAGCCTCCAGCTGCTCTCTCACATAGATGATTCACACTCATTGGCGAGAGACAAATGATGTTTGTCAAATGTCAGAAAACTCATGACCCCTGGATTGACAGACTCCGATGTAACCGACTGAGCTATCCGGGCTCGCCACCATTTGTGAAAGGTTTAAGAAATTTGCAGATGTGTACAACATACAATTATGGTTTAATTGTAAGACCATATAAATTGTTAATTAGGAGCTACATTAATATATCAAACACACACATATTACACACACCAGTACTCAAGTCAATCTGAAACTGTGAAAGTGAACCCTTTACCAAACAAAATCTGGTTAACCCATTCCACAAGACCTTGTGTAGACAACAAAAAGGATGTTAACCCTTTCCCAAACAAGACCTGGTTTTGACGACCCGAATAGATAAGGCTTGGGAAAACATTGAAACCAAAGAAGAAACTGCTGATAACCAGCAGTTTCTCCTTTTGTCTCAATATTTTCTGTGCCATGTTTTACACAAATTATGTCTTAATAACTCCAGTTTTGTCGTTTGTGGCAGTTTTTGAAGTGGATCACCCTGAAATTTTGCCATTTGGGAAAGGGTTAATTAATCCTTTGGTCAACATTACAAGCTTTTGCCATCCCTAATAGAAGAGGCTCAAGAAAATGTTCATGCAAAAGTTTCTCCTTTTGCCTAGATATTTTCTCTGGTGTACTAAACGTAAATACTATCTTTTACTATCTGCAAGCAGCCATCAATTTGGAAAAAGTTTATATTTGGCCTGTATTGGAAAGGGTTAAAAGAATATAGATGTAGCAACCAAGGTGATGAAACCAGGGTGTGTTGAAAATGTAAGATAACTCTTTCATAAACAATATTGAGGCAAGTGGAGAAAATGATTGTTATCAGAATTTTTTTCTATTGCCTCAATGTTCTCCAGGGCCTTCAATATAGGAATATAAAACCCAAGGGTCAATATTATTAAAGATCGCAAGACAATATCGCCATTTTGATTTCCTCCAAACTTGGTCGTGAGATTGTTGATAATACAAGCCCCAGGTTCTATTTGGAAGAGGGTGATATATTTGTGACACGTCACGCTAAAAGGGACCTTATCCGAATACCAAAAATCCAAACTTTGACAAACTTGTCAGACCCAGCATAGTTAAACCAGACACTGTATTCGAAAAATGAACGTAAAGTAAGATAGGGTAAACATTCCAGATATAAAAAATTACATACAAGTGAAAAGTGTCGGCCCTAGTCTGGCTGCGCGGACTGCGCAGACTGACTAGGGTCGATATCTTGAACACACCCGATAAGGTCCCTTTTAGCGCGACGGGTCACATTTATAAAGAGCTCTACATGTTTGTTAGAAAACAGAATGCATTCATAGAAGGTATATATCTATAAAGTATAAATGGAAAAGAGAAAAAATAGAAGAATCTAATATACAAGTTTTTACAAATCAGGACAGCTCAAGCACACAATAATACTACTTAGCCTTTTCTAGCAATTAAAAGTCTCTAAATGTTGCCCATGCAACAGAAGACATACAATTTATTATTTGTGACCCGTCGCGCTAAAAGGGACCTTATGGGTTTTGTGAAAAATATCAACCCTAGTCAGTCTGTGTAGTCCGCGCAGCCAGACTAGGGCCGATATTTTCTACTTTTGTGTGCTTTTCTGAATCTGGAATGTCTTTTCTATCTAGCTATATGTTCATTTTTCACATATGGGATCTGGTTGACCTGTGCTGAGTTTGACAAGTTTGACAAAATTTGGATTTTCGGAGTTCGGATAAGGTCCCATTTTAGTGTGACGGGTCACATTTCCATTTAGCTTTTGTTTGGTAAAATGCTACAGCAATACAATGAAATTGGAGTTAACCCATTACCAAACAGCAGAGGTTTATACTTGTCCAAATTCAGACATTGCAGACGACAATTTCAAATGAATAGAATTTTCCATTGTTTGGTCTATCTTGGTAGAAAACATTGAGGGAAATGGAAGAAATTGCTTGACACAAGTAATTTCTTCATTTTCCACATTTTCGAAAGCCTTCAACTTTTTTCGGCACCAAAAGGCGTCACTATTTGGTAAAGGGTTAACCCATTACCAAACGACAAAATTTTAGGTTGGTCCAAATTGAAAGATGTTGCAGACGACAATTTGAAAAGAACGAAATTTGAATTTTTGTAGTCTTTTAAGGTAGAAAATATTGTGGAAAATGAAGAAATTGCTTGTCACAAGCAATTTCTTCATTTTCCACTATGTTTTCCAAAGCCATTATCTTGTGAGGAGTCAAAAAGAGTCACTGTGTGGTAAAGGGTTAGGGCTTATGCAAGCTAAAAAAGTAAAACACTGCATAGCAGGACAAAAGTTTTGAGTTATCCACATGAAACTACCATTATTAAAACACTAAAAGTGATTTTTGTGTAGACAAAATCAAAATAATAGTGATAAGAAAATGCTGAATTAGTAGACTTTCTGGGATGGTTTCTAACGCTTTCCAATGTTTAACCATTTCCCAAACCACAAAATTTTGAGGTACTCCTAATTCAAGGGAGCTGCAGAGAACAAAATAAATTTTGAGGAAGATACAATATGCAAACAATATTGACAAAAAAAAAACATTGACATAAACAAGAGCCGTCACAGACGGATTATGCTCCCCGAATAAGTGTTTGTCACAAAATAAAAACTATCATACATTAAGCCCCCTTTTCCCATGACAGCTTTTTTGTACACACATTATTTATAGAATATGGTCTAGAACATCCTATTTATTACATGAGCACAAAATTTCATTAAATTCTGCCCATTAGATGAAGAGAAATAAGAGAAAAACTAATTTTTACACTAAGGCCCCTTTTTCCATGACGCAGCCTTAAATTTACAAACGGAGAAAAAGGTTCCTAGGTATTGACCCAGGGAGTTCACATGTGAAGTTTCATTGAATTTGGTCCAAGGGTTGCTGAGATATGGCTGTGGACGGACGGACGGACGGACACACGGACGGACGTACGGACGGACAGCGTGGCGACTATATGCTCCCCCAAAATTTTTTCGGGGAGCATAAAAAATGCTGGTTTAAAGCATTTTCTTCTTTACCTCAATGTTTTCCCAAGCCTTTTCAATTGGGAGTATGAAAACCAGGACTTGTTTAGAAAAGGGTTAATATGCAAAGGGTCCATTTCCTCATGCAACATTTCATTTTACCACACGGGATAAAACAACATACTACAGGTTATACTACAATACTTACCAGTTCTCCCTTATAAGATGAAAGATAAACAAGATGTGTTTGTGAAACACAAATGCCCCCGAAATGGCCATTCTTCAACAAGAATTGTCCGCGGACAATAAAGCTCGCCCTAACGAGAGCTTGTCACAAAGAAAAGTCATTTCCTAAGTCAAGGTAAAAAGGTCATGGCCCAAAATGAAATTTTTTAAAAGTAGGTCAAACTCAAAGGTCAAGGCTACAAGGTCCAAGGTCATGGTCAAATGTGAACTGTGTTGGAAGGAGGTGTCCATGTGTGAAATATCAAGGCTGTAGGTGTAAAAAGACATGAGATATAGGCCAGGTTAAAGTTTTTTGAAAGTAGGTCAGACTCTAAGGTCACAAGGTCCATGGTTATGGTCAAATGTGAATGGTGTTGTCAGGAGGTGTCCATATGTGAAATATCAAGGCTGTAGGTGTAAAAGGACATGAGATATAGGCCAGGTTAAAGTTTTTCCAAAGTAGGTCAAACTCCAAGGTCAAGGTCAAAAGGTCCAAGGTCATGGTCAAATGTGAACGGTGTTGGAAGGAGGTGTCCATATGTGAAATATCAAGACTGTAGGTATAAAAAGACATGAGATATAGGCCTGGTTAAAGTTTTTTAAAAGTAGGTCAAACTCCAAGGTCAAGGTCACAAGGTCCAAGGTCATGGTCAAATGTGAATGGTATTGGTAGGTGTCCATATGTGAAATATCAAGGCTGTATGTGCAATAGGGCATAAGATATAGGCCAGGTTAAAGTTTTTTAAAAGTAGGTCAAACTCCAAGGTCAAGGTCACAAGGTCCAAGGTCATGGTCAAATGTGAACGGTGTTGGAAGGAGGTGTCTATATGTGAAATATCAAGACTGTAGGTGTAAAAAGACATGAGATATAGGCCAGGTTAAAGTTTTTTAAAAGTAGGTCAAACTCCAAGGTCAAGGTCACAAGGTCCAAGGTCATGGACAAATGTGAATAGTGTTGGAAGGAGGTGTCCATATGTGAAATATCAAGACTGTAGGTGTAAAAAGACATGAGATATAGGCCAGGTTAAAGTTTTTTAAAAGTAGGTCAAACTCCAAGGTCAAGGTCACAAGGTTCAAGGTCATGGTCAAATGTGAATGGTGTTGGTAGGAGGTGTCCATATGTGAAATATCAAGGCTGTATGTGCAATAGGGCATAAGATATAGACCAGGTTAAAGTTTTTTTTAGGCCAGGTTAAAGTTTTTTAAAAGTAGGTCAAACTCCAAGGTCAAGGTCACAAGGTTAAAGGTCATGGTCTCAAATGAAAGGTCTTGGTGAGAGGTATCCACATGTGAAATATGAAGGCTGTAGGTGTAATAGGGCATTAGATAGAGGCCAGGTTAAAGTTTTTTTAAAACGGTCAAAAAGTGGGTCAAACTCCAAGGTCAAGGTCACAAGGTCAAAGGTCATGGCCTCAAATGAAAGGTCTTAGTTAGAGGTACCCACAGGTGAAATATGAAGGCTGTATCTCTAACAGGGCATGAGATATGGGCCAGGTTAAAGTTTTTGCGGAAGCTGACGCCGACGCCGACATCCGGGGGTATGACAATAGCTCTTCCGAGACTATCGTCCCGGGCGAACTAAAAATGTTAAGTTTTCGTGGAGTAAAGGGTTATTAAGGGTTAAGGGATGACCTTGAGGACAATCAAATTGCATGGAACAGATAGATATCATTGAAAGGAAGTTGCATACAAAATTTGAGCTTTGTATGTCAAATACTTTTGGAGAAAAGGCAAAGGTTAAGTTTTCGGAATAGAAGGTTAAGTTCTCGTAGAGTAAAGGGTTGATAAGGGTTAAGGGATGACCTTGAGGAAGGTCAAATTGCATGGAACAGATAGATATCATCAGGGCGTCAACTCAAAATTTTGAAAAAAATATAGTAATATAGGACATTTTGGAGCAAAAATATAGGACAAATATAGGACATTACTCACGGCCTCAACCTTCTCAAAAGACACCTAATATTACCTTGTTAATGTAGTTTCTCTATTGTACCACTCCAAGGAGGGCATCATGTTACACACAAAAAAGTTAAATTTCTCATGAGTATGGTAATGGTCAATGTCAATGGCTGATGCCATTATGGGCCTTACACACGTTTCTAGGAAAGTGAATATTGTGAATTTGTCAATGAATTCCTTCTTTATTTCTCACTGAAACCTTGAAACCTATGAAATGGGCTAATTTTATTGCAAAGTGATATTTTAAGTGTTCCAGAAGAGGCCCATTAGGTGATGCTTCATGAATAAATCCTTTAAGTTTAATTTAGTAAGGCAAGTAAAAGTTTGTCACAGACATCCATCTTTAAATCTATGTATATTCCAGGAACCTACAACATAGGACCAATCTTGACAATTTGAGGCATCTTTTAGACCGTCATACACACAAAATTTCATGCCTCTTGGCTGGATATTCTGGACAGCTTGAAAAGTTTCCATGCCTTGTATGTTGTACTGGTGTTGACAGTAACATCCTATGCAGTGGTTGCAGAAAGTAGGCCCCTAAGAAATGCATTAGTATTACAAAACTCATAGAGAATCCAAACTTTAGATGTGCCAGTTTGACAGAAGACTCCAGTCTGAGATGCAAGTTGGGCAAGATAAGCCAGAGGTAGGGGCATCATTTTGCTATGTTGGATACACGCTTTTTGCAGCCGGTGGATGTGACTTAGCCACAATGTCCAGAGTCAAATCTGCATGAAAGAACTTTAAAAGAGGATGAGCTGATGCCAATCCTCACATCACCCTATCTCAATTACCAAACACCAAGCCAAATATCTTTAACCCTGTCTGTAGCTTGATAATTTATTCATGCAACTGAGACATAGCCCCAATCCAAATAACAGTGTCTGCAGCATAGTGATCCAGTGCTGATCAGACAGAATGCAAAAGACCACCACAGGATCTCCAATACCATATCTAGCAAGCTCCACAACTAGGACATGGAACAGAGCTTACATGAAAGGAGGTTTAGGTGGTATGGACATGTGGAGATATCAAATTGGTCAATTAAAATAGATTTTATTGTGCAGTTCACTTGCATTGGCAGACCAGGAAAGCCCAAGATGATGTAGAAGCAACTATCAGAGAGGGAATGCCAAGGAACTTATATAGACATAGACTCTCAAAAGAAAGACAGGAGAACATGAAAGAGGACAGCAAGATAGATGGAGGGGATCTCACAGATGTGGACAATGCCTCCTATGAAACCTAGGAGACAGTGAGTGTAGGCCTGAGGGTTTGGAAGAAGATTATCCTCTATCTCCCTAAAATCTGAGAACCCACAACATAGGATTTTAATCAAAACATGAATGAAATTTGACATTTCCTGGTACAGTTTCATGAGACAATACTAGACAAAGTTTAAATAGCTGGGGAGAAATAACTGTCCTGTTCATGAAATTTGGGAGCACACAACATAGAGCTATTTTTCAAATTTAAATGCAGTGATAAGTTTAAGTATTCTGGTAAGGAGCTATAAGTTGATGCTACAACCAAAATTTTGAAATCTCTATGCCTTAGGATTTGGGAGAGGAAGAGTGTCAAAGATCTCTCTATTTTTTCCTATGTAAAATCAGGGATGCCACAACATAATTTCTAATTTTCAATGCATATCGATAGTTTGAAGTAATCATAAATTCTGTTAGTATTCATAGTTCTATGTTCTATGTGATTATTCTACTCACAACATTTTAAAGCTCTGAATTGTAGAACAGAAGAATATGGTATAAAATTTCCATCTTCATCAAATCTGGGCACCATTAATACTGGGCTAAATTTCAATTCATTGATATAATTCTAAATATACTGATACTAGGAATCCAAAACTGTTGTGAAATGCAAATTTTCAAAGTTAGTGGTTTGTGATAAGAAGTGTGTATGTGTACAGACAGAGGCTGGACAGACAGCTGGTGATCCAATACAATGTCTCAAACTTAACAACTTATGCTTAGGTCAGCTAAAAATCTTATATTGTGAATCAATATTTATGTTGCTGATACATCCATCCAGCAATTACTTTACATTAGTTAGTAAAAATAAATAAAATCTATGATCTGAATAGGGTACTAAATCTTTTGACAGATACTTCAACACTCATCACTTTAATCTGCATCTGTTTTAAGTCTATAGCTATCTTTATTTCTTCAATTTCTTTTCCACACTATATTTTCTCATGAAAATATAGTATTGGTGATGACTATATAGGACACCTTTTAAATATAGGACAATATAGGACAGTCATCAAAATATAGGACAAATATAGGATATAGGACAGAAGCTGACGCCCTGTATCATTAATAAAAAAAAAGGAAGTTGCATACCAAATTTGAGCTTTGTATGTCAAATACTTTTGGAGAAAAGGCAAAGGTTAAGTTTTCGGAATAGAAGGTTAAGTTCTCGTAGAGTAAAGGGTTGATAAGGGTTAAGGGATGACCTTGAGGAAGGTCAAATTGCATGGAACAGATAGATATCATTGAAAGAAAGTTGCATACCAAATTTGAGCTTTGTATGTCAAATACTTTTGGAGAAAAGGCCAAGGTTAAGTTTTCGGACAGACAGACGGACAGACAGACAGACAGACAGACGGACACGAGTAAAACAATACTCTCTCGATACGGGGGCATAAAAATGTAACAAACATGGGTATATAAATATTATCAAACCAAAATAAGGAATTATAAATGCGTTTTGGACATTAAACCAACTTGAACTATTACAAAGCTTAAATTTGTAATTAGAGAACAAGATTACTTTTACATATTTAGAGGATGTAATGCAATTGGAAGTCACATCTGACTAAGTTCACTTATTCACATGCTTTCCTGGATATCAGCAATTTATTATCACTGAAATCCTTGCAATGGGAATGCACTTGAACGCATGATCAGTATTTTCTTTAACCCATTACCAAACGACAAATTTTGGACTGTTCCAAATTCAAAGATCACTCAAACTACAACTTCATGTGTATGAAAATTTACATTTTTTGGTCTTTTTGGGTAGAAAAAATTGTGGGAAATGAAGAAATTGCTCGTCACAAGCAATTTCTTCATTTTCCATTTTTTTTTTTCCAAATCCATTATCTCAAGAGGAGTCAAAAAGAGTCATTAATTGTGTGGTAATGGGTTAATTTCATTATAGCTCACAATAAATTACCTGGCAGATCCTCTCTTGCCATTAGCCAGACGCTTGCTCTTCAAGGTCATTTATCGTGAGCTATACATGACATATCAAGGTATGACCAATAAAACTTTTTTTTTTTATTTTCAGTCAACATTTGAAGAATCTGTTTAATTTGTTTAACATCTAGATCCATTCTACAAAAGTTGAATATAATTTTTAATCCATTCCCACACATTGGCGCTTTTTGGTGCCCCTCAAGAAAAAGGCTTTGAAAAACAATGTGGAAAGTGAGGAAATTGCTTTCACAAGCAACTTCTTGAAATTCCACAATGTGTTTTTGCCCCAAAGCCATAAAATTTTTAAATTTTATTACATTGTAATTGTTGCCTGCAATAAACTGTGAATTGGAAAAGTCCAAATTTTTGTTATTTGGAAATCGGTTAAAGCAGTATTCGTAATTACCTCCGACTGTACAAGTTATTCTAGCCAGTGGTCCAGGATTGAGTGACATTTCTGATGACAGAGTTTGATTCCCTGCATTATGACTGCCCATGGCCACGGTGAGTCTACGTCCTTTAAACACAGTCTGATCCAGATTCATAATGGCTACATCAGCCTGCTGCACACTGTCAAACGTTACAAAGGCGTATGTGCTGTAAATATAAAACAAAGTGACCATAATACTTCCATATACATTATTCTTCATTGTGTATTAAAAGGGGTTCATAAATGTAGAAAGTTTCGTGTAACAATTGGTTGAATGGGTAAACCGATTTCCACATATTGACGCTTTTTTGACGCCCATTCAGATAAAATTTTAGAAAACATTGTGGAAAATGAGGGAATTGCTTGTCAAAAGCAATTTTTTCATTTCCAACAATGATTTCAATCCAGAAATACCAAAAAATGTGAAATTTTATTCGCTTGAAATTTTCGTCTGCAACGCTTTAGAATTTGAAGCTGTCTAAATTTTTGGTGTTTGGTAATGGGTTAAGACAATTCAAATGAGTATCAATGAAGAAGGGTTAGGTTAAGAAATAAACAATTCAGAATGTCTTTTACTTAAGCTCAAGTAAATTAATGTAAACTTAATAAGTTATTCATCAAACAGAGCAAAGACTTGCAATTTGCTTAACAGCAGAGATTTGTCATTTTGTTTTGACAATATCAATTCGTTAATTGGCTTTTAACATCAATTTTAACAGAATTTCAGTCATTTCGTGACAATTGACCAAACGCCAGCTGTAAAACAAAAACATTGATAAGCCAATGGACAATCATGCCACACCCTAATTGTTTGTTTTTCTTAAATTCTTCATTGCTACATCCCGTGATATCTTATGGATCTATTGACTGACAATCACAACAATTGACATGCCAATGAACAACAATCCACATGCCAATGAACAATCAGGACAGACATGGCCAAGAACCAGAAATCTTTGTCAGACATTCGGTCTGACAGTACCAAATAATCTGTCAGACTGAATAAAATTTTGTCAGACCGAACTATAATCCACTATTTTACAGATCAAAATTTCAGACAGTTGGACTGACAGTAGCCAAAAATTAATCAGACCGAGGGAATTTTCATCAGACATGTTGAAATTGGTCCAGTAGTTTTGGAGAAGAAGAATTTTTAAAGATTTTTCGAAAAATTTAATTCAATTAAATTAATTTAAATTCAAGTTCTGCACAGATTTTACTCTTTTGAAGGAATTTGGTAGAGATTCATGCAAGGAAGATTCCTGTGAAGTTTGGTTGAAATTGGTCCAGTAGTTTTGGAGAAGAAGATGATTGAAAATTGTTTATGCACAGACGGACGAACGGACACAGGGCCGTGACATAAGCCACGCTGGCCTTCGACCAGTGGAGCTAAAAATCCTTTTTGATTTATAGTAAAAAAGGTCATGAAATGTCAAAGTTTCATGTAATTATTGATAAAGACAATTCAAAAGAGTATCTAGGGTTTTGCCTGGGCGAATAAGCCATAAGAAATTGGGGGGTCATTATGACCTCTTGCCTGCAAAGTTGGCAGTCATTTCTCCAATTTTGTGGATTAAAATGTAATTAACGCCTTGGGAATCAAGGATCATCTGGATTATAAAACTTGAAAGACCCTAGAGGTCATTAATGACCCGCAGGTAAATTTCTAAGGGGTAATATGCTTTGAAATTGTGACAATGACGCATGATTTGATGAAGGATATTTCCCATGGCTTGGGACAAAACCGAGGACCCTATGATTATGAGTCTGATATACTACCAACTGTGCTGTGGCAGAAGCCTATGTATCATAGCTAGAATGTTTACCAGAGCAACTGATAAGAGGGGGAAAATACTCTCTAAATTTGTTATTTAAAATCCAAACCATATGTTGTGGGTACTCATTTGAATTGTCTTGACAAAACATTTCTAATGAGTACCAACAATATAGGGTTTGATGAACAATAAGTAAAATATTGCATTTTGAAAAACCATCACCCCCTGTTATCAGTAGCTCTATTTTACCTTCTGTTTACATCATTTTTGTTCTTCATGACTATACTATGACCACCATATGGCTCCATCAACATACCAAGTTCCCACTGTAAATAAAGACAAAACAACAACCAAGTAAATATTCAATGCAACCATGCAATCATGAAAAGAACAGGTGTTTGTATGAAACACTAATGCCCCCTAAAATTGTTATGTTTTCACATTAAGTTTTCAGAATGACAGATAGATAAACAGACGGACAGAAAGCTAGAACGATGGACAGATACCAGTAAAATTATATCCCCAGATCTTTCTAAACTTCTAATAGTCAGGGCACGAATTCAGAAAAGTTATCACACAAAGGCATTTTGTGAAGAAAAGGGTTTGAGATCAGTTCTAGGGGTAATTTGGTATGCTGAATCCGAAAAACAATGTTGCCAAGCTGAAAAATGGCTTCTTCATCATCTAATTTGCATATTTTCAAAATGGCCGCCAAAACCTCAAATATGCAATAATAATGTTGTTTTCTAATAATTTTTTGACATGTTATGTTCTAAATATCCCACATTTCATGTTTACAGACTAAAACTAAATGGTTTACCAGGTAAACAAGGAACATAAATGGCTCTTTTACCATCTAATTTGCATATTTTCAAAATGGCCGCCAAAAAATCAAATCTGCTATATAATATCAAAGTCTTTGGCATAATCTTAACTAAGTTGTTTAGATATAATGCTATAAATTGTTTAAAACTAATGAGTAAATAATTCTAAAAGTAAATAGAACCTCTTTGGCACTATTTTTGATAATCTTTTACCGTATCACGGGCAATAAAACCCATTCAAACATACAGAATATCACTTTCTTGTTGCATTTTTTTTTTAAAAATGTACTGTTAAAACACACAACTTTTGTCAACAGTACCATTTTAGATGTTTACATTTAAAATTTGATTAACTAAAAAAACTTAGATAGTTTTATTTTAGCCTACGTAAGAGGATTTGTCACTTTCAGAATAATGCAATGCTAAAATATTTTAACAAATCTTGGGTACTTATGACTCGATCGGATAGAGCTCCGTAATCCCACTTGCATTAGGGATTTTTTTTGTCTGAATTCATTGATACCAGAATTGACTTTATATGTCATAAGAGCTAAATACCGTACTTATTCCAATAAAGCCAATAACAAACCCTATATACGGTTTATAACAAACCCTATATACAGTTTTTGAATTGAGTTGCATGTCTAAGAAAGTGAATGTGTCCAATTTTCAAATAGGAAATTGTTGCGTTCGTATAATCTAACTGTAAGTGCTAGCGTATAACGATCCTGTACAAAATTAATTTTGTCGCTGTTGATTATGCATTTCCCTTTCTACTTAAAGGGGCCATGCTAGATATTTCAGGCATCAGAACAACATGGGAACATTTACAGTTTGCTAAGAGGTATGCACATCATATTTTCTGTGCCAAAAAAGGATTATATCGTTGGTACTAAGATTTTCATCGAGGATCAGTTTCTTGTAAACGTTATTAGAAACTAACAATGTTGTAAGAAAAGTTAAATACAAACATCATTTAGAACTAAATGAATTTGATGCGAATTTTTATCATACAGTAAGTATCTACATATACAGGTTGACCAATCCATAGAATGTTTTTTGAAAATATATTTTACCTGTTTTTATGTTTGACATACTAGCATGGGCCCCTGTTAGTACGTCGAATAGTTGTCTAGGAACACACATGAAAAAAAGGCAACTACACTGATCATAAGAAGTATTAAAATGAAAATTTTTTAATAGAAGATGTAAGTCGGATGTCTTCATCAGAAATAACGTAGGCGGTGTCAACAAACACAACATTTTTGATACATGCAGATAAGTCGGTTATTGTATTTTTAAGAATACTAAAAGCGAATCTTAAAACTTACCACATTTATATACATTTTGCAAATCTTTGGTCAGCAACGAAGTGCAGCAATATCAAAGGCATTGGACAGAATATTTGTATTCAGTACAATATCATCATCTGTTTTTATCATATGAAATATACCTAACGTTCGTTTCCAAAATTGTCATTACAATATTTCTTTACGTGTAACATATCTGATTTTTCCGTCACTAGAATTAAACTTTCTTAACAGATGTAGATGGATATTGAGACTTAGTGTACCTATTTGAGATTATTCATACATAAGAACCGATGAAATGATGTAAACATCTGAAGAATATGAGTTAATACTTGAGACTTCAGAATGTATTCTTCAAACAGATTATATTCAAAGCAAACTTGACATGTCAGCCTTTGACTCCTTCATGTCTATAATTGTGAAGCTATCCATGTCTCTGAGCAGCATCAAGCGGAAAACCACTTCTCTATTCATAACCATTTCCTTCTTACTTGCCTTTCAGTTGAGGTTACCCTGTGTGAATAAATGTTAAGCCTTTAAGACGCAAATACCTCTGTCTAAGCCATTCTTATCAAAATATCTGGTATGGCAACCATATTTGACCCTTCATTTTAAACTTGTATCAACTTTGAAAGCATGGAGGTATACACCAAGAAATTCATATTTTATCTGTATGACAATCCATGGCAAATGATATGGACCTTATCACGAGCACAGCTAAAAATGGGAGTATTTTTTAAACACATGTTACATATCTATCCTCCGACAGCGCACTACTAATGATAGGGGTTCTCGATGAAACAATAATTTACATATTATTATTAAATAGATGATATAGTTCTAACAGTTTCGGATATAGCTGCGATACTTCAATAAATAACAGCAAAGACTATCTATACAGGGCTTACTGGTTGGAACCCATGGGTGTCAACATCAGTTTGACGTATTGCAAAAAATCTGTAACCAAAGGATGAATCGCTTACATATTATCTACATGTACGTGTGATCAGCAGCTAATGACTTTGATTGGATGTTGTACTTTACTTGTGCGAAAAAATGTCAGGAACATAATGGAAATGTGCACCAGACACTGTAATCATGCTGAAAATTAAACCCAATTCAATCATTAGCGTTTATGTGTTGTGCATTTGTTGACTAGAAAATCTGTATTATATAGTATATTAGTGACTATATCCAAATTCTAGTATTCTCTTTTCATAGTTAGATCAATAAGTTGTTTCTTTGAAATATTGTCAAAGTAAACAACTAGTTTTTCCTCTGAAAAAAATCAAGCTCAACATGCCATAGTGAATTAAGTTTGCCACACTAAATTATTTTTTGTAATCTAACAAAATTTGAAAATCGAGGATATTGGTACTTTTTTATATTGTCCAATGCCTAAGTTGATTACCTGTTTAATATGTGTTCGATTTCAAATATACACGTTTTAATTTCTAAGGATACCAAAAATGTAAATTAAAATGATTTTAGTAACTATCTCTGAAGCAGTTTTGAATCATGAGTGTATGTATATGAAAGTGCAAAAAGTGGAATTTCCCACAAAATGAAATTTTCCACATTACACTGCATTTTATTACAATGAATACGGTAAACCGTTTTCCAAAATGTTTGGACACTGATTTATGTTCTTAAGAATTAATTGTAGATATCTTGGCAACATTTTTTTTATTTCAATATTATGGATAAGATTCATCATTATTTTTGCAGAATTATGTGAATCATTATGTACATGGTTTTAAAATTGCCGTATTTGAGGTTTGCTAATAGCTTAAATATGTGGTAAAAGACCTTGCGCTCAAAGTTGCGTTCTGCATCATAATTGCCTTTGAAACTTTACCTTTAATGCAAAACATTTTTAAAATAGTACTTTGAATAATTTCACTGCATTTGATACGTGAAAATAAAATGTAGACAAATGTTATTGTTTAAATGCGTTTTTTTGCCATTTATACGGTAATTGCCAAAAATGAATATCATTTTTTTCTCATTTACATGTTAAATCATTTAGGTTTAGTCTGCAAACATGAAATATGCATATAGAACAAAAGATAAATCGAAAAATGATAAATAACAACATTATTTTTGCATTTTTTAAAAGTTTGGCGGCCATTTTGAAAATATGCAAATTAGATTATGAAGGAGTCATTTTTCAGCTTGGCAACATTGTTTTTCGGATTCAGCATACCCAAATACCCCTAGAAATGATCTCAAACCCTTTTCTTCACGAAATGCCTATACCTTCAAAACTAAGCGACTTTTTCAAAATTTTGTCCTGACTAAAATGAGGGCATAAAAATGCCAACATGACTGCTTTAGCATTGTTCCTATAGAAGTGCAAACTTGAAAGTACTATCACACACTCTTTAACCCTTTACCAAACGACAAACTTTTAGGGTGATCCACTTAAAAACTGTAAAAAATGACAAAATGGATGTTATTAAGGGGGAATGCTCCAGTTTTTCGGAACACTCGGTCATTACTGTAGTAAATTAAATGTTTCGTACCAATATGTTTCGCTACCATATTTTCAATAATATAACATATCATTACAATTTACCATTTTCGACGCAAAAGTGTATTTATTATGCGAAACTGATTTCCTCAAGATGGAAATCGATTATTTAGAGCAAGACAGTCGTAAGTGTGTATGCAGTTACCACTGTTTTGCGTCATTTTATTCATGTGTAGCTGATAAAAATTGCTGTAATTCACTAATAAGTGCGCTGACCTATACATTTTCTTTTTGAATTATTACCAGGACATGTTGCTTGATACAATGATGGAGTTTTATCAAATTCTATTATGTAGAACTTGAAATATTTCCAAAAATATGCAAATTTGGACATAAAACACTACAGCTTCGTTGATCTAACCGAATACGTGAACATGCTGTTTTATACATTTACTCATTTATAATAGCACATATTTTGGGGTTTCTGTTCGTATTAAATGTAAGACGTTACTTTAAATCCGTTTTCGGGACTAAACGATGAATTTATACCATTTTATTAGCATTTTAGTGACCTTGGACGGGTGCAAAAAATATGCATTTTTTTGATGTAGGGATATGTGATACGAATGCCTATAAAATTCAAACAAGATCGCTGACCATCCATTTTTATTTTACTTTTCAATTGGTAATAACATCTATTTTCAACATACAAAATATGAATAAATTCTATTATTGGGAAAAAAATTAGGAAACTGGAGCATTCCCCCTTAAAAGAAAGGATTTGTGTAAAATATTACATAGAAAATATTGAGACAAAAGGAGAAACTGCTGGTTATCAGCAGTTTGTTTCAATGTTTTCCCAAGCCATTTCTTTTAGGGACGTCAAAACCAGGTCTTGTTTGGGAAAGGGTTAAATTAATCTGAATAGGGTTTAATACCACTTGACAGTGTTTTAGTCATATTTCAGCGTACCCAGCCAAACTAGGACACAAAGACTGAGATTGTGATATGCTACTAACTGTGCTACAGCCTCTGCCATTCTTCCGTAGTAGTTGGAAATGTAAAGATTCCATGAGTTTGTGCACACACATCAACTTTGATTGTAAGACAAATGTACAACTAATGCTTGTCTTAGCAAATCAAACTATTTTTTTCTTAGACAAGGATTAACTCTTACCCAATCACAACGTTTGAAGTCTCTACAGAATGTTAGTTTAGAAAACCTTGATGGAAAGAAGAAAATGTTGATGACCAGCATTTTCTCCATTTCTTCAAGGATTTCAAAGACATATTAAATTGGCAGATTTTCTCATCTAAGTAGCTTCAAATCTTGTCCTCTGCAACAACTTTCAATTTGGACCAGCCTATAAATTAGGAAACGATTAACCTATTCCAACGCTTCGACACTTTTTGAGCCCAAAAAGATAACTGCTTTCAAAACCATAGAAAACTAGAATATCACTGAAAGTGATCATACCCCCCAAAAGCGCAGTTTTTGTGCATTTTGAGAAATTGATTTCATTTGAACTGTGAGCTGATCAATTGGGAAATAGAGCGAACAAAAAATCAACAGATCAAACAACACATTTAACAATCCCCAAGCCCCGCCCTGCCCATATTTTTCAATAAACCAAAAACTCACAACCATGCATTGAAGACAGTCAATCAAGAAACATTCCTGTACGATTTGGTTCAAATTTACTGTATAATTGCTTTTTTCTCATGATTTCGTTAAGTCTGATAAGCCCTGCCTTGCCATTACCACATTTTTTGCAAATAAAAAATTAACGAACAAATTTTGAAATAAGTCCCCCAATGAACATTCCTGCCAATTTTGGTAAAAAAAATCCCCGAATCAAAAATTCACGAACAAGTTTCGAAAAGAGTCACCCAAGGAACATTCCTGCCAAGTTTGGTAAGAATTGGAACAGTGGTTAAGGAGAAGATTTTTGAAGAATTATCTGACGATTTCTCAAAATTGGATAAGCTCCGCCCTGCCATGCCCACAATTATTGTCGAATCAAATATTCATAAACATGCATTGAATACAATCACTCAAGGGACATCGGTGCCAACTACTAAGTTCAAAATGGTCAAAGAAATGATTTTGAATGATTTTTCACATGATTTCTCCAAGTCCGATAAGCCCCGCCCTGCCACGCCCACAATTTTTGAGGAATCAAAATTTACGAACAAATTTTGAAGAGAGTCACCAAAGGAACAATCCTGCAAAGTTTAGTAAGAATTGGCTCAATGGTTAAGGAGGAGAAGATTTTTGAAATCAAAGCCCTGAAGGGCCTGAAAGTCGCTACAACAGAATTATTTGTAAAACAAGATTTGCTTTTCATGATCCTATCAGAGAATGCTTTGAAGTATTGAATGAAATGTATGTATGCCCCCACAAGGGTAAACCTTTAACAATTGAAGTAGTGCAATTGTAGTATTAATTTACATCAAGAATGAAAAGGGAAAGTTGGCAATAACTCCACGAACATTATCAGCAGAGTTATATTTTTGTACAATACACTTCTACATAATGACAACATCCACCTATGAAGTTGCACGAATCTATTGTCCAGCAAGATTAACCCGGGACATTTGCATATGTAATGACCCCACTTCGGCGATGTTTTGTTAAGACGCTCAACTAACGGACTTAGCGCACGAAAATTAAGTTGTCCCTGGTTAATTTGGGTGGACAATACCTCGCATAATTTTTAGTAATGCTCTTGACAAACAATTAAATATGAAAATCAACAAAGGGCAAAAACCCAAAAATATGATTGACAGAGTATCAATTCTTACCTATGAAGTTTTATGCAATGTAAACAAGACCTAGATCTCCATTTTAAGTACGCAAAATATATCTTGTCAAAATGACGATAAAGTTTATAAACGATGACCGAACTCGTGATTAGATCACATTCTTTAGAAACAAATTGAAAAAAAAAAACAATAATAAAATGAAAGACAAAACAAGTTATAGAATATTTACAGAGAAACACAGCTTTATTTTTCATCCATATCTATATATACAAATTCATAATACCATAGGCTACAGCAAATCCATAGATAATTATATCGTTAAAATGAATGCTACATATGAAAAGCAGTGGAAGCTAGATCTATTTTCAAAATGTTAGATTGGTCCAATTTGTAGGTAAATTTGGGGTGTTTAGTGATTGGGAGTAAAAACATCGTAACTACAGACTTCTGAAAGGGGCCCATGCTACGTTTTTATGCTTCTGAACTATTCGGGAACTCATATTTGTACATGGAAAAACAATTTGCAATGCATAAAAATCTCAATCACGGCGAATATCCATCTTTCCTTTGCTATAGATCAATCCTTTACAAGCGTGTTTACAGATTCTATTTTTACTTCGAAACGAGACAAGGTCAAGGTCAACGAGACACATCCCCAGCAGTATTAACACACTGTACAACCGGCTGCGTCGATGACTGTGACCTTATTTGCGAGGGATGCGTGGAAAGGTTTATTTTGTAGAAGCAGTTAGCACTGAACATTTATACACGTATTTATCAACTATAGAATACCAAAGATCCTTTCGTTTATTCATAAAAGTAAATTAATTTGACCTACCATGCACCTGACATCAGATGCCGAATCTGTCTTCGTTGACGACGCAGCCGGTTGTACGGTGTGTTGAATCTCGCTGAGTACCTCTGACGTAATTGCCTTTTGAAGGTTGGGCATGTGTAACCGTTTAAAAACAAAAACCAAGGACAATAAAATGCGGATCTGCACGTTATTCATTGACTTGGATTTTTATACTTGATAAAGCTCAATGAGTGCTAACAATGGACCCCTTCAGGTTTGTAATTTCATACGTTTATATCTGGTTTGTAATTTTTGTGCCATTTGCATTTTCGACAGCCTAGCAGGTCCCCCTTTAATCTGTAGTTGTGATGTTTTGGCTGCATGTCCCGTAAATTGACTGGCATTGATACTAAACTAAATTCTGGGTAAGAACGATGTTTTAAATGAAATATTTACCCATTTTGTTCTATTCAGATTTCCCAATTTCAGAAGATGTCACAGAAATTCATTGAATAAAATAGATCTATACTTCATAACGCATTCCTCACTTAACTAAAACCCCTCAAAATCAAACTATTTCATTTAAAACATCGACCCTGGGTGAAAGTTAGATACTTTCAAAATACTGAATTTTATAGCTGGGGGGCCATGGACCACAGGGCCCCCGATGGGTCTATGGAAACGCCCTGGCCAGGGGTCCACGGGGCCAGAGCCACCCGGGAGCTCTTGAGAAATAGCGTTTTCAACCCCCAGGAAGGCGTTCGTGACACTATAAATTCTACCATCTTTTGATGCAAATTTTCCAAATCATTTATCACTCAGTTTCAAATTATAACTCAATATGATGCACTTTTTTACATCTTTTTTTTTCAATTTCGAAATAAGAACTTATACGTTCTAGTATGCAATGGTGACCGTGATATTTCTCAAGATTGATATCATTTAGGTACGCAATATTTTACAGTCACAGAAATGAATAATCTCTAGAACTGTTTATTGCGGCAAGCCTAAAGTCGTGATTAATCGATAATTTGAGCCTCCAATAATGGTTTATTCACGAATTAACTTCCCCTCTCTTCACAAAAACTATTTTATTTCACGTTGATTATTCGGTGATTAATGATAAGAAATTTAATCGCAGAAACGTCGACTGAATCGACGGACGCTCGACAAATTAATTTAAATGGTAATTCATGCAGATTTTATGATGTAAAGTAGAAAATTATACATCTAGGTTTAGAAGGTTATTTTGTTTTTGGTCGGCAAGCGATAATGTCATGATGATACGAAGAAAATGATACCTGTTAGTCTACTATCCAAACCAAAAAATCACCGGTAATAATCCAACTAACATATTTTGAAACAGTTTCCGAAATAACTGAGCAGGTGTTGGCGGTGTTTTTGAAGTCACTATTCCAGCCCAGATTGAGTAGACGCTACGTCAGCAAGACGTCATATTGTTTTTTTTAACAAAATGGATCCGACTGTATCACGTGCTGATTCATCTGAGAAGCATGTCAATCAACTAGTAAGTCAATGAATGGGCGGGGACAATTCTCTTTTTCAACCAATCTGTAGGCCTATAAATTTTACAAGCATTGCTTCATAAAAGATCTAGAACTTAAAGGGCAATCGTCAGAAAAGAAGCTTTACCCCGAGTCTCTCCCTTAATCGGTCACATTTTAGTGAATATTTATTAGAGTGTTGACCTCTACATTTTTAAATTTTAGAGTAGATAGATTTAAGAGACAGTTTAACTTCATAAAGAGTTTTCAAAAGAAGAACGAAATTCAAAGGGTAGACTATTTCAGTGTATTTAGTGAAAAGAAAATTTCTTGCAGATGTAGATCTACATGACTCGTGCTTATACTTGCTACTCTCTTAAAACAAAGTACAGTACATTACCTCTTATGAAATGATATGTAATTAGTAATGTATTTTGATGATCTAATCAATAGACATCGGCTTTGGAGAGTAATACTTGCCGACGTTCGTCTATATAACCTCTCTCTTAAATCCTTTCACAAACAAGACTTGATTCCGACGACAATCATGGGAACAAAAAGATTGGAAAACATTGAAAAGAAGAAATTGTCGATAACTAGCCATTTCTCCGTTCACCCGAGATACTTTCCATGATGTAATTCAATCTTTTTTAAGAAGTTATGTCGTATGCATGCAACAGCTTTCAAAATGGAGCAGTCTAAAAAATATTTCTGTTTTGGGGTAAACAAAATGACGAAAATTGAACATGAATGTAAATATCCATGAATTACACTTTGGGGCTAACGATTATCCATACATACACAAAAATCAAAACGTGTGGGCTGAAATATTTATTCTGATCTGAAACGAAGGTAAGGTTTTAGCTGCGATCTTTCGGGGGAACCGTATCATACAAAATGCCCGTGACTTGCAAAGCTGCTTTTGTGCCGTCTATGATCGCCTACCGGTCGCGAGATTCAACCCTGCAAATCAACAATTTCATTTCCGTAAATCCGGCGACGTAAAACCCTTTGTTTAAAGTAATCGTCGGATATGCACATCTTGCATATTTCGGGATCGTCAACATCACGGAACCAGCCGAGTAGTTACGTCTCGTTTCTTTGATGTGGTCCCGTAGGTTTTCCCATTGATAAGCTGGCCAGGTGTGTAATAAAATGTTTTTTTTTTTTTCTGGTCTTCCCGGTATTGACTAAAATATTCATGAACCTGCAACACTACCCAGAAGAAGCTTTGAACTCGCCCTGGATTTTGTATTTTGGTCCTTGTCGAGTTGAAGGGCCTTGACGCGAATCCCGATCCTACTTACAACATAGCCACTTGCCCGTAACTCCAAAATCCAATCATTCAGATCATTTTCCTGTGGCTCATAGGGACTGATCCGAATAACCCTCCATTTCTGCGATTTTGGACAATCACAGATCTTTGTCTTGTTTTTTCGCCAGTCTCTCACTAGCTTTCCACTGATGCCGAAATCACTCTCAGCCGCACAGTTTTTTTGAATTTTCGGCAAATTTGATCACACGATTTTTTAAACTATTGTCATCACCAAGTAATTGCAGATTAAAACAATATGCAGTTACGAGGTTTTCGAAGAAAAGTGACGACTGCTTGTTGTGTACAATTATGTCGTGTGTTAATTTAGGGCATATTGATTGCGAGATTACACGCTTGAAATGGCAGAACGATGCATATCAAGCAAGACATCTTGTTAAAATGGAATTTATTATTATAAAAAGAATCGAGCAAATGAGTATTCCGTCGTTGTCGTATGTTTATTGTCGCCGAGTCATAAAGTCGATGTCTATTTCCCCCCCACATTCTGAATAGTTCTTTTTTCCTTGACTTATAGCCGAAGATATACAGTATTGAATATTGACTATCTAAGGGAAGTAACTCTTTCATGAAAACTGTCTAATTTAAACCTGGTTATTTCCCTTAGACCAATATACCTCAGAAAACGGAATTATTGCGCGCGATAAATTTTCTCCGCCAAAAAAGTAGTTCTACATAAAACGTATAATTTCCTCGTTCAACAATGATTATTTGGCATGTCAGTTTAGAAATTGTAGAAAGTCCAATTTCAATATTAAATCAAAGTGTGGACAAGAAATCAGAGATCTACTTTGTCTCAAAACAGAAATACAGAAGAAGTTAAGAGGTCCGTCTTTGACCTTATTTGACCTGTCCAGAAAACTCGTACGGCACCAATAAGTCGCAGCGCGAGCGCTCAGCGACTTAAAAAAGTCGGATAAGCCTCGCCCTGCCACGCCCTCATTTTTTGACGAATGAAAAAATCATGAACATACATTGAATACAATCACTCAAGGGTAAATCCTGCCAAGTATGGTTCAAATTGGCCTGATAATTGATTTTTTAAGATTTTTCACATGATTTCTCTAAGTCCAATAAGCCCCGCCCTGCCACGCCCACAATTTTTGACGAATCAAAAATTCACGAACAAGTTTTGAAAAGAGTCACCAAAAGAACATTCCAGCCAAGTTTAGTAAGAATTGGCTCAGTGGTTCCTGAGGAGAAGATTTTTGAAGAATTATTGAACGATTTCTCGAAGTCGGATAAGCCCCGCCCTGCCATGCCCACATTTTTTGGCGAATGAAAATATCATGAACATACATTGAATACAATCACTCAAGGGTCATTCCTGTCAAGTTTGGTTCAAATTTGCCTAATAATTGATTTTTTAAGATTTTTCACATGATTTCTCTTAGTCCGATAATCCCCGCCTTGCCACGCCCACAATTTTTGACAAATCAAAAATTCACGAACAAGTTTTGAAAAGAGTCACCAAAAGAACATTCCTGCCAAGTTTAGTAAGAATTGGCCCAGTGGTTAAGGAGGAGAAGATTATTGAAGAATTATCTAACGATTTCTCGAAGTCAGATAAGCCCCGCCCTGCCACGCCCACATTTTTGGCAAATAAAAATATCATGAGGATACATTGAATACAAGCACTCAAGGGTCATTCCTGTCCAGTTTGGTTCAAATTGGCTTAATAATTGATTTTTAAAGATTTTTCACATGATTTCTCTGAGTCCAATACGCCCCGCCCTGCCACGCCCACAATATTTGACGAATCAAAAATTCACGAACAAGTTTTGAAAAGAGTCACCAAAAGAACATTCCTGCCAAGTTTAGTAAGAATTGGCTCAGTGGTTCCTGAGGAGAAGATTTTTGAAAAATTATTTAACGATTTCTTGAAGTCGGATAAGCCCCGCCCTGCCACGCCCTCATTTTTTGACGAATGAAAAAATCATGAACATACATTGAAAACAATCACTCAAGGGTCAATCCTGCCAAGTATGGTTCAAATTGGCCTGATAATTGATTTTTAAAGATTTTTCACATGATTTCTCTAAGCCGATAAGCCCCGCTCTGCCACGCCCACAATTTTTGACAAATCAAAAATTCACGAACAGGTTTTGACAGGAGTCACCCAAGGAACATTCCTGCCAAGTTTAGTAAGAATTGGCTCAGTGGTTCAGGAGGAGAAGATTTTTGAAGAATTATTTAACGATTTCTTGAAGTCTGATAAGCCCCGCCCTGCCACGCCCTCATTTTTTGACGAATGAAAAAATCATGAACATACATTGAATACAATCACTCAAGGGTAAATCCTGCCAAGTATGGTTCAAATTGGCCTGATAATTGATTTTTAAAGATTTTTCACATGATTTCTCTAAGTCCGATAAGCCCCGCCCTGCCACGCCCACAATTTTTGACGAATCAAAAATTCACGAACAAGTTTTGAAAAGAGTCACCAAAAGAACATTCCTGCCAAGTTTAGTAAGAATTGGCTCAGTGGTTCCTGAGGAGAAGATTTTTGAAGAATTATTTAACGATTTCTTGAAGTTGGATAAGCCTCGCCCTGCCACGCCCTCATTTTTTGACGAATGAAAAAATCATGAACATACATTGAAAACAATCACTCAAGGGTCAATCCTGCCAAGTATGGTTCAAATTGGCCTGATAATTGATTTTTAAAGATTTTTCACATGATTTCTCTAAGTCCGATAAGCCCCGCTCTGCCACGCCCACAATTTTTGACAAATCAAAAATTCCCGAACAAGTTTTGAAAAGGGTCACCCAAGGAACATTTCTGCCAAGTTTGGTAAGAATTGGCCCAGCGGTTGAGGAGGAGAAGATGTTTGAAGACAAGAGGCCCAGGAGGGCCTGAATCGCTCCACTGGTTAAAGTGGAAGAATTATCCCATGATTTCTTGAAAGCCTTACACAGCAGCAGCCAAATCTTGATATTTGTGAATAAATTTTGAAGAGAGACTCAAAGAACATTCTTGCAAAGTCTGGTTCAAATTGGCCTTATGGTTGATTTTTAAAGAATTTTCTTATGATTTCTCTAAGTCTGATAAGCCCCTTTCTCCCTGCCACGGCCACATTTTTTTGACAAATATAAAAATTTGTGAACAAATTTTAAAAAGAACAACTAAAGGCACATTCCTGCAAAGTTTGGTTCAATTGGGCACACTGGTTGATTTTTTAAGAATTTTCTTATGATTTCTTTAAATCTGATAAGCCCCTTCCTCCATACCATGGCCACATTTTTTGACAAATGTAAAAAATTGTGAATAAATTTTGAAAAGAAGGACTCAAAAAACATTCCTGCAAAGTCTGGTTCAAATTGGCCCAATGGTTGATTTTTAAAGAATTTTCTTATGATTTCTTTAAGTCTGATAAGCCCCTTAAAGGCTTTCTCCCCGCCACGGCCACATTTTTTGACAAATGTAAAAATTTGTGAACAAATTTTGAAAAGAATGACTCAAGGCACATTCCTGCCAGGTTTGGCTCAAATTGGCCCAATGGTTGATTTTCAAAGAATTTTCTTATGATTTCTTTAAGTCTGATAAGCCCCTTTCTCCCTGCCACGGCCACATTTTTTGACAAATGTAAAAATTTGTGAACAAATTTTGAAAAGAATGACTCAAGGCACATTCCTGCCAGGTTTGGTTCAAATTGGCCCAATGGTTGATTTTTAAAGAATTTTCTTATGATTTCTTTAAGTCTGATAAGCCCCTTTCTCCCTGCCACGGCCACATTTTTTGACAAATGTAAAGATTTGTGAACAAATTTTGAAAAGAAGGACTCAAGGCACATTCCTGCCTGGTCTGGTTCAAATTGGCCCAATGGTTGATTTTTAAAGAATTTTCTTATGATTTCTTTAAGTCTGATAAGCCCCTTTCTCCCCGCCACGGCCACATTTTTTGACAAATGTAAAAATTTGTGGACAAATTTTGAAAAGAATGACTCAAGGCACATTCCTGCCAGGTTTGGCTCAAATTGGCCCAATGGTTGATTTTTAAAGATTTTTCTTATGATTTCTTTCAAGTCTGATAAGCCCCTTTCTCCCTGCCACGGCCACATTTTTTGACAAATGTAAAATTTTGTGAACAAATTTTGAAAAGAATGACTCAAGGCACATTCCTGCCAGGTTTGGTTCAAATTGGCCCTACGGTTGATTTTTAAAGAATTTTCTTATGATTTGTTTAAGTCTGATAAGCCCCTTTCTCCCTGCCACGGCTACATTTTTTGATAAATGTAAAGATTTGTTAACAAATTTTGAAAAGAATGACTCAAGGCACATTCCTGCCAGGTTTGGTTCAAATTGGCCCAATGGTTGATTTTTAAAGAATTTTCTTATGATTTCTCTAAGTCTGATAAGCCCCGCCCTGCCACGCCCACATTTTTTGACGAATCAAAAATTTGCGAACAAGTTTTGAAAAGGGTCACCCAAGGAATATTCCTGCCAAGTTTGGTCAAAATTGGCCAACTGGTATAAGAGGAGAAGATGTTTAAAGAAAAAGTTAACGGACGCACGGACGGACGGACGCACGGACGCACGACAGACACAACGCCATGACAATAGCCCGCTGGCCTTCGGCCAGTGGAGCTAATAAAACCAACAGACAGACCAACGGACCAACGGACCAACAGACAGACAAGCTGACTCCTATATACCCCCCAAATTGAATTTGGGGGGTATAATGAAGAATTGTATACGACAAACATTTTTTTTTCAATTCCAACAACATTTTCTACCTAGAAAGACCAAAAATTGTAAAAATTTTGTTCCCTTGAAATAGTGCAACATTTTTGAATTTGAACCAGTAAAAATGTGTGCTGCTTGATACTGGGTTAACCCTTTCCCAAACAAGACCTGGTTTTGACATCCCTAATTGAAATGGCTTGGGAAAACATTGAGACAAAAGAAGAAACTGCTGATAACCAGCAGTTTCTCCTTTTGTCTCAATATTTTCTGTGTTATATTTTACACAAATCCTATCTTCAAAAACATCCAGTTTGTCACTTGTGGCAGTTTTGAAGTGGATCACCCTAAAAATTTGTCGTTTGGGAAAGGGTTAAAGAGACTGTTATAAAATTGTGCTTACCTCTTTGGTTCCATATGGGAAGTTACTGATGAACACTTGAACATATTCAGCTTCCTGATTGGAAGATTTATTGGACTGGGCGGGGCTAGTCATTCCCATTGGCTCGAGCACTGGCATATCGTCAAAGCCATTATAACTTCTGTTGTTATTGTTATTGTTGTAGCCTTGGTTTTTATTTGGGATCGAGTCCAGTGTCTTTGGTGAGGATTTTGGCATTTTCTGTGGAGACATAGGCTCTAATTCGGGCATACTGGTCTCTAAAACAGGCATTTTTTCCAACACAGGCATTTTTTCCAACAGAGGCATCTTGGACGGCGAGCTGCTACTTGCATTACTTCTTGCATTTTGTTCAGTTCTGTTAATGTTTCTGTCATTTACGACTGTTCTTGATATAGGCGAAGTTTGAGTAACAGGGGACAAAGGGGCAGCTTTCTCTTTCCCTCGGTGGACACAAAGCCGCTCAAACTCGTCTTCAATGCTTCCTCGTTGTACTTGGCTGGTATTTTGCTGTCCTGAAATCATAAATGTGACCCGTCACGCTAAAAGGGACCTTATCCGAATTGCAAAATCCAAATTTTAACAAACTTGTCAGACCCGGCACAGGTTTACCAGATCATGTATGCGAAAAATGAACATATAGTAAGATAGAGAAAACTTTCCGGATTTAGAAAAAAACATAAAAGTGGAAAGTGTCGGCCCTAGTCTGGCTGCGCGGACTGCGCAGACAGACTAGGGTCGATATTTTTCACACTTGGATAAGGTCCCTTTTAGAGAGACGGGTCACAAATTTACAATAACTCACTACAATAGGTGGTTCAGATGACATGGTAAATAGCTTTTAAAAGTTGTAAGTTATGGCTTAGAAAACTTTGCAAGAAAAGGAGAAAATACTAGTCATGAGTAATCTCTTCCTTTCTCTCAGAGATGTCTCTCATGAGTCAATTTAACCCTTTTCTAAACAACAAAATTTTAGAGTGATCCAATTCAAAAACTGCCACAAATGACAAAATAGATGTTATTAAAGATAGGATTTGTGTAAATATGGCACAGAAAATATTGAGACAAAAGGAGAAACTGCTGGTTATCAGCAGTTTCTTCTTTTGTTTCAATGTTTTCCCAAGCCTTTTCTATAAGAGACGTCAAAACCAGGTCTTTTTTGGGAAAGGGTTAAATGCCTTCCTTGCAAATAAATTAATTAAAGGGACATTTCATCCCAATTTCAATTTTTTAAAGTATGTCTTGATGCCAAGATTTGTTATTCTAATGAGTATAAATACTATTAGTTTTTTTAAATTGTTGCCAATAAGCGAGAAACACGCATTTAAAGTTAGGACATAATCGATAAACTGCATATAAATCCGAACTGTTGTCCACAACAATTTGTTCAATTTTAACACAAAAAAATAAATTTCTCGTAAACGGCGCAATGTTTTGGCTTGAAAATTTCAGAATTTTCATAAGGAAATATGCTCTTTCAGATAAAAATAAAAGTAAAATTTATGACAAAAAATTCTGAAATGTCACTTTAAGAGAGAAACAAGATGTGTTTGAGAAACACAAATGCCAATTGTAAGTCTTTGGACAGACAAACGGACAGATAGACAAACAGACAGACATGAGTAAAACAATGTGCCCCAAGCTCTTTCGATGCAGTGTTGCATCCAGGATGAGCCCAGAGAGGGGGAGATCCCCCATCAAATTTTCAAAAAGGGGGGGGAGTAAAAATTTTGAGCGCGCAGCAAATAGACTTTACTTTCTAATCAAATCATGTGTAAACACCGTATGGTAGAGCTACAAGCTGATGAGGGGGGGGGGGGGGGGGGGGGGGGGGGTCGTACATGGGGTTTTCTTACTCGATTTTTAACACAGCTTATATAACATACCCTTTCAGCACATTACTGTCTTTTTCTACGATTCTATGGATAGATCTATTTTATTTCTTTTTTTTTTTTCGTGACCGAGCGCATATTCCTGTACCGATTCATCCCTGACTAACAAATCGTCAGTTGCAGGTCTGTACCCGACTTGGAAAAGTTCGTAATCCGTTTAGGTGGCATCTATCTAACCCAAGAAATATGATTTCAATCTATTCTACTATTTCAAACATACGCTGCATACATACTTTTCAACACGCCGTGTTTACCACTCTCTTTCACATGGTTCATTCATATGTATGGTGAGAGAAACGAACGACAACTCTGCTCGGAGATTGCGTGTTTACACGCTTGAAATCCAATGAGTGACGTCATTTGACAGTCACAGCAGTTCTCGGCTATTTCCGTTATCCGTAGATCGGCCGAGGGATGGTCGTTTTCAATCGGAACTTCTCTCGGCCAATCTACTGCGTCATTAGGGAATTTCCCAGGTAATGAGAAAACCCTTTTTCAGATCAGAATTTTTTAGCGAATTTCACCGATCTTTTTAAAACATGTTTTAATTTTCTTGTGAGATGTAATTTCGCTGCACACTGACTTTTGAAGAGCGGGCGATTATTTGCTATTCTGCGGGAGTTGCCACCCACAAAATTTTTAAATCGCGGGAGTGAAATTAAAATCAGCGGGAATCGCGCGATCGCGCGCCCTGGATGCAACACTGTCGATGCAGGGGCATAAAAAAGTAAGTTCTTATTACAAGAATTTTCTCATTGTATCTCAATTATCTTTTATGCAATAACATATTAACCCTTTCAAACTGCTGAATATTAGGGTCAAATTTGAAACTGCTGTAGATGAATTAAGAGTTTCTGCCTATTGGTAGTCAGGAAAATATTGAGACAAAAGGAGACAAGAGGACCATGATGGTCCTATATCGCTCACCTGAACCTAAATGATATGAGCAACACTTTTGTTCAATTCAATTAATATTTATTACTTTAAAGACTGAAAAAGAACTTATGGTAAATAAGGTTGTGAAAATCTAACTCATCCCAGATCTAAATTATGGTGCCAAACATTGTACAGGGCTCCAGATAAGAGGGGGTGGTGACTTTTCAAACTGCAATAATGCTGTCAGTGATCATCAAACCCTATGTTGTAGGTTCTCATTTGTATTGTCTCGTCGAGACGATTCAAATGAGTACCCACAACATAGGATTTGAATTCGAAAAAACAATGTTAGTATGTCTTCACCTCCACTTATCTGTAGCCCTAATTGTATCCAAGTTTTGTCTTGATTGATAAATAATAATTGTAGATTCTAGAGTATAAACAAGGTCGAAAACAGCCGAAAACAACAATTTTGTCAAATTCAAGGGCACAAAACGCTCGACTTTCTGATCAGATCAGACTGAAAATCAAACTCATATGAGATCTTATGGTTCCGAACATTGTGTCCAAGTTTTGTATAGATTGATCAATAATTGTAGATTCTAGAATGTAAACAAGGTCGAAACCAGCCGAAAATGGCAATTTTGTCAAATTCAAGGGCACATAACTCTCAACATTCTCATCAGATCAGACTGAAAATCAAACTCATCCAAGATCTTATAGTCCCCAACATTGTGTTCAAGTTTTGTCTTGATTGATTAATAATTGTAGATTCTAGAGTATAAACAAGGTCGAAAACAGCCCAAAACAGCAATTTTATCAAATTCAAGGGCACATTACTCTTGACTTTCTAATCAGATCAAACTGAAAATCAAAGTTACCTGAGATCTTATAGTCTCCAACATTGTGTCCAAGATTTGTCTTGATTGGTCAATAATTGTAGATTCTAGTGTGTAAACAAAGTCGAAAACAGTAAAAAACAGCAATTTTGTCAAATTCAAGGGCACATAACTCTCGACTTTCTGATTAGATCACACTGAAAATCAAACTAATCCCAGATCTTATGGTCCAAAACATTGTGTCCAAGTTTTGTCTTGATTGAATAATAATTGTAGATTCTAGAGTGTAAAAAAGGTTGAAAACAGCCGAAAATGGCAATTTTGTCAAATTCAAGGGCATGTAACTCTTGACTTTCAGACCAGATCAGACTGAAAATCAAACTCATCTGAGATCTTATAGTCCCCAACATTGTGTCCAAGTTTTGTCTTGATTGACCCTTTCCCACACATTGGCGCTTTTGGATGCCCCACAAAATAAAGGCTTTGGAAAACATTGTGACAAGCAATTTCTTCATTACCCACAACGTTTTCTACCAAGAAAGACCAAAAAATGTTAAATTTTGTTCAATGGAACTTGTCGTCTGCAACACCTATGATTTTGGACTAGGCTAAAATTTTGTTGTTTGGTAATGGGTTTCTAGAGTGTAAATCTATTTATATCCTCTATCAAACTAGATAACTCTACTTATACTGAAGAAAAGTAGTGTCAGAGTTCCTTCCCTTAGATTAACTCTTTTTTGAATACAGCAAAAAAGTGGCAATTTTGTCCAATTCAAGGGCACATAAGTCTCATCTTTCTGGTCAGATCAGACTGAAAATTGACCTCATCCAAGATCTTATGGTCTCCAACATTATGTCCAAGTTTTGTCTTGATTGATCAATAATTGTAGATACTAGAGTGTAAACAAACTTAAAAACAGCATTCTTTGACATTCAAGGGCAGATAACTCCGCACTTTCTGGTCCGATCAGGCCCATAATCGAACTTGTCCGAGAACTTATGATCATACTTGTTTTGGCCAAGTTTGATCAAGATTGAGTAACTTTTGTGGATGCTAGAGTGTAAACACCCCAAATGTTGACGGACGGACGGACGCCGGACAAAAAGTGACCACAATAACTCACCTCGAGCACTTCGTGCTCAGGTGAGCTAAAAATGTTGTTTATCAGCATTTTCTCCTTTTGTCTCGATCGTTTCACAAGCCTTTCATTTCCGGGCTGTCAAAACCAGGACCTCATTTTACTAACGATCTTCCTCCATGTTTTTATGTAAACTATGTAACAAGATATCCAATTGCACAAGAAATAATTGGATTTGTTATTAAAAGTAATTACTCCAAAATAACTGTAATAATGTTCATAAGTAAAACAGGGCCAATGTCTTGTTTTGCAGGTTTTGTCATCGGTTAACACAAAGCAGGTTTAAATCTAAATTTCTTCGTTTGGAAAACAATAAATTAGTTACACAACTATTACCTTCATGGGCATTATTATTATGATTGCTGCTGCCCTTTTTCCCTTTCCCCATCCGTACAACGAGGTCACGGTTCAAGAATGTTTTTCCGTTCATCTGGCTGATCATTTTCTCTGCTTCTGTAATTGTCCCAAAATCTACAAACACATACCTGAAATGCAAAGTGGCAATGAATTTTATGTTAAAAATAGACTGGGTTTACCGATTGTATTGATACACTGTCAGTTGTTATAAAATCTTGTAACTACAGCTTCGTTGAAGATGTAGTTTTGAGATTTTAGAATAAAACTGACAAAATACTAACATTTGTCCGAAATTATGTTACGGTTTACTTGATAAAATCAATCCCTATTAACCATAACCAGACAGAAATATTCTAGACCTGTCCAAATTCAAAGATGTCGCAAACAATTTTTTCAGAATGAAATTAAATTTTGGTCTTTTAGGTTGGAAAGCATCGTGGAAAATTAAGAAATTGATTGTCAAAAGCAAATTCTACATTTCCCATAATGTTTTCCAAAGCTTTTACAAGGAATCACCAAGTGTAAATGGGTTAAACCATTACCAGAAAGAAATATTCAAGACTTTTGCAAATTCAAAGATGACAATTTCAAGCAAATTAATTTTTTGTTGTTCTGGGTAATTACATTGTCGGAAATCAAGATATGGCTTAAAATTGTCATTCGCAATTCCTTCATCTTCCCCAATATTTTCCCCAAGGTTTTAACTGTTTTCAGGTTCAAAAGTGTCATATGAGTGGATGCAGGTAAAAGGGTGGGGTAGTTATGAGGGGATGGTGGTAAAATGGAGTCAAAGCCATCTTTTAACCTTATGGTCATATTTCACAGCTGGAGCAGGAGCACCTAACTGTGGATTTCTGGCATCTCTCACACCAGTACTATACCACAATATCCAAACCAAGACGCCTAGATGCCACCAATTTGCACACTAATTTTCCCCATTTTCGTGGGGGAGACCCCAATCCCTCATTAAGAGAAGGACTACTGTCCTATCATGTGCCCCCATATGCTTGAGCCAAAGGTCCTCAAACATATGCCTTGAGATTCAACATTACAAAATTCCAGGGTGAGACACACTTTGACTTACCTTTTGGCAAAATTATCTTTAGCTTGATTTATTCTGCAGCCAAGGTGTTTAAAGTCTTGTAAAATGTCTTCCAGATCAGCCTGTAATTAGAGAATAGCAATGAACTTTGTGTTATCAATAGACTGGATTTGTCAATATGTTTTGATTAAAAGTTGATGTTGTTATAAAATCGCGTAACTACTGCTTGAATAAAACCGTAGTAACGAGATTTTATGATAACACTTTCAAAATACTATTGTTAGTCCAAAACTTTGTCACATTTAACTCCATAAAATAATTCCCTATTTAACATGTATTAGGTCTATACTATTTTATCAATCCATTACCAGATAGTAAAATTTTAGACTGGTCCAATTTGAAAGGACATACAGATGACAAAACAATTGATTTAAAGGGGGAATGCTAAAGTTTTTCGGAACACTTGGTCATTACTGTAGAAAATTAAATGTTTAGTACCATATTATATGTTTCGCTACCATATTTTCAATAATATAACACATTACAATTTACCATTTACGACGGTAACAGTGTATTTATCATGCGAACTGATTTCCTCAAGATGGAAATTGATTATTTAGAGCAAGACAGTTGTAAGAGTGTATGCAGTTACTTCTGTTTGTCATTTTATTCATGTGTAGCTGATAAAAAATGCTGTAATTCACTAATAAGTGTGATGACCTGTACATTTTCTTTTTGAACACAAGAGATGTTTGTAAAACATATATGCCCCCTCAAGGGCCTACATTTGATGTAGGTCAAAGTCCAAGGTCAAGTTAACAAAGTCCAAGGTCATGGTCAAATATGAAAGGTCTTGGTAGGAGGTGTCTATGTGTGAAATATCAAGGCTGTATATGTAAAAGTAAAATGAAATATAGGCCAGGTTAAAGTTTTTAAAAGTAGGCCCAATGCCAAGGTCAAGGTCAAATGTGAAAGGTCTTGGTTGGAGGTGTCCATGTGTGAAATATCAAGGCTGTAGGTGTAAAAGGACATGATATATATGCCTGGTTTAAGTCTTTTTAAAAGTAGGTCAAACTCCAAGGTCAAGGTTGCAAAGGTCATGGTCAAATGTGAAAGGTCTTGGTAGGAGGTGTCCATGTGTAAAATATCGAGACTGTATAGGTAACAGGACATGAGATATAGGCCTAGTTTAAGTTTTTTAAAAGTAGGTCAAACTTCAAGGTCAAGGTCCAAGTTCATGGTCAAAAGTGAAATGTCTTGGTTGGAAGTGACCATGTGTGAAATATCAATGCTGTATGTGTAAAATGACATTAAATATAGGCCAGGTTAATGTATTATAAAAGTAGGTCAAACACCAAGGTCAAGGTCACAGGGTCCAAGGTCATGATCAAATGTGAAAGGTCTTGGTCGTAGGTGTCCATGTGTCAAATATCAAGGCTGTATGTGTGAAAGGACATGATATATCAGGTAGGTTAAAGATTTTATAAAAGTAGGTTAAAGTCCAAGGTCAAGGTCACAAGGTCCGGGGTCATTGTCAAATGTGAAAGGTCTTGGTAGGATGTGTCCACATGTGAAATATCAAGGCTGCATGTGTAATAGCACATGAGATATAGGCACAGTTTATTTTATTTAAAAGTAGGTCAAACTCTAAGGTCAGGGTCACAAGATCCAAGGTCATAGTCATATGTGATAGGTCTTGGTCGGAGGTTTCCATGTGTCAAATATCAAGGCTGTATGTGTAAAAGGACATGATATATCAGCCAGGTGAAAGTTTTTAAAAAGTAGGTCAAACTCCAATGTCAAGGTCACAAGGTCCAAGGTCATGGTCAATTGTGAAAGGTCTTGGTAGGAGGTGTCCATGTGTGAAATATCAAGGCTGTATATGTGTAATAGGTCATGAGATATATGCCCGGTTTATTTTTTTAAAAGTAGGTCAAACTCCAAGGTCAAAGTCACAAGGTCCAAGATCATGGTCAATTGTGAATGATGTTGATAGGAGGTATCTATGTTTGAGATATCAAGGTTGTATGTGTAAAAATACATGAGACATAGGCATTGTTAAGAATTAAGTGTAAAAATCAACAAAGGGCAATAACTCCAAAAAGTTGATCAGCAAGGTTATTGTTCTTGTGCACTGCACCTCTCCATAATGAGATCTATCCACCTGTAAAGTTTCATGATTCTACCTTACATACCTTTTGAGTTGTGCTCCGGACAAGAATCAAGTTATAAAATCAACAAAGGGCAATAACTCAAAAATTTTGATTGGCAGAGTTACGGTTCTTGTGCACTGCACCTCTTCATAATGAGAGCTATCCACCTGTGAAGTTTCATGATTCTACCTTACATACTTTTCGAGTTATGCTCCGGACAAGAATCAAGTTTGAAAATCAACAAAGGGCAATAACTCCAGAAATTTGATCGGCAGAGTTACAGTTCTTGTGCACTGCACCTCTCCATAATGAGAGCTATCCACCTGTGAAGTTTCATGATTCTACCTTACATACTTTTCGAGTTATGCTACGGACAAGAATCAAGTTTGAAAATCAACAAAGGGCAATAACTCAAAAAATTTGATCGGCAGAGTTACGGTTCTTGTGCACTGCACCTCTCCATAATGAGATCTATCCACCTGTAAAGTTTCATGATTCTACCTTACATACTTTTTGAGTTATGCTCCGGACAAGAATCAATTTATAAAATCAACAAAGGGCAATAACTCAAAAAATTTGATTGGCAGAGTTACGGTTCTTGTGCACTGCACCTCTCCTTAATGAGGTCTATCCACCTGTGAAGTTTCATGATTCTACCTTACATACTTTTTGAGTTATGCTCCGGACAAGAATCAAGTTATAAAATCAACAAAGGGCAATAACTCAATAATTTTGATCGGCAGAGTTACGGTTCTTGTGCACTGCATCTCTCCATAATGAGATCTATCCACCTGTGAAGTTTCATGATTCTACCTTTAATACTTTTCGAGTTATGCTCCGGACAAGGTTTGGTCTACGGACAGACCGACCGACCTACGGACCGACCGACCGACCGACACTTGCAAAACAATATACCCCCATTTTCTTCGAAAGGCGGCATAAAAATATTTGTAAAATATATATGCCCCCTCAAGGGCCTACATTTGATGTAGGTCAAAGTCCAAGGTAAAGGTCACAAGGTCCAAGGTCATGGTCAAATATGAAAGGTCTTGGTAGGTGTCCATGTGTGAAATATCAACAGGTTGGTGAAATTTCCCGATCGGGCAATATTGCCCAATCGGGAAATCTTGACCGATCCGGCAATTGCGAAATTGAAAGAAAAGAGCAAAATGTCAAATTTCGGTAAAATGTTTTGGTGTCGAGTAACCAAAGTTTTTGGGCATATTGGTAAGACCTCCTGTCACACATTCCCAAGAAATTTCCCATCAAAGTGGTCTATCTGCATGCGCCCAGACTGGGGAGGTGAAGATAAAATTAAAGTGTACACCAAAAGTTATGTTCGTATTTTTGCTTGGAGTAATGGATGAACCTGAAAACTTAAAAATGTGTTTGTTCTGATCTCAAATAAACAGATTTCGTTTTTAATCCACTATGTTCTTAAATGCACATGGCAATCATGTTGTTTTGATAGTAAGCACGGGATATTACAGTATTTAGTTTGTATTACCCACATGAAATATGCCACATAACTTTTGGGTGTACACTGTGCTTTTAATGTCACCTCTCCGAAAGACACGAATCTGTCATATATTGGCGTTTTTTACTGGCCCAGAAATGATCAAAAAGGCGGACACTGGTTGGTGAAGAAAATATACGGTGATAAATACTTGAAAATGTAAGGTTTTTTAGTTAATTTCCTATTCATTCCAATGTAACTGTTTAAAGAGTCTGGGCGCATGAAGTTAGACCACTTTGATGGAAAATTTCTTCTGGAATGTGTGACGGGAGGTCCTACCCATATGCCCAAAAACTTTGGTTTCGGGACACCATCACATTTCACTACAATTTGACTTTTTGCTCATTTCTTTCAATTTCGCTATTGCCTGATCAGGCAATATTGCCCGATTGGGCAATATTGCCCAATTGGGAAATTTCACCAACCTGATCAAGGCTGTATATGTAAAATGACATGAAATATAGGCCAAGTTAAAGTTTTAAAAGAAAGCCAAATGCCAAGGTCAAGGTCATGATCAAATGTGAAAGGGCTTAGCCGCGGGTGTCCATGTCAAATATCAAGGCTGGGGCATGTGCTTTTTCATTGCTTTTCAAATCAATTTCTTCATTTTCCACAATGTTTTCAAAAGCCATTATCTGATGGAGAGTCAAAAGCCGTGTGCGATTTAGGCCAGTAGAGCTCTTCTAGAAGCGTCTGGTTCCCGCCTCTGATACACTACATTGTTGAATAGATACAATGTAGTGTATCAGAGGCGGGAACCAGACTAGCTCTTCCTCTTCCAGAAGACCACTTCTGGCCTAAATCGCACGCGGCTAAAGTGTACTTTAGTTTAATGCAATAAAACAAATTTTTTTATTAAAGCATCTTTTTTTTTAAACCCTTTCCCAAACAAGACCTGGTTTTGACGTCCCTATTAGAAAAGGCTTGGGAAAACATTGAAACAAAAGAAGAAACTGCTGATAACCAGCATTTTCTCCTTTTGTCTCAATATTTTCTATGTCATATTTTACACAAATCATATCCTTAATAACATCCACCTTGTCATTTGTAGCAGTTTTTGAAGTGGATCACCCTAAAACTTTGCCGTTTGGGAAAAGGTTAATGCAAGAAAACAATTTTTTTATAAAAGCATCTTTTTTTTTAAATAATTTTTTCAACATACCCTAGCAGTGTTAGTCCAAACCTCCCAAACCCTAGACAGTGACTGGGTACACAGTGACTGCACACAATGCAGGATTTTCAATGAATATAGCATGCCATTGACCACCAAGTGACCCTTAACCCTTTACCAAACAAGACCATTTGTGGCCAGTTGACAAATCAATTTTCAATGGATGTTCACTGGATGTTCACAATGCTTTGAATGCACCTTTTTTCTTTAGCCCTTTCCCAAACGACAATGATTTTAACTTTTCCAGTTAAAAATCCAGTGCAGACATCAAAATGGAAGTTGATAAAGGCAGGATTTGTGTAAAATATAGAACAGAAAATATTGAGACAAAAGGAGAAACACTGATTATCAGCAGTTTCTTCTTTTGTTTCAATGTTTTCCCAAGCCATTTCTATGAGGGACGTCAAAACCAGGTCTTGTTTGGGAAAGGGTTTAATGGACATTAACCTTTTCTGATACAAGTCCTGGTTTTGATGTCTTTGAAAGAAAAGGATTGGGAAAACATTGAAGCAAAAAGAGAAAATGCTGATGATCAGCATTTTCTCCTTTTGCCTCAATATTTTCTGAGCTATGTTCTACACAAATTCCTTATTTATGAACATCTATTTTTTGCCAAAAGCAGCTTTCCATTTCGAGCACATCAAATTTTTGTTGTTTGGAAAGGGGTTTAACTTAAGGCTTGAGAAGCAACCAACCTATTAGAATTTCATTGGATGTCAACAATGCACAATTTTTCTACCTGAACCCTTTCTAACACAAAGCAAGCCCTTGATTTGATGTACCCAAAACAAAAGGATTGGGAAAACTTTCAGGCAAAAGAAGAAAATGCTGATTATCAGCATTTTCTTCTCTTGACTCAATATTTTCTATTTTAAAATGCAAAACAGATTCTATCCTTATTAATACATCCATTTTGTGGTCTGCAGCAGCATTTAAACCAGACTACCCTAAAATTTTGCAGTGTGGGAAAAGGTTTAGGAAACATTGAAAGCATTTAATTGTCCCCTTTTACCTAAATATCTTCTGTTCTATGTTGCAAACAAATGGTATTTTTATCAACTTCCAAACTTTTAGAAATTGGAAAAGTCTATTTTTTGCCATGGGGGAAAGGGTTAACTTGAGACTCATTTATTTTCTTTTAAATCAGTAAACTGGCCAATCATCTGTATTTAGAAAAAGCTAGATCAAAATAAAGAGATAAGATTTAGCCATTCAATGAAAGAGATCACACTTTGCATTTTTGTACCCATAAACACTGGTGGTGAACTCAGCCAAAGCGAGGGACGTTTTTAGCGATTAATGTATTCTATTGGTGTTGTTATAAAATCCCGTAACTATGATTTATCGAAGCCGTAGTTACAAGATTTTATTACAACACCAACGGTTTGTCAATACAAAACAGTAAACCTGGTCTATTTTAAGAACAAATTCATTGCAATTAGAAAAAAATCTTTAAACTCACATTTAAAGCTGGAGAGTAACAGATGGTCTAATTGCAAAAAATGAAATTTCTTGAAAAAATATGCAAAACTTTTGTGTTGACCATCTCAGAATGGTTAATAATATGCAATTCGGACAGAGTTTGAGCCGAAATTATAAGAGAGATAGCCGAATTTAGGGAGAATCCAAACCCAAATTCAATTCCGTTACAGATGCGGTTGAATTTACTTTTCAACTGTCACGCATGCGCATACAGCGCGGACCAGGATTCAATCGAGATTCATACTTGAATTTCAATATGATGACATCATGTATGTTGTGACGTCATTTAAGAAAGTCGCATGTCCTACTGTTTTTTACCTACTTTCGACATCGCTTCATGAATTTGGTATCAAATTGCAAAAAAATGAGTTGTTGCTTCAATAGTTTGTCGTAATCATTTAATCAGGTCATATAAAGCTTAAAAAGTGTACATTTCGTTTGTTTTTGTTAAATTTTGGGTCCAAATCTGGGAAATAGTAGCTTTAAATGCAAATTATCTATACTTTGTTGTAGTGAAAAATGTCCCTCGCTTTTGCTGAGTTCACCAACAGCGAGATTTAGCCATTCAATGAAAGAGATCACACTTTGCATTTTTGTACCCATGAAGATTCTTCATTTTACACAATATGTTTTCTACCCAAAAAGACCAAAAAAGTTTAAATTCCATTGACTTGAAATTTTTGTCTGTAATATCTTTGAATTTGGATTAACCTTAAATTCTGTCTTTAGGGAAAGGATTAAAAGGATTTGTTCTTTATCCCTCTCTGTTTTGGGGGTCAGAAGCAGAAGCAAACATTGAGCAAACAAACCAAAGTCCTTTAACAAAGAAACAGGACCTTGCACTCCAACCCCTAGACAAGGACTTTTTTACCCTTTCATAAAATAACAAAAGGATGGGTTGCGAAAAGGGCCCCAGTTACTGCCGTCGATCCAGGATTTGAATCTACAAATAGGGGTTCGTTTTATTAGTATTACACAATTATTACTGAATTTCAGCATGATAATGAAATTATCAGGCTGCATAGGGGGGTGCGCACCGGTGGTTTAACCCATTACCACACATTGACGCTTTTTGACACCTCACAAGATAAAGGCTTTGGAAAACATCGTGGAAAATGAAGAAATTGCTTGTGGCAAGCAATTTCTTCATTTTCCACAATGTTTTCTACCAAAAAAGTTATAAAATTTCAAAATTTCATCACACAGAAAATGTCATCTGTATCATCTTTGAATTTGGAACAGTCCAAAATTTTGTTGTTTGGTAATGGGTTAAACCCCAGTATCCCCTCTGGGTCCGCCACTGAGTAATGGTTTTCTTTAAATTCTATGGATTGACAGACTTAAATATTTTTAATATGTGCTTACATGTTTTTGATATGATTGTGTAAACTATCTCATGAGGGTTTATACTGGGCTTTTCTTGAGGTAATGGCTGACCAATCAAATGGAGGTTTTACCAAATTCTGAAAATGATTAAAACTAAACTACCCTATGATGGCACAGTGATTTAGATTGGTGTCGGCCTTTGGCAAACTGCCGATAGAAAAGTCGAATGGCTGAACTTTTTTTAAGATTCAGGACAAAAGTGCCAAATTAAATTTGATTTATAGGACAAAATTTCTTTAAGGTGTTATTATCTAAGCATCATGGACAATATAGACAGTCAACATTTGGTACCAATTAGACTCTTATGAAAGTGTCATTATGCATAATTAAGCTAGCGGAATAATTTCATTAATCCCCTTTGGTATCTATGTTGGATTAATTAGCACATGTAGGTGCAATATTCCTTTGATGATATGATGTAACATTAAAAAGGCAGGAATGTGTGGTTGACCAATGGGTATGAATGAGACAAATTAATTATGATGAATGTATGTTAGAATGATTCTTACTGTGTGATTAGATGATGGTCATGTGTTGTATGAGTTTTGGAGGGAAGCTTGAGAATGAAATTTACCTTTGGCTTGAGAACAATAACAAGAGGCCCAAGAGGACATGAATCGCTCCACTGGCTAAAGTGGAAGAATTATCCCATGATTTCTTGTAAGCCTTACACAGCCAAATCTTGAAATTTATGAATAAATTTTGAAGAGAGACTCAAAGAACATTCTTGCAAAGTCTGGTTCAAATTGGCCTAATGGTTGATTTTTTTTGAGAATTTTCTTATAAATTCTGCTAAGCCCCTTTCTCCCTGCCACGGCCACATTTTTTGACCAATGAAAAAATTTGTGAACAAATTTTAAGAAGAATGACTCAAGGCACATTCCTGCAAAGTTTGGCTCAATTGGGCACACCGGTTGATTTTTAAAGAATTTTCTTATGATTTCTTCAAGTCCAATAAGCGCCTTCCTCCCTGCCACGCCCACTTTTTTTGACAAATGTAAAAATTTGTGAATAAATTTTGAAAAGAAAGACTCAAAGAACATTCCTGCAAAGTCTGGTTCAAAATGGCCCTATGGTTGATTTTTAAAGAATTTTCTTATGATTTCTTTAAGTCTGCTAAGCCCCTTTCTCACGGCCACATTTTTTGACAAATGGAAAAAATTGTGAACAAATTTTGAAAAGAATGACTCAAGGCACATTCCTGCCAGGTTTGGTTCAAATTGGCCTAATGGTCGATTTTTAAAGAATTTTCTTATGATTTCTCTAAGTCTGATAATCCCCGCCCTGCCACGCCCACATTTTCACCTGCCAAGTTTGGTCAAAATTGGCCCACTGGTATACGAGGAGAAGACGTTGAAAGAAAAAGTTAACAGACGCACACACGGATGGACGCACGACGGACACAAAGCCATGACAATAGCTCGCTGGCCTTTGGCCAGTGGAGCTAAAAATTAAGAATTGATTTTAGAAACTTTGAATTATAATAGAAATTTAACAATTGGCATTGAAATTGAATTCGAAATAAGTTGGAGAGATAATAAGATCAAGGATGGACAGTTACATGTGAACAAATTGGAGAAATTAGTGGGGACATCCCAGTTGGTCTAATCCCATTTGGTCTAAAATTCAAATTTCCCATTTCGTCTAAAACCCTTATTTCAAGAAATTTGCTTTTCTTCTAAAATATTTTTTCAGTCTTTCTAATATATATTTATTTATGCATGTATTAGGCCTATAGATCTATATTGTATAATAATGTCTTTTTATTTAAGATTTTTAGGACATGAAACAAGGTCTGAAAAAGTATTGGACTAAATGGGAATTTTTCGTCTAATCCAATATTTTTATATATTAGACGAAATGGGATTAGACCAACTGGGATGTAACCAAATTAGTTTTGATTGATTAAATTTGGTAATTGGAGCAACAAGTTGGACTTTGACTTAATAATTCCATCCCTAACATAACATAGTCAAATATCCTCCGGTGATACATATCCACATTTGGATGACCTGCAATTGCTTGATAAAAGTCATGAGACTGGAATTTTCCGTTAGGAGCATAACTTGAATGCAATACAAATGATTTTGGATCAAGTGATGTGTCAACGTTACAACAGCCGATCTAGTCTTTGGAGTTTGGAATTTATGAAATACAAGCATCATAATATGATCGCTGAACTGTCATGGCGCCGAAGACGAGAAAAGTTTAATCTGGTCAACAAACTTTGTTTCTCAGCCAGAAAATGAAGAAAACATCCTTTAGGCTTAAATGTTTCTTATTCCAAATGGTTGAAGATCTCTCTATCGTTATTTTTATCACAATTTTGTAGCAAAAGTTTAGGACAAAATGGCCTATGCAAAGATCTACTTTTAGGACAGCTTCCATATTAAAAACATTTGTCCAATCTGAATCACTGTGGCATCTCATTTTAGTGCAGAGCCATATGTTTACACATTTTTGTCATGGAAAACCATTGTACAACAAGATAATAGATTGGTTAGGTTAAGAATAATGAATGACCTATTACCACAGAGTGATGCCTATTGACGCCCAACAAGAAACAGGCATTTGAAAACATTGTGGATAATGAATAAATTGCTTGTGACAAGCAATTTCTTCATTTCCTGCAATGTTTTCTAAGCAAAAAGGTTAAAGAAGAGAACCCTGAGGGCCCTGAATCGCTCATCTGAGTTTTTCTACACAGACCAATGGTTGAATTTCAAAAGATTTTTTTCATAAAGTCGAATAAGCCCCACCCTGCTACACCCTCTTTTTTTGATTAATCAAGAATTGGAAAACAAGTTTTGAAAAGGGTCACACAAGGAATATTTCTGCCAAGTTTGGTAAAAATTGACTCAGTGGTTAAGGAGAACATTTTTGAAGAATTGCTTAACAATTTCTCTAAGTCTGATTAGCCCTGCCCTGCCACACCCACATTTTTTAACAAATCAAAAATTGATGAACACACAATGTGAATAGTCACTCAAGGAAAATTCCTGCCAAGTTTGGTACAGATTGGACCAATAGTTGATTTTTAAAAGAATTTTCTCATGGTTTCGCTAAGTCTGATAAGCCACGCCATGCCATGCCCACATTTTTTGAAAAATAAAAAAATTGAAAACAAGTTTTGAAAAGGGTCACCCAAGGAATATTTCTGCCAAGTTTGGTAAATATTGACTTAATGATTAAGGAGGAGAAGATTTTTGAAGAATTATTTAAAAATTTCTCTAAGTCTGATAAGCCCCATCCAGCCACGCCCACAGTTTTTGACAAATCAAAAATCTATCAACAGGCACTGAAAACAGTCACTCAAGGAACATTCATGCCAAGTGTGGTACAAATTGGACTAATAGTTGATTTTTAAAGAATTTTCTCATGGTTTCTCTAAGTCTGGTAAGCCCTGCCCTCATTTTTTGACAAATCTAAAATTTGATAACAACTTTTGAAAAGGGTCACCGAAGGAACATTTCTGTTAAGTTTGGCAAAAATTGACACAGTGGTTAAGGAAAAGTCAGAAGATTTTTGAAGAATTATTCAACAATTTCTCTAAGTCTGATAAGACCCGTCCTGCCACATCGACATTTTTGACAAATCAAAGATTTATTAAAAGGCATTAAAGACAGTCACTCAAGGAACAATTCTGCCAAGTTTGGTACAAATTGGATCAATACTTGATTTTTAAAGAATTTTCTAATTAATTTTCTAAGTCTGATAAGCCCTGCCCTGCCAAACCAACATTATTTGATGAATCAAAAATTTGAACACCAGTTTTGAAAAGGGTCACCAAGGGAACATGCCTGCCAAGTTTAATTTGGATTGGCCCAGTGGTTAAGGAGGAGAAGATGTTTAACCATGTCCCAAACAAGACCTGGTTTTGATGTCCCTAATTGAAATGGCTTGGGAAAACATTGAAACAAAAGAAGAAACTGCTGATAACCAGCAGTTTCTCCTTTTGCCTCAATATTTTCTTGGATACATTTCACACAATTCTAATCTTTATTAACATCCATTTTGTAATTTTTGACAGCCTTTGAATAGGATCACTCTAAAATTTTGTTGTTTGGGAAAGGGTTAAAGAAATTGTTGACAACTTCCAATGCATAACACATGCTGGACACAGGGTGATCACAAAAGCTCACCTTGAGCATGTTGCTCAGGTGAGCTAAAAATGGAAAATTACATTCACTTAAGATTGTCATCTGTAACATCTTCGAATTTGTATCAGTCTAAATTTTTGCCGTTTGGGAAAGGGTTAAGCAATTTTTGGTTTTCAAAGGGATATAGAAGTCATTAGAAGATCTCTACTTGGTGATAGTTAGATGTTGATGAAATAAGATTAAGCATCTGGTTTTAATCAGATTGATTAGGTATATCAGTTTCTTGATTCTGTCCTTCTCTTAAAGTGACATTTCACATTTATTTGATTTTTTAAAAGTATGTCTTGATGCAAAGATTTTTTATTCTAATGCGTAGAAATGCTATCAGTTTTTTTAAGTTTTTATTTATAAGCGAAAAATGCGCCTTTAAAGTTGGGAAAGAAAGGAGAAATTTTATATTTATAAATCTGTACTGTTGTCCACAACAATTTGTCTAATTTTAGCACAAAAATATATATTTCTCGTAAACGGTTCAATATTTTGACTTGAAATTTTCAGAATTTCCGTAAGAAAAGATGCTCTTTCAGATAGAATAAAAGTAACATTTACATAAAAATAATTGTGAAATGTCACTTTAAGGAAAAATGCTCCAGTATTGCTATTTCTTTTCCGAATAACAGAATTTAATATATTTATTCTGACAAAAGTACCAGTTATTTAAGGAATGAATGCATTTTTATTTTTTTCATGCAGGTATGAAAAAAAAATCTAATCACACTGTATGAATCTGTGAAGCTTTCATTCCTTATAATTTAACATTCTGGGATTTAAGAAAACACAACTTAAACTCCCATTTTGAAAAAAAACTACAAGAAGTGTTAGTGAAACACAAATGTCCCCCGAAATGACCATTTTTTTTAAATGTTAAGTTTTCGTAGAGTAAGTTTTCGTATAGTAAAGGGTTGATAAGGGTTAACGGATGATCTTAAGGAAGGTCAAATTGCTTAGAACCAATAGATATCATTAAAAGGAAGTTGCATACCAAATTTGAGCTTTGCATGTCAAATACTTTTGGAGAAAAGGCAAAAGTGAAGTTTTCGGAGTAAAATATTAAGTTTTCGTAGAGTAAAGGGTTGATAAAGGTAAACGGATGACCTTGAGAAAGGTCAAATTGCATGGAACAGATAGCTATCATTATAGGAAAGTTACATACCAAATGTTAGCTTTGTATGTCAAATACTTTTGGAGAAAAGGCCAATGCTAAGTGTTCATGTTAAGTTTTCGGACAGACAGACGGACGGACAGACATGAGTAAAACAAATATGCCCCGATCTCTCAATACGGGGGCATAAAAATGAAATAACAAGAGTTGTACACTGACAATGTTGCTCACCTATTCGAGAGATCTTCAAAATAAAAACTGGACTCCAAGGTTAAGGTCAAGAGGTCAACGTCCAAATTGAAAGGTCTTGGCAGGATGTATCCATGTGTAAACAAGAGATGTTTGTAAAACATATATGCCCCCTCAAGGGCCTACATTTGACGTAGGTCAAAGTCCAAGGTCAAGTTAACAAGGTCCAAGGTCATGGTCACATATGAAATGTCTTGGTAGGAGGTGTCTATGTGTGAAATATCAAAGCTGTATATTTAAAAGTAAAATGAAACATATGCCAGGTTAAAGTATTTACAAGTAGGCCACATGTCAAGGTCATGGTCAAATTTGAAAGGTCTTGGTTGGAGGTGTCCATGTGTGAAATATCAAGGCTGTAGGTATAAAAGGACATGATATATATGCCTGGTTTCAGTCTTTTTAAAAGTAGGTCAAACTCCAAGGTCAAGGTTGCAATATTCAAAGTCATGGTCAAATGTGAAAGGTCTTGGTAGGAGGTGTCTATGTGTGAAATATCAAGGCTGTAGGTGTAATAGGACATAAGATAAAGGCTAGGTTAAAGATTTCTAAAAGTATGTAAAAATCAAAGGTCAATGACATACAGGCCAAGGTCATGGTCAAATGTGAAAGGTCTTGGTAGGGGGTGTCCATGTGTAAAATATTGAGACTGTATAGGTAACAGGACATGAGATATAGGCCTAGTTTAAGTTTTTTTAATGTAGGTCAAACTCCAAGGTCAAGGTCCAAGGTCATGGTCAAAAGTGAAATATCTTGGTTGGAAGTGACCATGTGTGAAATAGCAAGGCTGTAAATGTGAAATGACATGAAATATAGGCCAGATTAATGTATTATTAAAGTATGTTAAACACCAAGGTCAAGGTCACAAGGTCCAAGGTCATGGTCAAATGTGAAAGGTCTTGGTCGTAGGAGTCCATGTGTGAAATACCAAGGCTGTATGTGTAAAAGGACATGATATATCAGCTAGATTAGTTTTTTAAAGTAGGTCAAAGTCCAAGGTCAAGGTCACAAGGTCCAAGGTCATGGTCAAATGTGAAAGGTCTTGGTAAAATGTGTCCATGTGTGAAATACCAAGGCTGTATGTGTAATAGCACATAAGATATAGGCCCAGTTTAATTTATTTAAAAGTAGGTCAAACTCCAAGGTCAAGGCCACATGGTCCAAGGTCATAGTCGTATGGGATAGGTCTTGGTCGGAGGTTTCCATGTGTCAAATATCAAGGCTGTATGTGTAAAAGGACATGATATATCGGTCAGGTTAAAGTTTTTCAAAAGTAGGTCAAACTCCAAGGTCAAAGTCACAGAGTCCAAGGTCATGGTCAATTATGAAAGGTCTTGGTAAGATGTGTCCATGTGTGAAATATCAAGGCTGTTTTTGTAAAAGGTCATGAGATATTTGCCGGGTTTAATTTTTTCAAAATTGGTCAAACTCCAAGGTCAAGGTCACAAGGTCCAAGGTCATGGTTAAATCTGAACGATGTTGATAGGAGGTATCTATGTGTGAGATATCAAGGCTGTATGTGTAAAAGGACATGAGCTATAGGCAAGGTTAAGAATTAAGTGTAAAAATCAACAAAGGGCAATAACTCCAAGAATTTGATTGGCAGAGTTACGGTTCTTGTACACTGCACCTCTCCATAATAAAATCTATTCACCTGTAAAGTTTCATGATTCTACCTTACATATTTTTTGAGTTGTGCTCCGGACAAGAATCAAGTTATAAACTCAACAAAGGGCAATAACTCAGAAAATTTGATCGGCAGAGTTACGGTACTTGTGCACTGCACCTCTCCATAATGAGATCTATCCACCTATTAAGTTTCATGATTTTACCTTACATACTTTTTGAGTTATGCTCCGGACAATAATCAAGTTTGAAAATCAACAAAGGGCAATAACTCAAAAAATTTGATCAGCAGAGTTACGGTTCTTGTGCACTGCACCTCTCCAAAATGAGATCTATCTACCTATTAAGTTTCATGATTCTGCCTTCCATACTTTTTGAGTTATGCTCCGGACAATAATCAAGTTTGAAAATCAACAAAGGGCAATAACTGAAAAAATTTGATCGGCAGAGTTACGGTTCTTGTGCACTGCACCTCTCCATAATGAGATCTATTCACCTGTAAAGTTTCATGATTCTACCTAACATAGTTTTGAGTTATGCTCCGGACAAAAATCAAGTTTGAAAATCAACAAAGGGCAATAACTCAAAAAATTTGATCAGCAGAGTTACGGTTCTTGTGCACTGCACCTCTCCATAATGAGATCTATCCACCTGTAAAGTTTCATGATTGTACCTTACATACTTTTTGAGTTATGCTCCGGACAAGAATCAAGTTATAAAATCAACAAAGGGCAATAACTCAAAAAATTTGATCGGCAGAGTTACGGTTCTTGTGCACTGCACCTCTCCATAATGAGATCTATCCACCTATGAAGTTTCATGATTCTACCTTTAATACTTTTCGAGTTATGCTCCGGACAAGGTTTGGTCTACGGACAGACTGACCGACATACGGACCGACCGACCGACCGACCGACCTTCCGACCGACACTTGCAAAACAATATACCCCCATTTTCTTCGAAAGGGGGCATAATTAATCAAAGCTCTATCTCTTATAGTGCATGAGATATAGGCCAGGTGTATTTCTTTTACAGTAGATCAAACTTCAAGGTCACTAGGTTAAAGGTCATGGGCTCAAATGAAAGGTCTTGGTGGGAAGTATCCATGTGTGAAATATAAAGGCTGTATCTATAATAGTGCCTGAGATATAGACCAGGTTTAAGTTTTTCAAGTGAAAATGCAACGCCAAACCGAAATGATGCTGACGCTCACAATAAGGCCGTGATATTAGCTCCTCGGACAAAAAGTTTCGGCTCGCTGAAAATGGATGGTCATCATTCTTGTTTGGATTTTATTGGCAATCATATGATATACCACTACAGGTTAAAAAGGGTCATGAAAATAGTTAGAAAATAATTTGTTGGGCCATGTAAGTGCCAAGTTTCATTATATTCTGTCCGACAGTTTTAGAGATATGAAAACAGTCTCACTTATTATTGGATGACCCTCGTACATGTGACTAATCAAATCACTTATTTGAACCATCCATATTTTTATTTACAACACCAACATGAATACATATGTGACCTGTCACGCTAAAAGGGACCTTATCCGAACTCCAAAAATCCAAATTTTGTCAACCAGATCCCATATGCAAAAAATGAATATATAGTAAGATAGGGAAAACATTCCGGTTTTAGAAAATTACATAAAAGTGAAAATTGTCGGCCCCAGTCTGGCTGCGCGGACTGCGCAGACTGACTAGGGTCGATATTTTTCACATTTCCCATAAGGTCCCTTTTAGCGTGACCAGCCAGGATCTAAACAAAAGGCCCTGATGGTACTTGAAACCAATAATATGGATTCATATCAATCAGGGTTATCCGCAGAGCAATTTGAAGCTGTAGTGGCAAATCATAACCTCGAAACACATTGTATTCAAGCAAATAATTGTGAATTAAAACATAATGGGAAAAGAAGAAATTGCTCAAATTGAGCAATTTCTTCTTTTCCCATAATGTTTTCATTAAAAAATATTACAACTAAAATTATAAAATTGCATTATTTTTTCAGTTTTCGACATGAAATACCACAAAATCTCTCTTTTTATGTGACCTTTTTGAAGAAATTTAGGTGTGGGGTACCTTTGAAGATGTAAGGGCATTACACTGATTTACATGAAGCTGTAGTGGGACCAATACAGCTTATTGAGCTGGGGAGAACACTGATATCAGTCTTTGTATACATGCAGTCTAATCCAGATCCATGCTGTTTTCTAGAACCTGTACCAACACTCTAAGAGAACAATGTGTGCATGGGCTGTATTCACAAACCAGTATAGGGAACAGGTTCAAGTACTGTTTCCCGGAAATACCTCCTAATACAATATAGAGGCTACCTGGCTCACAAGTGAGCACTATCACAAACTTGTACTAGGTACTGCAACAAATCTTTTGTCTAAAGCAAAATCACATTACAATTCATCTGATTGGACGAGACATATGTCTTGGCCAATTGGATTAATTGTTGTGTAATTTTAAAGGTAAACTTGGATTTAGACTTGTGGGTGATTGCCACTGTGCACGAGGGATCAGACTGCACAGACTTACCTGAGGCGCTCTCTATAGAGCTAGATTTTTAAAGATTTCTTAAGATGTTTTAGATAAAGCGTTTTAAGAACTAGATTCTGACCGAGGTGTTCCAAATGCTCCATACTTCATACAAATGACATCATCATGACATCATTTGTATGAAGTATGGGGCATTACCATGGTACCATGGAGTATTTGGAACAACTCGGTCAATTCTCTCTTACATTATTTTTACAGAGTTATACGCGGGGTTCTGCAAGAAGTATAGGGTAATGGCACCTCCCATTGAGCGTCTTAATAATCTTGCTCTAAACAACACTTTATCCTGCAATATCTTACGAAATCTCAAGATACCTCAAGAAATCTCGCTCTAAAGAATGCGCCTCTGGAAACATGAAAATCTCAAAATACTATAGAATACTTTAGAGGATTTTTCCAATATTCTAGCTGACAAATTCAACAAAACTCACATTTGTAGCTTCATTGGGCCAGTTTCCTATGTAGACTTGGCAAGGACCCGTCTTATCTTCTGGTTCTGCTATATTCATCTGTGTATCTGAAAAACAATGACTATCAATTAATCTTTTTTCATGAATAAGGACTGGTATGGTGTTGACATCTGTAATAGGAAAGTTTTTGGTTGGTTGTTTGGGGTTAACCCATTGGCATTACCAAACAACACAGTTTTGAGTTGGTCTAAATTAAAAGATGGTACAAAAGAAACTAAAATCATTCCGTCTTTTGTGGTAGAAAACATACTGGGAAATGAAGAAATTGCTTGTCACAAGCAATTTCTTCATTTTCCACAACGTTTTCCAAAGCCTGAATCTTTTAGGGAGTCCAAAAGAGTCAATGTGTGTTAATGGGTTAACACCCTTTTCAACTGCTATAGTCATATTGTGGAAGCTATAGTACCTAACCATGGATTCCTGTCCTTTCTCATACCAGTACTACAATATTCTAACCAAGCTTCCAGCTGCTCGCAAACAAAGGTTAATGATCAAACCATCTGTGAGACAATTTTGTCTGAAAGAATATTTGCCATGACCAGGGATCGAACCCAGGACCTCACGAGTAAGAGTTTGTTGCACTACCAACTGCACCATGGTAGGAGGCGAGGAAATGCTTTGGACTCACATAAACAATGTCAGGGTGTCTCAGAGCAACAGATGAGAGTGGGTATTGGCTTTTCAAAATGCAATACCTTAATTTAAAAAAATTTCATCAACCTATGTACAACTACGTTTGGTAATTGAAAATAAGTTTTCCTTACTTCTTTATTCATTATCTTAACATCAGTCTAGCTTTTGTTGCACATTTCAAGCAACATTTTGAATTTTGATAAAAAAAAATGGTTCAGATAAATTCACATTACTTGCTACATCAATTCTAGGCAAATTCTTTAAGGATTATATCAAAGGATGTATCAGCTGGTCTAGTTTTTGTGTGCTGCATGAAAATCTGACATTACAGGAAGAGCGACTAACCTGGGACTAATGCTGGTGGTTTTGTATGCATGGCTCTATTTGGCCTGTCATCACAGATTTCTCTCTCTATCGGCCGATCAATTATACTTCTTTCTGTTTCTCCCTCATCACTCCCTCTATCTTGTTCATAATCACTCCTTTTGTGTCTCCGATCATCATGCCTTCTATCTCTCCATTCGCCGTTCCTTTTATCTCTCCTATCGTCATCATTTCTGTCTCTTTGCTCATCATCCCTTCTTTCCCTTCGTTCATTGTCCCTTCTATCTCTCCGTTCATCGTTCCTTTTATCCCTTCTATCATTTCTCCCTCCTCTTCGATCATTTTTGCTATCTGTCACTTTTTCGTCCGCTCTTCTCAATCCAATAGCCTCTCCCCATATTCTTATAGCTGTTTTTGCATTTTCTTGATCGTTGTATCTGATGAATGTGAACCTGTAAATAATTCAATCCTTTCCTAAACTGTGAAGCTTTAGACTACACCAGTTTGAAGGGAATTGAAGGTTTCAAATAAACCTTTCCCAACCATTAACCCATTACCAAACAGCAAAATTTTAGGCTGGTTCAAATTCAAAGATGTTGCTGACGACAATTTCATGTGAACGGAATTTATTGTTTCTTTTTACATATAAAACACTGTGGGAAATGAAGAAATTGCTTGTCACAAGCAATTTCTTCATTTTCCACAATGTTTTCCAAAGGCATTATCTGAAAGGGTGTCAAAAAGCGTCAGTGAGTGGGAATGGGTTAAAATTTCAAAAAGCTCAAAGTAGAGGTGCTGCAGATGACAACATGGACATTTATAAAGTCACGATATGTGTACAAAATAGCACAAAAAATATTGAGGCTACATTCTACTATAGTGTATAAAACCATATGATGAAATGCTCAGGTAGTACCACATATCCTGACATTGTTCAAGAGAGAATTCATTTCACAAGTTCTGTGTAAAAAATCGAATCTTTATAACCGTGTTAAAAATTATCATACAGTTCAAGTATGCACAGAGGCAAGATGTACTATGTTATCTATCAACAAAATAAGAGAACCTAAGTACATATACCAATTTATCTATGCCCTACCCAAATGGCAAACATTTGGACTGGTCAAATTGGATAGCTTGAGCAGACAGCATTAATAATGTTGATGAAACATGGAAAATATAGGGGCAAAAGGAGAAAATGCTTCTTATCAGATACAGATGATGAGCCTGAAAACTTACTGTTTTGTTATGTTGATATCTACTACCTCCCCGACTTTAGAAAACTGTAATGCAACTGCCTGAAATATTACAACAAGAGGACCATGATGGTCCTAAATCGCTCACCTGAATCAAGATGACAAGAGTGATAATGGTAATTTTGTCAAATTCAAAGGCATGAAACTTATAAGGACTTTCTGTTTGGAAACAATTAAGAAATAATTTTGTTCCAATCGATCCTGTAAGGTTGGGTATGAATTAGCACAATTGTTGAGTTAGTTAATTTTCAACAATTATTTCATGATTTCGCAATATACAACATAGGGCTAATTTTCAAAGCATACTGATCTGTTAGAGAATGATCATTTATGGTAGGCTCAATTAACAAGATTTTGTCTGTGATAGATAATATTTAGTGAAAGATTACCATCTGATAAGCTAAACCTAATCCTTTATTTGTTTACATAAGATAAACATGGGGCCAGCCTGAGAGCAACAGATAAGGGAAATAGAAAATTGGCCCAATGGTTTATTTTTAAAGAATTTTCTTATGATTTCTCTAAGTCTGATAAGCCCTTCCTCCCTGCCATGCCCACATTTTTTGACCAATGGAAAAATTTGTGAACACATTTTGAAAAGAGTAACTCAAGGAACATTCCAGTAAAGTCTGGTTCAATTGGGCACAATGGTTGATTTTTAAAGAATTTTCTTATGATTTCTTTAAGTCCGATAAGCCCTTTCCTCCCTGCCACACCCACATTTTTTGACGAATCAAAAATCCGCGAAAAAGTTTTGAGAAGGGTCACTCAAGGAACCTTCCAGCAAAGTCTGCTTAACCCTTTCCCAAACGACAAAAATTAAGGGCTATCCAATTTGAAAGTTGCTGCAGACGACAAAAAAGATGTTGAAAAAGAAAGGATTTGTGTAAAATATAGCTAAGAAAATATTGAGGCAAAAGGAGAAACTGCTGGTTCACAGCAGTTTCTTCTTTTGTTTCAATGTTTTCCTAAGCCTATTCTCATAGGGACGTCAAAACCCGGTCTTGTTTGGTAAAGGGTTAAATTGGGCACAATGGTTGATTTTTAAAGAATTTTCTTATGATTTCTCCAAGTCTAATAAACCCCTTTCTCCCTGCCACAGTCACAGTTTTTTACAAATGAAAAAACACTGTGAACAAATTTTGAAAAGAGAGACTCAAAGAACATTCCTGCAAAGTCTGCTTAAAATTGGCCCATTGGTTGATTTTTAAAGAATTTTCTTATGATTTCTCCAAGTCTGATAAGCCCCTTTCTCCCTGCCACGGCCACAATTTTTTTACAAACAAAAAGATTTGTGGTCAAATTTTGAAAAGAATGACTCAAGGCACATTCCTGCAAGGTCTGGTTCAAATTGGCCCAATGGTTGATTTTTAAAGAATTTTCTTATGATTTCTCTAAGTCTAATAAGCCCCTTTCTCCCTGCCACGCCCACATTTTTTGACAAATATAAAAATTTGTGAACAAATTTTGAAAAGAGTGACTCAAGGAATATTCCTGCCGAGTTTGGTTCAATTGGGCCCAATGGTTGATTTTTAAAGAATTTTCTTATGATTTCTAGTCTGATAAGCCCCTTTCTGCCTGCCACACCCACATTTTTTGACAAATCAAAAATTCACGAACAAGTTTTGAAAGGTATCACACAAGGAACATTCCTGCCAAGTTTGGTCAAAATTGGTCCAATGGTTTAGGAGGAGAAGATGTTGAAAGAAATTGTGAACGGACGGACGGACGGACAGATGGACGGACGGACAGACGGACGGACGACGGACAAAAAGCGACCACAATAGCTCACCTTGAGCACTTCGTGCTCAGGTGAGCTAACAATAAATGTTTATTGAATTATTATCCCTTTCATAATCAGCATAATACGGTATTAAGACTGCTCCAATCATTTAAAAGTCCTTGCAGATGATATTATTAGAGTAGATAAATAGAGAATACCTGTTTCTTCAAAATATGCCCAAATGAATGGTGTTCTTAAGATGTAAATATACTGAGTCAAAAAAGAAAATGTGCATACTTCTACTAAATATATCTACGTAACAGCTGCGATTAACTCCACCAAACTTCTACACAGAGTAAAGCTATCAACTTTCTCATGTCTATTGACACGGGAAGCAACTTTGGATGATTAAATTGTCTGGCAAATCACCAAACGCTGATAGCACCTTTTTGCACGTGTTTATCAAAACAAAAGTTTCATGATAAAGTTTATTGTCTAAAATCTGCATTCAAAGTGTATAAAAGCTAAGTCAAACATAGAATTTCAAATTGCTGAATAGCCAAAGATGATATGTCTTAGTAAACACGACAGATTTCACACGTAAGTTTTGCTAGTCTCTTGAACCGGTGTAAAATGTGTCATTTTTGTCTAAATGACATCGTTCTTAAATTAGGCGTTTGCAATCATGTTTCCAAAACAAAGGATACATTTTTGATAAGCTTCGGTATGATATTCCGAATGCAGCAATAAATAGACATGACCGTTACATGACATTGACGCCCTTACGTCAACGTTTCAAAACTACATTAATTATGGCGATTCATTAAAGCAAGCATGTGTAAGCAACACTGAAAATCGACCAAGGCGGATAGACGGCTCATAAGAGATTGGAGACCAATTATGTTCATCGCATTATCATTATGCCTAAATCTTACGTTACGCCTGCATTAGGTACATTGTCATCGGTATGGGACGCGTAAAAATTAGTCATGAGGGCGGTGTAGGGACAAACATCTCTTCCGCCTGAGTTTTGCAAAATTAAGGGGCCAGTTAAAGAATTTGCAGGACATGGAATATGTCTTGCAATGCGAACGCAAAAGAATTCCAAACGATGAAATGAAACGTTATGTTCAAACAGTGAGACCACAGATGTTTGTTGTCATTCATTGAAGACATGTCAAAATAGAAATTGAAGCAGAAATCCCAAGAAATTGGTATCATTTAATCTTCTCACGTTCGTCAGCAAGTTCTGAGAATTTCAAAATTGACCCCTATCTCAAACATCGTAAGAAAACACAAGTAAAATTCCAATTCACACAATTTAAAAAGACACTTACATAATTATAGGCAATTGAATTATCTTTAATTTGGTACCAATATTATAATATCAATATTCAAAATTACGATAGAAATTACAGTTATTCTCTGTGCACACTTTCTTTTTTGACTCAGCATACATACATGATAGACATATTTATAGACACCAGGAAGGCAGAAAAGATGATATCAATATACATTCTGCCTCGTTAAGTAAAGTCTTTATTATTATTATTATAATTATTCACCTTCTGTGACAAATAAATTTAATTTGATGTCCTTCTTTGAAACTGTTGCTCAAAATTTCCTATCCTGCTGTTACAGATTGTGATTACATACAGTGCAAAAGACAAGACAGAGTAAAAGCATTTTATATATATATTTAGGGTTCAACATTAACTTTTTTGGCTACAAGACCGCCGGGCTTGCTGCTGCCAGATGCTATTAGCCCGGACCAGATGTGCACTAGCCCTGACCAAAAGTTTCCATTTCGGGAGAAATGGTGGTGAAACAATATGTCGACTTATGGCTGTATCGCAATATTTTACCTTACTATAGCGATAGGTCGATAGAACTTTTAAAAGTAAGTAAATATCACGATTGTTCTTTCGACTATCGGTTGTTTACGAAAGTTTCCTTCAAAATGAAAGTAGAACCAAAATGAACAACAATAGAGTCCAGTAAACGCTTGATTCTCTGTAAACATGCACTTAAAAAAGCGTTTTAAAGATCATGAGTAAATTACATTTGCCCTAGAGGGATACTCTAAATGAAGTTAATTGATTAATTACTCGGGCAGTAATTTTCTAATCTGACAGGTGCGTGGAAGAGTCCATTTTGAAACAAGTCAAATCGGGTTAGAAAAATGATCAATGAAGGCATTTTGCACACAGGAATAAATATAAAACGTGTTCTCTTTTTGTAGGAAATTGGTTTGACTTTCAGAAAATAACTGAATTTGAAGCGTATTTGATCGTTTTCAGTTCAATGGTAAGTTTCGCAATTTTCTTCTCTGATTCATTTGCCCGATTACCTTATCAAGACGTCAGGTGATAATAAGGTCCGCCCATTTATGCAAATTTCTCATGATCTCTTCCTTGCCCATGCGCATTGTTAGCGGATATTGCAAACAAGAGGGCCATTGGCCCTGAAGCGCTCACCTGATATAATATAACTTTTTGTATACCAATTTTCAGGCTGATTGGACAAAAAATGTGACCTCTAGAGTGCACACAAGGTTTTACAAAGATTTTACCTCATGACCTAGTTTATGACCCCAGATGACCCAATTTCGATCTTGTCCGAGAATTGATCAAGACAATCATTCTGATCAATTTTCAGGTTGATTGGGCAAACAAGAGGGCCATTGGCCCTGAAGCGCTCACCTGACAGGCCCATAGGAAGCAATTTCATATTGGGGGGGCTATAGACTCTATCCTAAATATGGGGGGGGGGGGGGGGGCTAATTGGGATTTCCCCAAAATTTTAAGTGTAAAATTAAGAAAAATTGGCATTTTTGGCCAACTTTGGAAGGGTTTAGCCCCCCTAGCCCCCCCCCCCCCCACCCCTGTTCCTACGGGCCTGCCTGACATAATAGCTTTCTGTATATGGTATGTCTGAGCCTCCAAAATGATCACATTTTACTAAGATTTGTGGCCTGTATAAGATAATCATTCTGACAAATTTTCAGCTTGATTGGGCAAAAAAAATCCCCAAGACTGGACCCCATGACCTAGTTTAGGACCCCAGATGACCAAATTTTGAATTTGTCCGAGATTTTATCAAGATAATTATTCTGACTAGGCTGATTGGGCATAAAAAAATCTGGCCTCTAGAGTGCAAATAAGGGTTTTCTTAAATTTGACCAAGTGACCTAGTTTTTGACCCCAGATGACCCAATTTCAAACTTTTTGTACATTTTATCAAGATAATTATTATGAGCTAATTTCAGGTTGATTGGGCAAAAAAATGGTCTTTTAAGAGTACAAACCAGGTTTGAACCTGTGACCTAGTTTATGACCCCAGATGACCCAATTTCAAACTTGTCAAAGATTTCACCAGGACAATCATTCTGAGCCAACTTCAAGTTTATTGGGCAAAGAATGTGGCCTCTAGAGTGCACACAAGGTTTTTCTAAGATATGACCTCATGACCTAGTTTTTGACCCCAGATGACCCAATTTCAATCTTGTCCGATATTTCATCAAGACAATCATTCTGAGCAAATTTCAGGTTGATTGGGCAAAATATGTGGCCTCTAGAGGGCACACAAGGTTTTACTAAGATTTGACCCCGTGACCTAGTTTTTGACCCCAGATGACCAAATTTCAAAATTGTCCAAGATTTCATCAAGATAATCATTCTGATCAATTTTCAGGTTGATTGGGCAAAAAATGTGGCCTCTAGAGTGCACACAAGGTTTTTCTAAGATTTGACCCCGTGACCTAGTTTTTGACCCCAGATGACCCAATTTTTAACTTGTTCAAGATTTGATCAAGACAATCATTCTGAGCAAATTTCAGGTTAATTGGGCAAAAAATGTGGCCTCTAGAGTGCACACAAGGTTTCTCTAAGATTTGACCCCATGACCTAGTTTTCGACCCCAGATGACCCAATTTCAAACTTGTCCAAGATTACATCAAGACAATCATTTTGAGCAAATTTCAGGTTGATTGGGCAAAAAATGTGGCCTCTAGAGACTGAGTGCACACAAGGTTTTTCTAACATTTGACCCCGTGACCTAGTTTTTGACCCCAGATGACCCAATTTCGAACTTGTCCAAGATTTTATCAAGGCAATCATTCTGAGCCAATTTCAGGTTGATTGGGCATAAAATGTGGCCTCTAGAGTGCACACAAGGTTTTTCTAAGATTTGACCCAGTGACCTAGTTTTTGACCCCAGATGACCCAATTTCGAACCTGTCTGAGATTTTATCAAGACAATCATTCTGATCAATTTTCAGGTTGATTGGGCAAAAAATGTGGCCTCTAGAGTGCACACAAGGTTTTTCTAAGATTTGACCCAGTGACCTAGTTTTTGACCCCAGATGACCCAATTTTGAACTTGTCCGAGATTTGATCAAGACAATCATTCTGAGCAAATTTCAGGTTGATTGGGCAAAAAATGTGGCCTCTAGAGTGCACACACGCCAAAGGTTGACGCACGACGCACGACGGACGACTGACAACGGATGACGGACACAGCGGTATCACAATACCTCACCATGAGCACTATCGTGCTCAGGTGAGCTAAAAATGTGGCCTCTAGAGTGCACACAAGGTTTTTCTAAGATATGACCCTGTGACCTAATTTTTGACCCCAGATGACCCAATTTCAAAGTTGTCCGAGATTTCAACAAAACAATCATTCTGAGCAAATTCCAGGTTGATTGGGCAAAAAATGTGGCCTCTAGAGTGCACACAAGGTTTTTCTAAGATTTGACCCTGTGACCTAGTTTTTGACCCCAGATAACCCAATTTCAAAGTTGTCCGAGATTTTATCAAGACCATTATTCTGATCAATTTTCAGGTTGATTGGGCAAAAAATGTGGCCTCTAGAGTGCACACAAGGTTTTTCTAAGATTTGACCCCGTGACCTAGTTTTTGACCCCAGATGACCCAATTTCAAACTTGTTCGAAATTTTATCAAGACAATCATTCTGAGCAAATTTCAGGTTGATTGGTAAAAAAATGTGGCCTCTAGAGTGCACACAAGGTTTTTCTAAGATTTGACCCTGTGACCTAGTTTTTGACCCTAGATGACCCAATTTCAAAGTTGTCCGAGATTTTATCAAGACAATCATTCTGAGCAAATTTCAGATTGATTGGGCAAAAAATGTGGCCTCTAGAGTGCACACAAGGTTTTTCTAAGATTTGACCCCGTGACCTAGTTTTTGACCCCAGATGACCCAATTTCAAACTTGTCCGAGATTTTATCAAGACAATCATTCTGAGCAAATTTCAGATTGATTGGGCAAAAAATGTGGCCTCTAGAGTGCACACAAGGTTTTTCTAAGATTTGACCCCGTGACCTAGTTTTTGACCCCAGATGACCCAATTTCGAACTTGTCCGAGATTTCATCAAGACAATCATTCTGAGCAAATTTCAGGTTGATTGGGCAAACTAGAAGACCTGAAGGTCTTGAGTCGCTCCACAGGCCTGAATTTCATGTAATATTTAATCCAAGTTTTGATTAGATTGTTCAATGCTTGTGTTTCATAGAGCAAAAAGAAAGTTACAAAACTAGATTGTTCAAAATGTATGGTTCTTGAAGCAAAGAAAGTAAAACTATATGTTTGCCATTTGAGAAAGGTTAAAACAAAATGGGAGTATTCCAGCTTAGGATGATCCTAGCAATTAAAATTTTCCTTCCACCAAACAGATCTAAATTAACAGACCATTGATTACTCCAAAATATTTCATATTTCTAAAAATAGATTTTGAGCTAAAAATAGATTCAGGGAAACCCTTTTCCAAAATTAAAGCAAATAACTAATCAAACCTGAATTTCTTGTAATATCAAGTCCAACTTTTGACTAGATTTTTCAATACTTGTTGCTCTTAAAGCAATTACTAAAGTAACTAGAAAGCTGAAAATACATTCATATAAGATCTATTGGTTACCAAGCTTTATCTTTATTAGAGTGAGTTTGGCTGTTAGAATGAAAACAAAGTCACAATTAGCAATTTTGTCAAATTGAAAGGCATATAACTGAGAAGTTTATATCCCTATCTAGCTAAGAATCACACTAAAGCAAGATCTTAACTTCACCTACAACTTGTTTAAGTTTTGACCTGATTGCTCAATATTTGTGGATGTAAAGAGTGTAAAATCAAAGTCGAAAACAGCAATTTGGTCAAATTCAAGGGCAAATAAATCATGATTTAAGATTCTTATGAAGCTGAAAATTACATCCATGCAAGATCTTATGGCCAGTAAGATAATGTGAAAGTTTCGTGTTGATTGGTGGATATTTATGGTTGTTTGAGTAAATATAAGGTCAACAAGGTGTCAAAATGTCACAAGATACGCCCGTAACACTGCTTTATGTCAACAGGGGGAGTGGGTTGGTAAAAGTTTCATGGTCCTAGCTATTATACTTTTCGAGATATGCCCTGGACGATTCAAGTATGAAAACAACAAAGGGCAATAACTCAAAATATAGGCTAGGTAGAGTTAAAATTCTTGTGCACTGCACTCCTCCTTAGTGAGATCTATACACCCATGAAGTTTCATGATCCTAGCTATTATACTTTTAGAGATATACTCCGGACAAGATTCAAGTATGAAAAACAACAAAGGGCAATAACTCAAAAAATAAGCCAGGTAGAGTTATGGTTCTTGTGCACTGCACTCCCCCTTGGTGAGATCTATACACCCATGAAGTTTCATGATCCTAGCTATTATACTTTTAGAGATATACTCCGGACAAGATTCAAGTATGAAAAACAACAAAGGGCAATAACTCAAAAAATAAGCCAGGTAGAGTTATGGTTCTTGTGCACTGCACTCCCCCTTGGTGAGATCTATACACCCATGAAGTTTCATGATCCTAGCTATTATACTTTTAGAGATATACTCCGGACAAGATTCAAGTATGAAAAACAACAAAGGGCAATAACTCAAAAAATAAGTCAGGTAGAGTTATGGTTCTTGTACACTGCACTCCCCCTTGGTGAGATCTATACACCCATGAAGTCTCATGATCCTAGCTATTATACTTTTAGAGATATACTCCGGACAAGATTCAAGTATGAAAAACAACAAAGGGCAATAACTCAAAAAATAAGTTAGGTAGAGTTATGTTTTTTGTGCACTGCACTCCCCCTTGGTGAGATCTATACACCCATGAAGTTTCATGATCCTAGCTATTATACTTTTAGAGATATGCTCCGGACAAGATTCAAGTATGAAAAACAACAAAGGGCAATAACTCAAACAAGAGGGCCAAGATGGCCCTGGATCGCTCACCTGATAGAAGTTTGAAACTTTCTCCATGCAGTACAAGACCCACCTTTTACATGACCTAGGTATCTCTAAGACAAGAACACGAAATTTAAGATGCGAGATTATGATCCAGCTGAAAACAGCATTCTTAATCTTTAATAATCAATATTTGTGGCTGTTAAAGTGAAAACCAAGTCGATAAAAACTATCTATTTTGTTATAATCCAGGGCACATAACTCTGTTCTGATAAAGATATTCTCATCAACCTTATGTCCAAGTTGTTTTTGATTGGTCAATATTTATTAGTTACTGTTTGAGTGAAATTAACAACGAAATCGGTAATTTTATCACCATCAAGGGCACAATATGAAAACATATAAGATCTCATGGTCACCTAAATTGTGACCAAGTTGTGTCTTGATTGGTCAATATTTGTGTTTTTTTAGAGTGAAAATAAAGTGGAAAAAAGCAATTTTGTGAAATTCAAGGGCCAATAACTCTGGTTTTTATGGTCCGATCAAGCTCATTCAGCATCTTATGGTTACCATCATTGTTGCCAAGTTTTGTCTTTATCAGTCAATAAATGTAGATGCTAAAGTGTAAACAAAGTCGAAAATTTGTCAAATTAAAGGGCACATAACTCCAGATTTCATTATTGTATGGTTACCAACATTCTAGCCAAGTTTTGTCTTGATATTCAAGGGCGCATAACTCCGGACTTCCTGATCCGATCTGACCCAAAATCGAACTCGTCCAAGAGCTTATTGTCATACATGTTTTGACCAAGTTTGGTCAAGATTGGTCAATATTTGTAGATGCTATAGTGGTAACAAAGTCAAAAACTAGCGATTTTTGATATTCAAGGGCGCATAACTCCGGACTTCCTGATCCGATCTGACCGAAAATCAACCTCGTCCAAGAACTTATTGTCATACATGTTTTGACAAAGTTTGGTTAAGATTGGTCAATATTTGTAGATGCTAGAGTGGTAACAAAGTCAAAAACTAGCGATTTTTTATATTCAAGGACGCATAACTCCGGACTTCCTGATCCGATCTGACCCAAAATCAAACTCATCCAAGAACTTATCGTCATACATGTTTTGACAAAGTTTGGATAAGATTGGTCAATATTTGTAGATGCTAGAGTGGTAACAAAGTCAAAACTAGTCATTTTTGACGTTCAAGGGCACATAACTCTGGACTTCCTGGTCCGATCTGACTCAAAATCGAACTCATCCGAGAACTTATGGTCATACATGTTTTGACCAAGTTTGATTAAGATTGGTCAATATTTGTGGGTGCTAGAGTGGTAACAACAAATTGTGGACAGACGGACGGACGGACAGACGGACAGACGGACAGACGCCGACGGACAAAAAGCGACCACAATAGCTCACCTTGAGCACTTCGTGCTCAGGTGAGCTAAAAATAAGCCAGGTAGAGTTATGGTTCTTGTACACTGCACTCCCCCTTGGTGAGATCTATACACCCATGAAGTTTCATGATCCTAGCTATTATACTTTTAGAGATATACTCCGGACAAGATTCAAGTATGAAAAACAACAAAGGGCAATAACTCAAAAAATAAGCCAGGTAGAGTTATGGTTCTTATGCACTGCACTCCCCCTTTTTAAGATCTATACACCCATGAAGTTTCATGATCCTAGCTATTATACTTTTAGAGATATACTCCGGACAAGATTCAAGTTTGAAAAACAACAAAGGGCAATAACTCAAAAAATAAGCCAGGTAGAGTTATGGTTCTTGTGCACTGCACTCCGTAATGATGAGAAGAATATAACTGCTAAGTTTAAAGTCAATCGGACTTAAGGTGACAGAGTTATGCTCCGGACAAAGAAGTGGACGCCGCCGGACGCCCGGACGCCGGACATCACGGGTGATCCCATAATATGTCCCGTCTTCGACGGGCGTATAAAAATGGTAATTTCGCCAATTTCAAGGGCACATAACTCAAGACGTAATATTCAGATCAAGCTGAAAATTGCACTCAGGCAAAATCTTATCAGCACCAATATTCTGACCAAGTTTTGTCTTTATTGATCAATATTTGTAGTGGCTAGAGTGAAAACAAAGTCAAAATAGCCATTTTTTAATTCAAGGGCAGATAACTCAGGACTTTCTGGTTCAATCAGAATTAATTGAAGGAATCTGAAAGAGGACCATCTAAGGATCATTCTTGTGAAGTTTGATTGAAATCCATCCAGTAGTTTCTGAGGAGAAGATTTTTAAAGAAAAAGTTGACGACCGGACGGACGGACGGACGCACGGACGCACGCACGACGGACACAGCGCCATGACAATAGCCCGCTGGCCTGAAGGCCAGTGGAGCTAAAAATGTGGCCTCTAGAGTGCACACAAGCCAAAGGTTGATGCACGACGGACGACGGACACAGCGGTATCACAATACCTCACCATGAGCACTATCGTGCTCAGGTGAGCTAAAAAGTAAACAAACCAGAAAGGAAACCTCTAAATATGCGAAAAAAAGTCAAGTTAAAATACTCAAATAAATGTATCCTCCGTTTTAATTATGGTGAAAGTGAATTTTAGATTTGAAGTTAGGACGACCAGTCTGGCTAGCATCTTGCGGGTCTTACTAGCCCGGACGAAGCAACAGGCAGTGAATGTCTGTCGGACGTGCCTTAGTCAAGTTAGTGTTGAACCCTGATATTACAAATTCAAACTCTATATTGTGGGTATTCATTTGAGTCGTCTCAGCCTCTATTTTTGAAGATACCTACCTCTCTTGAGTCCAAATCCGGAGCTTTTCTGTTGTGAAAACACACTGTGAAATAACCTTGGAAGTTGGGTAACCAATCTTCATCCAGGCCCGTACCGAGACTCTTGGCAACTGAGGAAGAAATTTGTTGTACATATATTAACCCTTTTCCCAACCAAGACCAGGATTTGACGTCCCAAATAGAATAGGCTTGGGAAAACATTGAGGCAAAAGAAGAAACTGCTGATAACCAGCAGTTTCTTCTTTTGCCTCAATATTTTCTTGACAAAATTATACACGAGTCCAATCTTTATCAACATCCATTTTATTATCTGCAGCAGCTTTTTTTAATTGGACTACCGAAATATTTCACCAATTGCAAAAGAGTTTTTGTAGAAACAAACTGTAACGAGACCTTGGAAGTTGGGTAACCAATCTTCATCTAGGCCCGTACCGAGACTCTTGGCAACTGAGGAAGAAATTTGTTGTACATATATTAACCCTTTTTCCAAGCAAAGACCTGGTTTGGACATCTTTAATGCCCGAAATTAAAAGATGTTGCAGGTGACAATTTCAAATCAAGGAAATTTAAAACCTTTTGGTCTTTTTTGGTAGAAAACATTGTGGAAATGAAGAAATTGCTTGTCACAAGCAATTTCTTTATTTTCCACAATGTTTTCCAAAGCAATGATCTTGTAGGGAGTCAAAAAGAGTCACTGTGTGGTAACGGGTTAACCCTTTCCCAAACAGCAAAAAATTGGACAAGTCCAATTAGAAAGGGGTTTCAAACAACAGAAAGGATTTTATAAAGATAGAATTTGACTACAGTATAGCAAAGAAAATATTGAGGCAAAAGGAGAAACTGCTGATTATCAGCATTTTCTTCTTTTGCCTCAATGTGTTCCCATACAATTTCAATTACGGATGTCAAAACAAGGTCTTGTTTGGGAAAGGGTTAAATCAAATCAAATCAGGTTGTATTACAAAGATGAGAATCAGTTTCAGTGAAAATGTGGACTATTCCAAATTGGAAGCTGCTGTAGGTAATCTGTGTGTTGACTAAAATAAACAAAATATTTATACAAGAGGACCATGATGGTCCTTAATCGCTCACCTGAACCTAGATTGAAAGAAAGTCACAATGTTGTCAAGTTCAAGAGCACATAATTTAAGATGTGAGATTATGATCCAGCAGAAAACTGCTTTCATAATCTTGAATGATCAATATTTGTGGCTGTTACAGTGAAAACAAAGTGGAAGAAAACAATACAGTCAAGGGCACATAACTCTTTTCTAATAAAAGTATTCTCATCAACATTATGTCCAATTTTTTTTTGATTGGTCAATATATTGTTAGAGTGAAAATAAAGTCAAAAACTGTAATTTTGTGAAATTCAAGGGTCAATAACTCTGGTTTTTCTAGTCAAATCAAGCTAAAAGTTTCACTCATCCAGGATCTTAAGGCCACCAACATTGTGGCCAAGTTTTGTCTTGATTAGTCAATAAATGTAGATGCTAAAGTGTAAACAAAGTCGAAAACAGCAATTTTGTCAAATTCAAGGGCACATAACTCCAGACTTCCTACTTCAATCACACTGAAAATCGAAGTCATCCAAGATCTTATGGTTACCAGCATTGTGGCAAAGTTTGTCTTGATCTGTCAATATTTGTAGATGCTAGAGTGGTAACAAAGTCAAAACTAGCCATTTTTGACGTTCAAAGGCACATAACTTCAGATTTCCATGTCCAATCTGACAAAAAATTGAACTCATCTTGTTTTGATCGGTCAATATTTGTAGATGCTAGAGTGGTAACAAAGTCAAAACTAGCAATTTTTGACGTTCAAGGGCACATAACTCCAGACTTCCTAGACCGATCTGACTCAAAATTAAACTCATCTTAGAACTTTTAGTTACCAACATTGTTGCAGAGTTTTGTTTTGATCGGTCAATATTTGTAGATGATAGAGTGGTAACAAAGTCAAAACTAGCCATTTTTGATGTTCAAGGGCACATAACTCCAGACTTCCTAGTCCGATCTGACTCAAAATCTAACTCATCCGAGAACTTATGGTCATACATTTATTGACCAAGTTTGATTACGATTGGTCAATATTTGTAGATGCTAGAGTGGTAACAAAGTCAAAACTAGCCATTTTTGACGATCAAGGGCATATAACTCTGGATTTCCTGGTCCGATCTGACTCAAAATTGAACTCATCTGAGAACTTATGGTCATACATATTTTGACTAAGTTTGGTTAAGATTGGTCAATATTTGTAGATGTTAGAGTGGTAACAAAGTCAAAACTAGCTATTTTTGATATTCAAGGGCGCATAACTCCGGACTTCCTGATCTGATCTGACCAAAAATCAATCTCATCCAAGAACTTATCGTCATACATGTTATGACCAAGTTTGGTTAAGATTGGTCAATATTTGTAGATACTAGAGTGGTAACAAAGTCAAAAATAGTCATTTTTGACGTTCAAGGGCGCATAACTCTGGACTTCCTGGTCCGATCTGACTCAAAATCGAACTCATCCGAGAACTTATGGTCATACATGTTATGACCAAGTTTGGTTAAGATTGGTCAATATTTGTGGGTGCTAGAGTGGTAACAACAAATTGTGGACAGACAGACGGACGGACAGACGCCGACGGACAAAAAGCGACCACAATAGCTCACCTTGAGCACTTCGTGCTCAGGTGAGCTAATAAAGGCAAAAGGAGAAAAGGCTGGTCACTTTTTGCATAAATTTTTTTTCCCAAGAATGTTCTATCAGGGGCAGAGAAACAGGTCTTGTTTGGGAGAGGGTTGAATTTGTAAAAGTATAAAAAACATGAGGTGAAGAGACCAGTGTTGAATCTAGCTTGGCCTTCAAGGGGACCCGATGGGCCCACAGCTCTTGATGGAGGGGGTCATCCAACATAATTATCTATTTAATAAATGTTATGTGAATAAACAATATATTATATGGGCGCCGCCGTGCGAAAATGGCCCTTCGGACATTTTTTATTGAATTTTAGATTATATCAGTTTCATACAGAACGTTTATTTCTTCACGCTTTTGTCTTTATTTGAGGAGGATATCTTGAAAAATGACGGAGATACACCAATCTGAATAGATGGACCCAATTCTGTTGTTTTGACGTCTGAGTCACCGTATTGAGAGTTTTAACGTCTTCAAGAACGTCATTAAACGCGAATGCATTCCAAATATCCTTTTAAAAAAGGTAAAATAACAACAATATACGAAATTTCGCCAACAATAGTATTTCATGAACAAATAAAACAATTTAATCGTAGTTAGCCATAGCAAAACTCTGAATTCAATCTTGGTGTAAATACTGCACAATTAAGTCAAAATTTTCGTTTTTATTATGTTTATAAATTACACACAGCAACATTGCTAGGACAACAAGAAAATGTGATAACTTTAAACCATGAATGAAGACAACTATTCAACACATATTATTCAGAATCTTAACTTTTTACAATATATCAGATGATGGAGAAAAACTTATTTGAATAGATTGACCAAATAAAACTTTTAACAATGTATCAGTCAATAATACGATATAGATTTATGCCCTAACACTGTAAGTCGGGATTATAAGAATTAACATTAAAACAATGAAGCAACTAAACGATGGTTGTCCGCAAAAGGGGCGTATCTAATTCTCAAAACAATGTGAGTTACGTCTTTTTTCGGGCAACCCTCGATGTATTTAGAAAAACAACCGTCAATAATGAGTTGTATTGTTAAGCACCCATTACTCTTCTGGCAGTCCCGGACTCGTACTGTCTTGAAAGGCCGACCGTACAAATGGTCTGACATGCCTATACAGATACTGCTGCCTTGTCCGGCTCAAACCATCAGGTGGTAGGGTATCCGGGAAAACCCTAGGGACGTCTACGTTCCGCTTCAAAATTGGTATTGGAACCTCATTTCCTGTGGAACGTTCCTTTACGAAGACGTCGTTCTTGTCTGCTGCCGATAATCGAAATGAGTGCACTGTTTGAATTCCACGTAGTGATAGAAAAAAGTTAGGCAAATACGATTTCCAGTCGTACCTACACAATAAATCAAATTAATACGGTGATAATTACAGATTACTATGACAATATCAATTTTATTTCAAATTGGCGATTGCGAATCATTATTATTCAATATGCTGTTTAAAGAAGTAAAATGCACATGACGTATTATTTTGCCGGTACGTATCCTTTTTGGTAAGTATGTATTACCTCTTAACAAAAGCGTTATGTTAAAACGTCTTCTTATAATAAGAAAAATCAAAGTACTGACTTAAGGTCGGGAAATAGAGGATTCGGCATACAATAAATAGCCATTTTTAAGGTATATATCTAAGAAATGAACATTGAACTCGTCCAATAGTCTTAATGTTCTTATTTGATAGTATCATAAAAATTAACCTTTGTACTCTACTTCCCACGTCTACGTAAGTAGAAGTTTGATTATATTTAGAAAAGAAATTCTAATAGACGTGGGAGAAATAGTGAAACAATATACTGCATTACACGATGTAGGTTTTCTTCCGGTGATGTCGTAAAATGACGGTGGTGGAAAGTGTTGATTTCTTTAAACTTGTAACGTGTCCGTATAGAACGGGTAACCGTATGTAACAAATATTAAACGGCGTCGTAAGAAAACATCCGACTTCACATGACTCTCATAAGGGAAAGACTACCTTAATGTATTGTTTGGGCTAACAGTTTGTTAAACATTATCACTGATGGTTAACTCGGCTAAAGCGAGGGACATTTTCTCTACATCAAAGTATAGATATTTTACGTTTAAATGTGAGTTTAAAGATTTTTTTCGAATGACAATGAATTTGTTCCGAAAATAGACCAGGCTTACCGTTATGTGTTGACAAACCGTAAGTGTTGTTATAAGATCTCGTAACTACGGCTTTATTGAAGCCGTACTTACGAGATTTTATAACAACACCGACAGAATATATTGTTCGGGAAAAAACGTCCCTCGCTTTAGCTGAATTCACCACCAGTGATTATGTTTTTTTGAATTCCATAATAAAAAGGTTTGAGGAAACATGGTGGCATAACGAAAACTTATTGATAAACAACATTTTCTTTTTTGTCTCAATCTTTCTTTCAATAATTCTTCAGTTTAACTTTATATGAATATTCATCTTTATCAGCACTGTAGGCACAGTGGGGGTGGGGCAGGGGATTGTAACCCCCCAACGTTGGCCAAAAATACCGACTTTTCCTTAACCCATTACCACACAATGACTCTTTTTGACTCCCTACAAGATAATGGCTTTGAAAAAATGTAGAAAATGAAGAAAAAGCAATTTCATCATTTCCTACAATGTTTTCTACCCAGAGAGACCCCAAAAAGTTGAATTTCATAGAATTGAATTGTCGTCTGCAACACCTTTCAACAGTCCAAATTTTTGCTGTCTGGTAATAGGTTAATATCGTAGGCCTACATAGAAAATTTAGGGAAAAAATGGCCGACAAACGATTCTTTAACTGTTACAATGTTGCGGAACAACTAATAAAACAGGTTATCGATGAAAAAACGGACTCATTGAAAGAAAAGGAAAAATAGCCACGCGATTCAGAGCTGAATACGCTTGCCGAAAAGTAGCCTACTTGCCTCTGATTGGTAAGCTCGACAATCTGTCAATCAAACTATAACTGAGAGTTAAAGAGCCTACAGCTAACCAAAACTAGAGTTACGATGTTTTTATTCCTAGCGGCGATCTGGCCTTGAATTATATAAATAGGCTTGACTGTATTGTTGGACAACATTAAACTGATACTGATTTATTTTCGTGCGCAAAGTCCGTTAGTTGAGTGTCTTAACAAAACATTGCCGAAGTGGGGTCATTACATATGCAGATGTACCGGGTTAATCTTGCTGAACAATAGCACACGGTAGGAAATGAGAATTTATCACTATAATGAAATAAAATGTAAACAAATAAACGTCATGAAGGGGACCATACACTACAGAATTTTATTAATGATATATCGTATATCGTATATATGATATATCCCCTGCCTTTTTTTCAAAATAAGGTCCAAATAAAATGAATTGAGTCATCAAATCCAAAATTGACATAAAGAATCCCCAGCCCTGCTCAATTAACCCTTTCCCAAACGGCAAAATTTTGGGGTGGTCAAATTAAGAAAAAACTGCCACAAATGACAAAATGGAAGGAATTAATGATAGAATTTGTGTAAAATATGGCATAGAAAATATTGAGACAAAAGGAGAAACTGCTGGTTATCAGCAGTTTCTTCTTTTGTTTCAATGTTTTCCCAAGCCTTTTCTATTAGGGGCGTCAAAACCAGGTCTTGTTTGGGAAAGGGTTAAGTCATCTGGTTGCAGGAGGTCGGTAGCCTCACCAACATCAGGTTCTGCTGCAAAACCAATTTCCCCGTATAGATGATCAAATTCCTGAAATAGTATAACAAACAATCCAATTTATTTCAATGTTTTATTTTGTTCTTGTTTTCATTATTGATACTTATATGAGAATTCTTATTAGTATTATTTTAATATTATTATTGTCATTATTATTATTGTTTCCATAATATTTATATGCTGCATTTTTTTTTTGTTGCTAACAATTTTGAATTTTGTTTGAAAAAAAAGCAACTGCCGGGATTTGAACTCGGGTACTCGCGATCAAAAGGCCAGTGCGCTATCCATTACGCCACTTCAGAAATTCTGCAAAGATGATAAATTACGTAATTTTATTGTAATTACGTCATAACTGCGAAACAAGGGAGATTATTTCACAAGACGTATCCCTAACAACAAGGGCAGAGAATTTATAAACAAAGAGCTGTCAAACAAAGAAATTTCAATATTGCGCCCCTGAAAATAAAATCCTTTCCAAAATATTTAATCACAAACAGTCAAGACAAATTTGTGTAATGTTTTTTTTATATGAATACTTCGAAATTGAGTTGTTTAGAGTGAATTGTTCAGCTCAGGATCGGATACCTTCATAAATGACGGTCTTTACGGAATGAATTTAATCGATGTTAACTGTATGTAACCCTGATGAAATCATAATTTAGAGATATAAAATAAACATATTTACCCGAAACTGGTCTATACTGGACATATCTTGGTGGAATAACGTAAAAAATAATAATAAAAATCGAAAGAGCCTGGTGACAGCAGTGTATTGACAGCAAGTGTCAACTTTTCCCGGAAAATTTACCGGTGTCACAGAAATGCTCGAAGGTACAAAATCGCACGGCGAGGGCCATATGGTAATAGGCCTTTTGGACAAGTTAAGACATTATTTGCATGTCTTCATTCAGAAAAGTCTTTAGGATCTTTTGACTTATTTAAGTGAGCCATTTGGGCTCAGACTCCTTTGTGAAGGGGGCCACTTTGGATTTTAGGGGGTCAATTTGGCCATGGCCCCCTCTATATTCAACACTGAGAGACCTTGAAAGTTTGGCAACCAATCTTCATCTAAGCTGATACCAAGACTCTTGGCAACGGAGGAAGACATAATGTTGTACATGTATTAACCAATTCCCACACAGTGGCACTTTTTGATGACAAAAGCTAGAGTAAATATTGTCGAACTTGAAGAAATTGCATGTATGTGACAAGCAATTCTTAAAGTGTCCGATGATTGGCAAAATTAAAGTCTTGTGCCGAAAGAACACCTTACTATTAACCAAATATTAAAGTTTCTACAATTTTCCAACATTAGAAGTGTTTTTATTTCGTCTTTTAAATTGGATATTTTGGTCTTTTCCGATCTTTGCCGAAGAAAATACGCTAAACTTCCGACTTGAAATTATGACGTCATACTGGCCACTGAATGACGTCATGGCGGGAAAAACGGGCAGTCATGGGTCATTTCCCGGAAAGTCTGAAATTTCTGAAAAAGTTAAATGTCCGACTTTTCTGTCATAAAGCGACTTCCCCAATCGATACTCAAAACACGGAATTCGTCCTCAGTAAATGTTAGAAAAAAATGTTAAAACAGTCAAAGAATAGGTCGTAAGTGAATTAAGGAATGTGCCAAAGAACGGTTTAAGTTTGTCTGTATTACTCTTACGATCGAGAAATGGATAAAAACTGAGACTTCGCTATATGACAGAAAAGTCGAACACATTATCTTTGTCAGACACCTCATGCTCTAGATTGGGGGGCGGAGTCAAGCCATTGATGACGTCAATCCGTGGCAATTTTACGGAAATTGCCGATCTTTATTTTCTCGAAAATCAGTTTTTCAACGATGTAAAGAAAAGCAAATAAAACTTTTAAAACAACCGAGTTTGGCGGATCTTTTATAAAACACGTTAATTTAATGATTTTCTTCGAATAAACGGTGCAATAAACTGCCAAGCTTGGTAGCCTTTAATTCATCAAATGTTTTCTAACCCAAAATGCAAAGATTTTTCAAAATGTACAAATGTTATTGCAAAACCTCGTAACTCCAGCTTGATTAAAGCTGGAGTTATGAGGTTTTGCAATAACATCGACTATTTATACCTGCTTCTCTTTCCTTTTCTTTCTCCCGTCTGTCACTATTGCTTCTTGAATCTTTACTGTCTCTACTGTTATCATTCCCCTCTGCCTTCTTTGTAAATGAGGAAACATATGTGTTGGGCTTCGAGATACCATATAGTCTGTAAGCCATGGCTTTCTCAGAAAATTCCAGTCTAGAAAACAGGAAAAAAAAGGTCATTTAGAAATACTCCATCCATCATTTGAAATCAAACCAGTGTGCAACAAATGAAACTCGAAAAGTAAGGCATGAAGTAAGTTAACAAACATATCGTCAGTGTAAATGCAAAACCTTGTATACATGTCAATTTTTGTGATTTTCAAAGTAAAACCTTGTGTGTCCAGTTAAAACAATTCTTGCAGGTTTTCAAATATCTTTACTGATCAATATTAACGACTCATTATCTGTGAATAATGTGTCCAAATTGAAAGTAAAACCTTTCAGTTTGGGAAAATTTATTACAAATTTTCCCTTCCCCTTTAAATTCTTCCAAAAACGAGATACAATTTTTACATTTACAGCGACGATATGACAAAACCTTAAGGCCGTAACTTAACTAAATAAAATACCTATCTTCTGGCCCGATATATGGATGATTGATTAATGAGAGTTTAACCCTTTCCCAAACAAGATCTGGTTTTTAAGTCCCTAATAGAAAAGGCTTGGGAAAACATTGAGGCAAAAAAAGAAACTGTTGATAACCAGCAGTTTTTCCTTTTGTCTCAATATTTTCTGAGCCATATTTTACAAAATTTGCAGGGGTAAAAGTTGAAAATTTTGAAAAACCTGAAAACCTGGAAAAGTCTGTATTTATATAGTAACAAGAGTGCCATCGTCACAATATATGCCGCCACTTATAAAACTTGAGACAAAAAAATGACATTGACAAGGATTTATAAATTTTCACAGGAAAACCTGTAAAAAATTGTGTTCACAAAAAGGTTTTTATAAATATCCAGTGAAAACCCTGGAAGGAATTGCTTTTTCACAAGGCTAAAATATCATTAAGCCCCAGAGACTAAGATTGAAGGGGGCATAATTCAGGCAAAAATCAATGAACCATAAAATCCTTACTTCATGCACATCTACCAATTAAGGTAATAACATCCACCAAGTTTCAGCCCCAGAGACTAAGTTTTAAGGGGGCATAACTGTGGAAAAAATCAACGAACCATAAAATCCTTCCTATATGCACATCTACTAATTGAGGTGATAACATTGAACAAGTGTCATTAAGATCCAGCCAGAAACTTAGGAGGAGTTGCGTTCACAAGGCTGCAATTTCAATAAGCCCCAGAGACTAAGATTGAAGGGGGCATAACTCTGGCAAAAATCAATGAACCATAAAATCCTTCCTTCATGCACATCTACCAATTAAGGTTATAACATTGACCAAGTTTCATTAAGATCCAGCCAGAAACTTAGGAGGAGTTGTGTTGACAAGCCTGCAATTTCAATAAGCCCCAGAGACTAAGTTTTTTAAGGGGCATAACTCAGGCAAAAATCGACGAACCATGAAATCCTTCCTTCATGCACATCTACCAATTGAGGTGATAACATTGACCAAGTTTCATTAAGATCCAGCCTGAAACTTAGGAGGAGTTGCGTTGACAAGGCTGCAATTTCAATAAGCCCCAGAGACTAAGTTTTTAAGGGGCATAACTCAGGCAAAAATTGACAAACCATAAAATCCTTCCTTCATGCACATCTACCAATTGAGGTGATAACATTGACCAAGTTTCATTAAGATCCAGCCAGAAACTTAGGAGGAGTTGCGTTGACAAGGCTGCAATTTCAATAAGCCCCAGAGACTAAGTTTTTAAGGGGCATAACTCAGGCAAAAATCGACGAACCATAAAATCCTTCCTTCATGCACATCTACCAATTGAGGTGATAACATTGACCAAGTTTCATTATGATCCAGCCAGAAACTTAGGAGGAGTTGTGTTGACAAGGCTGCAATTTCAATAAGCCCCAGAGACTAAGTTTTTAAGGGACATAACTCAGGCAAAAATCGATGAACCATAAAATCCTTCCTTCATGCACATCTACCAATTGAGGTGATAACATTGACCAAGTTTCAAGAAGATCCAGCCAGAAACTTAGGAGGAGTTGCGTTGACAAGAAAAGTGGACGGACGTACGGACGGACGGACGGATGGACGGACGGACAGACGGATAAGATGACGCCAATATACGTCCGCCTCCGGCGGCGTATAAAAATCGAGAAAATGGGGCATTTTGGAATACTCAACAAGAGTGCCATGGTCACAATATACGCCGCCACTTACAAAACTTGAGACAAAAAAATGACATTAACAAGGATTTATAAATATTCACACAAAAACCTGTAAAAAGTTGTGTTCACAAAAAGATTTTTATAAATATCCAGTCAAAAACCTGGAAGGAATTGCGTTCACGAGGATGAAATATCATTTAGCCCCAGAGACTAAGATTGAAGGGGGCATAACTCAGGCAAAAATCAATGAACCATAAAATCCTTCCTTCATGCACATCTACCAATTGAGGTGATAACATTGATCAAGTTTCATAAGGATCCAGTCAGAATCTTAGAAGAAATTGCGTTGACAAGGCTGCAATTTCAATAAGCCCCAGAGACTAAGTTTTAAAGGGCATAACTCAGACAAAAATCAACGAACCATAAAATCCTTCCTTCATGCACATCTACCAATTGAGGTTATAACATTGACCAAGTTTCAAGAAGATCCAGCCAGAAACTTAGGAGGAGTTGCGTTGACAAGGCTGCAATTTCAATAAGCCCATGAGACTAAGTTTTAAAGGGGCATAACTCAGGCAAAAATCAACGAACCGTAAAATCCTTCCTTCATGCACAAGATCTACCAATTGAGGTGATAACATTGACCAAGTTTAAAGAAGATCCAGCCAGAAACATAGGAGGAGTTGCGTTGACAAGAAAAGTGGACGGACGTACGGACGGATGGATGGACGGACGGATGGACGGACGGACGGACAGACGGAGAAGATGACGCCAATATACGTCCGCCTCCGGCGGCGTATAAAAACCTGAACTTCAGGCATATGCCTGAAAACTTTTACCCCTGAATTTGTGTCTTTATTATCATTTTTGTTGTCTGCAGTAGCTTTCAAATTGGATCACCCTAAAATTTCGTCGTTTGGGAAAGAGTGAACTTTTCAACTGCTATGATCATATTGTTGTGGCTGGAGTACCTAATCATGAATTCCTGTTGTGTTACCAGTACAATCATGACATTCTTACTGAAACTCCAGCTATTTGTCCACATACTAGTAGTTTAAAGATTTTCAAACAATAAGTGGTGGGAGACAATTTTGTCAGGAATGACATTTGCTACCGCCGGGGATCGAACCTTGGACCTGATAAGCGGGAGTCCGATGGATAATCTGATACCAGTACAGCCACAACATCCTTACCGAGCCTCCAGCTGCAAGCCCAAATAGGTAAACAATTATCAAACCATTGGTGGGTGACAATTTTGTCAGAAAGGATGTCTGCCGCGGCCAGTGATCAAAGAGGGACCTCAGGAATGAGTCTGGGAGTCTGATCAGAGTTCCAGATAAGAGGGGGTGGTGACTTTTCAAACTGCACTAATTCTGTTATTGTTCATCAAACCCTATGTTGTGGGTACTCATTTGTATTGTCTCATCGAGACGATTCAAATGAGTATCCACAACATTGTGTTTGAAATAAAAATAACAAAGTTAGAATGTCTTCACCCCCACTAATCTGTAGCCCTGTCTGATGTGCTAACAACAGTACAGTGTGAAACGGTTGTAACTGCCCATAAATATATAGGCAGTTACAAGTGTTTTGCGCTGAGCCATCACGCAGTGAGTTACTGCACCTTGGCTGCTGCCAGATAATTATGGGCTTACCTGCAAACTTCTGGTATGGCCTTGATAAAATCCTGTAGTTCCTGGAATCCCAAATCTCTGTACATCAGTGGTTCCCCTAGTATTGCCTTGTAATCCTTGAGAAAACTTGAGACTAGAACCCCTGAACCGTCCGTCTTGGACAGGAGAACCGCTCTAACATTCTCCTTGATCCGGTCTGGCACTGACATGATCCTACAAAAACATAATCAGAGCATTTGATAAGTGGGGCGTGAAAACATTCTAAAATTGTTATTTCAATTCCAAACCCTATATTGTGGGTACTCATTTGAATCATCTCGACGAGACGATACAAATGAGTACCCACAACATAGGGTTTGGTGAAAAATAAATGAAATATTACATTTTGAAAAGCCTTCACCCCCTCTTATCTGTAGCTCTGCATAATAAGACAGGGATACAGATAAGAGGCAGTGATGGCTTTTCAAAATGATATTGTACAGGGCTTTTCTTCCTTCTATAATAGAAGTAAGAATTTCCCAAATTTCAAAAATAAAATTCTCAAAATTTGAAAATGAATAATGATCAATTACTTACTGGCTATTCTTAATCACAAGCAGGGCTCGCGCTAGCTGCGATATCGTAGCCACAAACTTGATGATGGGTATTGGTGAACCCAGATCAAAATTCAAAAAGGTTTCGGTTACATTATTGCAACTAGGCTCGCGCTGGCGATCGCCACTTGAGCCATTGGCGACAATTTTGAAAAAGTGGCTCAAGAAAAATGAAAGTGGCTCAAAGGGTGGCTCCAAGGGTGTGAAGTGTGGCTCTAATTGTTTACCTGTCAAACTTCTGGATTAACAAGTTCTCGCCAGTCCTCGATTAAAGTGCAAATTATGCAAGTGTCTAAAGATAAGATACACAGAAAATCAATACTCATGACCTTTAAACCCCTGCATAGATCTACCCAGTACACACTTGATGTAAAGTTGTTAACCCATTCCAGTAAAACACTCAGTGTTTATCTCACTCGACAGTTATATTTAACCCTTATTAATGCAGATGAAAGACTTTTACTGGATTATCATTTGTAAATCAAGGTACTTTATTAATTGATAACAATTATGGCTATCTGATTTTCGTGTAGATAAAATGACAGTTTGTAAAAAATAAAGTTGATGACTAGATCTAGATTAGCAATGTTGAACATATTTCGGGATCTTTATTCTTTATGATCTGTAAATCAAAGGTAAATAAGTTTGCAGGATTTTTTTTCTAAAAGAAATAAAAACAGAATGGAAAGCAGCTGACTTAAATATGAAGGGTTTCAACAGAGTTAAAAAGCAATGCATTGCGACTTCTGAATGAATCCTTTCCCAAGTGAAGTTTTGACTACCGAAATAGAGAATGATAGGGAAAACATTAAAGCAAAAGAATTGAATACTGGTAATCAGAATTTGGTCCTTTTGCTTCAAAATTTTCTAAGGTATAATATTACAAAGGAAATCCTATTTTTACCATCAACCATTCATTTACAAAATGTTTTGTCTGAAACAGCTTTAGAATTGGATCACTCTCAAATTGCATTGTTTGGGAAAGGTTTTAAGCTGATGAACAGGACTTTTTCACCACTAGATGTAATCTACAGTAATGAAAAGGCTTTCTTAAAAAAAAAACAGCTTTTAGCGAAAAACACCAAAGACTCCAGATCCTGATCAAACATTTTGTTTAGAGAAAACATAATGGAAAAAGAAGAAGCTGCTTGTCATTCATTGACTTTTGTGATCCATTGTCATTATTAGCAAAGTGATCCCCACAAAATATGGCCCAAAACCAAAGAACATCATGTTTACTTCAAGCCTTAAGTTATTTCTTTTTACATCACTGTTTTATAGTGTCTAAGTCTCATCTACAAAGTACTAATTGATGAAATACCCCCCCCCCCCCACACACACACAAAAGTAATTGGCTCAAAACGCACCAATGTGGCTCAAGATTTTTCAAAGTGGCTCAAGCAGTGGCTCAAACTTTTTTTGAGCCAGCGCTAGCCCTGACAAGGAAGCAGTGTGTGTTTTATAATTTAGTAACTCTAGTTATAAAGTGTTGTTCAAGAAAATTTATTTTCATTTGAATATTTATCCTCCTGTGTCTTCTTTTTCCTAATTTGACAAAACTCGCGCTAAAATTTCCCAAAATGACTGACCAGGGCCCCTTCCCAATTTCTGGAAGAAAAGCCCTGTTGTATCTATTGTTCATCAAACCCTATGTTGATGGTACTCATTGGAATCATCGCATCGAGAGTTGAGACGATTCAAATGAGTACCCGCAAGTTGGCCGCATAATAGGGTTTGGATTTGAAATGACAAATTTAGAAAGCCTTCACCCACTCTTATCTTTTGCTCTGAACATATTTACCCGTTTCATGCTGATCCAGTCAACATTCATTATTTATCAAATAAGACTGCTAAACATGATTAGTATTACCAGGCAAGGGTTTTTTTTTACTAAGAAAGTGGGGCCGAATATCGGCCCCTTCCCCTCCAGGGATTTTCCCCTAAAATTGCAATTTTCCCCTCATAAATCAATATTCCAACCATTGCAAGGTTCCCCCATGGAAGTATTTATGTTTGCAATCAAAGATTCTTAATTAACATCTTTTAAACTGCCTCTACAATCCATTTCCCTGTGTTTATTGAACTATTTTCAAGTATTTTCAATATTCAAGCAAAATACACTACCGATTATTTTTCCCCTTTAACAGCTCATTCGACAAATTTTTCCCCAAATCAAGGGCCCCGGGCCCTTTCCCCTATCCATAAAAAGAACCCCTGCCAGGGGCCCCGTATAATCAATGATTATACATTTATTTTTTGCGTAACTACTTGTAACAACAACCTCACGGTGGATAATCACGTGATACAATATTTTCAGAAAATCTTCAATAATTTTGTAAATACTGGAACGATTTGAATTCGGTTTGAAGTAGAGAATCAGGACAGACGTCACCCATTAGATGGACATGGTTGTTTTTTGAAAAATCAACTAATAAAAAGTTATTGAAGATAAACTAAAATTTTGGTTTATTTTCAATAACTTTTAAAATAAAAATTATCAGATGATTTTTCAAAAATCCAACATGTCCAGCTTATTCCTGGCATTTTCCCACCTTCTCTGCTTCAAACCGAATTCAAATTGGTAAAGTATATTGAAGATTATCAGACAAAATGAATGTGTGGACCAAATACAATTGTATATCATGTTGTGACTTTTTTAATAGCTAAAGTGTCATTCTTGTTTATGAAAATTAGAATACTATTTTAATTTTTTATTTGATTTGTTCTTGCTATCAGAAAACATACACATTAAGGTTTACGAACTGAGAATGAAAACTGTTAAACACCACTTTCTATCCATAGATAGATAGATATATTTATTTCAGTACAAAAGATCACATGTAGTACACAGGGTTTTCCCGGACGCAGGATATTGCGTCCTAGACTCTCAAAATTGTGTTCAGGACTCTTAAAAATATAGTCTGTGCGTCCCATGGGACTCCCAAATAAAAGTACAAGTACTAGCTTACTTGAAGTGTAGTGATCGTCTAGTTTGAAGAAATTACACCTGCTAAACATTCATGTAGAAGTTTTTTAAGCAGACATTATGAGCATGACATCATTACTATTCTTGACAGACGCTTGCATTAGGTTCCGTTTTTATTACTTACAATAAGAAATACTCATGAAGGCGGGGGGGAGGTAGAAGGGATTTGTACCCAAATTGTTTTGTACTTTTCTGTGACTTTTGCTAATTATTACCAGATTTGATAAAATCAACACTTACTACTTCCAGACTGTGAAAGTGTTATACAAAAATCCAAACATATTTCTGTTTTCGGGGTAGCATTGGAACTCTGAATCATCAAATTCCAGTCCTAAATGTTCTTTGTAGTCATAAAGTAATTCATTATAGAATATATAATAGATCTATTGCTGTTTAGTAGACATTTCCACTTCTGTTTGTTACAGTTCCAATTCTGTTTGTTACATCTGACTGGTCATAACATATGAATGAATAGTTAACTTATGAATTAAATTTGATTTTGATATTCAGAACGATTCCACCATTTTGTTCAATAAAAACCCTTTGACAGGCTGGATGCCTATATTTTGTTAAACCTAGAAAACCAAATACTATAAATGCTGCATTTGCTCCTGTCTTTTTAAATATGGCCAATATTTTGGTTTTTATAGTTAACAAATTTTTCCAAGATAGGACTCTTAAAATTAACACAAGGACTCTCAAAAATTATAGCTGAGAGTCCCAAGGACTCCTTCTTTACAAGATCCAGGGAAAACCCTGAGTACATTACAAAACGATGAATAAAATGCATTTACAATTCAAATTTCCATAGGTATGCATTAATTCAAAATTCTAAACCATACAAAATGCTTCTGTTTGTATTTGGAATGGAAATGTAACACAGTTTAGGAATTACTAGCACTTTTTAAATTTCACCTCTGGCTCTGCATTTCATTCTCAGGTCGTAAACCTTAACTTCCTCCAAGATAAGTCCTGGTTTTGTCATCCCTGAAAGAAAAGTCTAAGCATTACCAGGTTCCAAACTCAGAATCTCAAGCCCAAAATAGCTCATTTTAGGCTAAAAAAAATAAGCGAAAACCTCAATTTTTCAACAATAAATTAGGCATTTTAAATAAGTTGGGAAAAATGGAAGAAAATTTGCTTTGGGAACTAGGGATGAGCACCGGTACTTTGGAATCGGTTACTCCCGGTACCATGATGTCCCGAGTAATTGGTATCGATTCATTTTGAAATACTAACTTGTCAAATAATACTTATAGCATGCTCACAATGTAAAGTAATTGGTTTCCGAATCGTTAGCAGGGGTTGAAAAATCCACTCGCCCGCTCGAATTGGCGAGTAGAAAATGCCGTAGGACGAGTAGATTTGGGGACAAACTAGTCCAACGGGGCAAGTGCAAATTTAGGACTTGAATCACGTTGATTGAGGGGAAAAAAATAAAAGATCGAAAAGAAAGTATTTATTTCAAACTGCATATCGGAAACAATAATATTGGCTGTAAAATAAGACCTTTCCCTGTTTATGTCGATCAATCCCGAAAGTGAAACTAAACAAGGAAACTAGAGTAAATCTGTGTTACTCATATGCGATGAATTGAGCGAGATCAAAGACGCCGCAAACACAGTCAATTGATGACGTAGTCATTCCAGTTGCAATATAATCACGTGATTTTTCCGCAACAAAATAAGGTTACGTTTTACTATGATTTGTTTACAAAAGTCGCGCGTGCCAAAAAGCGTGGGAAAATGGGATGAAGCAATGAAAACAAAACGCTATCTACGTAGTAAATACACGGACGTTAAATGGTTTTAACACATACGCGTTGTCTCTTTCTGTTATGCCGCATCGCGATTACACAAAGAAATTCTTTTACATTTACCGGGTAGTTGTACATATTAAACTGACCACGTGTGCTTACTCGACCATTTCGACAGCTAATCTATCTTTCGAATTAAATAACAAGAGGACCATGATGGTCCTATATCGCTCACCTGAAACAAAATGATATAAGCAACACTTTTCTTCAATTCAAAAAATATTTATGACTTTAAGACTGAAACTTAGGGTCAATAACATTGTGAAAATCGAACTCATCCAAGATTTCATCGTGCCCAACATTGTGTCCAAGATTTGTCTTGTTTGATAAATAATTGTAGATTCTGGAGTATAAACAAGGTCGAAAACAGCCCAAAACAGCAATTTTGTCAAATTCAAGGGCACATAACTCTTGACTTTCAAGTCAGATCAGGCTGAAAATCAAACTCATATGAGATCTTATGATATCCAGTATTGTGTCCAAGATTTGTCCTGATTGGTCAACAATTGTAGATTCTAGAGTGTAAACAAGGTCGAAAGTAGCCGAAAATGGCAATTTGATCAAATTCAAGGGCACATTACTCTCCACTTTTTGATCAGATCGGACTGAAAATCAAACTTATCCAAGATCTTATGGTCTCAAACATTGTGTTCAAGTTTTGTCTTGATTGATAAATAATAGTAGATTATAGAGTGTAAACAATGTCAAAAACAGCCGAAATAGGCAATTTTAACAAATTCAAGGGCACATAACTCTCCTCTTTCTGGTCAGATCAGACTGAAAATCAAAGTCATCTGAGATCTTATGGTCTCCAACCTTGTGTCCAAGATTTGTCTTGATTGGTCTAAAATTGTAGATTCTAGAGTGTAAACATTGTCGAAAACAGCCAAAAATGACAATTTTGTCAAATTCAAGGGCTCATAACTCTCAACTTTCTGATCAGATAAGACTGAAAATCAAACTCATCCCAGATCTTATGATCCCCAATATTGTGTCCAAGTTTTGGATTGATTGATCAATAATTGTAGATTCTAGAGTGTAAACATCGTCGAAAACAGCCAAAAATGACAATTTTGTCTAATTCAAGGGCAAGTAACTCTCGACTTTCTGATCAGATCAAACTGAAAATCATACTCATCCGAGATCTCATGGTCCCAAACATTGTGTCAAAGTTTTGTCTTGATTGATCAATAATTGTAGATTCTAGAGTGTAAACAAGGTCAAAAACAGCCGAAAATGGCAATTGTGTCAAATTCAAGGGCACATAACTCTCGTCTTTCTGATCAGATCAGACTGAAAATCGAACTCATCTGAGATCTTATGGTCTACAATGTTATGTCTAAGATTTGTCTTTATTGATCAATAATTGTAGATGCTAGAGTGTTAACAATGTCAAAAGTAAGTATTTTTTGCATTCAAGGGCAGATAACTCCTGCATTTCTAGTTCGATCTGACCCATAATCGAACTCATCCGAGATCTTATGGCCATACATGTTTTGACCAAGTTTGATCAAGATTGTCTTATATTTGTCGATGCTAGAGTGTTAACACGAAATTGTGGTCGGACGGACGGACAGACGGACAGACGGACAACGGACAAAAAGTGACCACAATAGCTCACCTTGAGCACTTCGTGCTCAGGTGAGCTAAAAAGTAAGTGTTTACAGTAATGTTTAATCGGCGATTGATTTATGGTAAAAGATGGAGTCAAGTCTTCAGGAGCCACATTCGATTTATTGACCATCTTTTTTAATAAAATTGTTGCCTTATTCGCCTATGACTTCTGAAGTGGCGATCGCCAGCGTGAGCCCTGTCTGTCATTTATACCGAAGAAACTTTATTTGTAGAGTCAAAGAGTTATGTTATTTGCATAATAATGCATCCGTAAGAGCCAACAGTCTAAAATTTTCTTCATCTTTAAGGGCGAGTTGGGTTGCCTTAAGGGCGAGTAGAAATTCAGAGTAGGTTTGAAGAAATTTTTCAACCCCTGGTAAGGAATCGGTTAAAAAGTATCGAGTAGGTTTCAGAATCGGTTAAATCCTGACCATGCCCATCCCTATTGGGAACACAGCCTTTTGCTTTGGGAATGAATCCGTTTTCAGGAGGCACAGAAAGCATATAGGAAAACCCCTGCAGGTGGATGAACGGCTTGATTACAGAGAAGGCCCTTGTCTATAAAAGTAGTATCTGAGTGCTGCTAGTAATGTTAAGGACCCTTCGAATTTGTACCAAGAATGTTTTCCTGTAAAAGTGGAAAAAGGTTGTTTTATGATGACATCTGCAGGGATAATTCTGGCCCTGAAATTGCTAGAGAGAAAATGTCTCATTAAGCCAAAACTTATGGGAGAAAAAGAATTTTCAGTGAGAGATTTCACTAAATTTGTTACTATTTTACATTTTTCTTTGAGATTTTTCTCACATTGAGCAAATTTGAGAGAGACTTCTGGAAGAAAAATGAGAGAATTTGCACAAATGTTGCCCCAAATTTATCCCTGCATCTGTTAAGATTTTAAAGAAATGTATCCAAATTCTTCTAGATTTGATAGTCGCTGTATTTAGATTTTCATGCTTCCCCTCATAATCCTCAAACATAGGGTCAATTCGGGTAAATACGGACGCTATTTACACTTCGGTGATTCACTAGGCCGTGTGCTTTACCTGCTGGTCCCACAAAACCGGGTACCAGTTTTTTGGGTCGGTCAATATCTTGTCTTGACGCTGGTGATCGCGGAAAGATGCTATATTGACAGAAACTTATAAACAAGAGTGCCTGAAAGGCACTGATATCGCTCACCTGACTTCTTCCTGTATTTGATGGTGTACAATATAAATTTTGTTGTAAACAAATATGTATGTCGTATCAAACTATTGTAAATTAAGTTTCATAATTTCCAATGAAGACAATTAAGTCACACTAGTATTCAATCATATTGCATGTAGTAGCATTTGCATACATCTTTAAAATTGAATATCATGTGTTGTTCCAGTTTGATTTTTATAATCAGGAATAAACAATTAACAATTTACAATTTTGAAACATCAGAATGATATATTACAGGCATTAATACGCTTAATATGATAAGCCCCTCCTTGCCTCATCCGTCCTATCAAAAATTTATAACCAAGTGTTTGAAAAGAGTAACTCAGTAAGCATTTTGTTCTCTTGGTTTAAATTGACCCCATGGTTGATTTTTGAAGAATTTCTTTATGATTTTTTGAAGTCTGATAAGCTCTACCCTGCCACACTCAAATTTTTTAACAAATCAAAAATTCACAAACAATATTATTGTTGAAAAGAGTCACTCAAGCAACATCCCTGGTTCAAATTGGCCCAAAAGTTGATTTTTAAAGAATTTTCTTGTCATTTCTCCTAGTCGTATAACCATCCTGCCATGCCCACATTTTCAACCAATCACAAATTTGTAAAGAAAAATTAAAAACGGGTACCCAAGGAACATTCCTGGATAAATTGATATAATTTGTCCAACAGTTAAGGAGAAGAAAATTTTCAAGGATTCATTTAATAACTTCTCCAAGTCTGATAAGCCCCGCCCTGCCACGCCTACATTTTTTGACAAATCAAAAAATTCATGAACACACATTGAAAACAGTCACTCAAGAAACAGATCTGCCAGGTTTGGTTGAAATTTGACCTATGGTTGATTTTTAAAGATTTTTTTCATGATTTCTTTAAGTCTGATAAGCCCCGCCCTGCCACGCCCATATTTTTTGACGAATCAAAAATTTGAAAACAAATTTTGAAAAGGGTCATCTAAGTAACATTTCTGCCAAGTTTGGTAAAAATTGATCAATTGGTTAAGGAGAAGATTTTTTAAGAATTACTTAACAATTTTTCTAAGTCTGATAAGCCTCACCCTGCCACGCCCTCATTTTTTGACGAATCAAGAATTTGAAATTAGGCAGTAAAGACAGTCACTCAAGGAACATTCCAGCCAAGATTGGTACAAATTGGATCATTATTTGATTTTTAAAGAATTATTTAACAATTTCTCTAAGTCTGATAAGCTCCACCATGCCACGCCCACATATTTTGATGAATCAAAAATTTGAAAACAAATTTTGAAAAAGATCACCCAAGGAACATTTCTGCCAAGTTTGATAAAAATTGACTCAATGGTTTATGAGAAGAAAATTTTTGAAGAATTTTTTAACAATTTCAGTAAGTCTGATAAGCCCCGCCCTGCCACGCCCTCATTTTTTGACGAATTATAAACTCATCAACAGGCAGTAAAGACAGTCACTCAAGAAACATTCCAACCAAGATTGGTACAAATTGGATCAACATTTGATTTTTAAAGAATTATTTAACAATTTCTCTAAGTCTGATAAGCTCCGCCTTGCCACGCCCACATTTTTTAATGAATCAAAAATTTGAGAACAAATTTTGAAAAAGATCACCCAAGGAACATTTCTGCCAAGTTTGATAAAAATTGACTCAATGGTTAATGAGAAGAAGATTTTTGAAGAATTATTTAACAATTTCTCTAAGTCTGATAAGCCCCGCCCTGTCACGCCCTCATTTTTTGACGAATTAAAAATTCATCAACAGGCAGTAAAGACAGTCACTCAAGAAACATTCCAGCCAAGATTGGTACAAATTGTATCAACAGTTGATTTTTAAAGAATTATTTAACAATTTCTCTAAGTCTGATAAGCCCCACCCTGCCACGCCCACATTTTTTGAGGAATCAAAAATTTGAAAACAAATTTTGAAAAGGGTCACCCAAGAAACATTTATGCCAACTTTGGTAAAAATTGTCTCTATGGTTAGGGAGAAGAAGATTTTTGAAGAATTATTTATCAATTTCTCTAAGTCTGATCAGCCCCGCCCTGCCACGCCCAAATTTTTTGACAAATCAAAAATTTGAAAACAAGTTTTGAAAAGGGTCACCCAAGAAACATTTATGCCAACTTTGGTAAAAATTGACTCTATGGTTAGGGAGAAGAAGATTTTTGAAGAATTATTTATCAATTTCTCTAAGTCTGATAAGCCCCGCCCTGCCACGCCCACATTTTTTGACGAATCAAAAATTTGAAAACAAGTTTTGAAAAGGGTCACCCAAGGAACATTTCTGCCAACTTTGGTAAAAATTGACTCAACGGTTAAGGAGAAGAAGATTTTTGAAGAATTATTTAACAATTTCTCTAAGTCTGATAAGCCCCGCCCTGCCACGCCCACATTTTGTGACGAATCAAAAATTTGAAAACAAGTTTTGAAAAGGGTCACCCAGGGAACATGCCTGCCAAGTTTGGTAAGAATTGGCCCAGTGGTTACCGAGGAGAAGATGTTTAAAGAAATTGTTGACGCCTTCCGACGCACGACGCACGACGCACAACGCACGCCGGACACAGGGTGATCACAAAAGCTCACCTTGAGCATGTTGCTCAGGTGAGCTAAAAACGGCAAAAATGTGCATGATGTAAAATCGGGTAAATACGGACGAGGTAGGGAAAGTGTGGACATGGGGTGAGAAAATACGGACACTATTAGCATGAACCATGAAAAATTTCAAATACTTGCTAGAACATTGAAATTTGGCAGGAATCTTATTTCAAATAAAACAAGTAAAATAAACTTTATTCCATTGCAATATCTTCAATAACTGATTTTTTATGATTTTTTTTAAAAAGAGGGTATGGCTCACCAATCACTGAATTTGGTACTCACTTTCTGACATGATTAATAAAATGTATTTATCTGATGTATATCAGAAGCTAGCCTATCTCTGACTTCTAGGGACTTGTTTATTATCCTAGACAAAGTTTAAGAAGGAAAAAGGTTCTTTTAACCCATTACCAAGTGACAAAAAATCAAATCTGGCCCAATCCAATATCATTGGCTGCTTTCAGTACTTCCAGTACTTTGATTTTACGGACGCAGCCATCTTCGGATTTTTCCATGACCTATTTGTCACTCAAAAAATGCATCCCATTTAGAATATGAAATTCATCTTGGAAACGGGATATTCATCATCTCTTTAAACAACAAGATGAGAAAACATCATTTCAAATAATAAACACAAGGTTAGTCAAGTGAATCGCCGATTATCATTCAAAACAATAAAATTCTCGAGCGCAGCCATGTTCGGATTTTTCCGTAAAATGTTCGTCAAATTCCGTAAGTGGGTCAGGCATTGCATTAAAATGCAACATTCATGATGAAAACGGAGATATTGAAGCATTTTTGATTAACAAATGTCGAGATGGTATTTCTAATGTCAATTCTACTATATTCTTGACGGGGAACACTCGACGATTCACTATAATATTTGATTGTTAATTCTTCATTACTTTCTTTCAAAGTCAAAACGAAGCGCTTTCGTTCCGAGTTTGTGATGTTCCGGAAGAAAAATATGTCTTCTTTTTGGTCATTGGCCAGTTTCCTATCAAATATCCAATCAGAAATGCTGTTTTAAACGCGTTTAATGACTGCTTCGCGGGCAATGATAGGTAACTCTTCTTTACCTCCATTTTGAGAGCCAATTTGATTTAGTGTTAGACGAGTGACGTCCCTTGTTGGTTCATGCTAACACTATATAAAACTATATAAAACAGATAGGGATAATACGGACACATAATTGTTGTTAGAAACATGATTTTTCGGGTAAATACGGACGTTTTTGACACGTCGGCGATTCATTAAGCAGCTTTCCTCACTTGCTCGTCCCGTAAGACGGGTCATATTACTTCACCAACAACTACCGTCGCGTTCACAAACTACCTGCTCCCTCCGTGCGAAAGGCCATTGCAAAAATGGAGTCCGTATTTTCCCTACCCTAGCAAAATAGGTGGTAAAATACGGACAGTTCATATTTTGGCTTGTTTTTCAAAATTCATCATTTTCTCAGGGTAAAGAACTGTATAGGGTCAAATCTGAATGTTTTATGATTTCTTTAAAACAAAATCACATCAAAGAAGTCAGTAATACTAGTTTTATTCATGTTATGATTTTTATGTTTTGAATGCTCCCGCAGTTTCAAGTCTCGTCAGAAAATTTAGGAAAACAGGGGATGCTCCGAATGAACGAAAAATTTCGTCGTTTTAAACTAAAGAGTTATAGAATGGTTAAAATTTAAACAGAATCGGTCAGTTTTTATGCCTCTACGGTAGAAAACCCTGATATAGACGCTCAAAGTGAGATGTCCGTATTACCCGCCTGTCCGTATTTACCCGAACTGACCCTACAACGAAGATAGAGAACCCATGCAGACTGAGAGAACCCACGACTTTTAAGGAGTCGCGAAAACTGATTACAAATCAATATTTCTATGTTGTTGAATGCTAAATTCTTACAAAATACAAACAGGGGGCTTCTTCAATGATGTATGATTAAGTTTGTGATCTTTATATTCATGTGTGCGATCAGCCAGCATTAGAAATAAAGGCTAAACTTTGTCGCAGTCTGCTCGAGTAACTGGAGACGGAGTCTGTAAGTGGAACCAGAAAACACATTTTTCAGTGGAGAAAAGAGCCTGATCAACAGCATTTTACACTCACCCTGTGTCGTATGCTCTTTGCTGCAAACAGTAAGTTTAGTCTTACCTGCAATGTGCCTTTGTCTCGAATGTTTATTAAAATTGAAGCAGCTGCAGCAGCTCCGATTTGCAGACCACAGAATCACGTGATAACTAATTCGATTCGCACCACGATACTTTAGATAGCATTATGTGCACGTTTTTTTTTTCAGACGACCAACCGTTTCATTTTTTTTTTTTTTTTTTTTTTTTTTACAAAATGATATGATAAAAATAAAGGTTAAGTAAAGGAGAAAACTTATTGAAGGAATAACAGATACGTGAATGAATAAAACAAATAAATAAATACATCTAAGAAAATAAATACGGTACAGTAATAAAGAAATGAAAATAAATTTATAAATGAAAGAAAGAAATAGAAATTTGGAAATTTTACTAAAAAAACCCCATAACCATTCCACACCTGGTTTTCACGTCCTCAGTAGAAAGGGCATTTGAAGGCAAAGAGACGTAAGAGGGGACTGCTGATAACTAGCAGTTTCCCCTTTTGTCTCAATGTTTTCTGGGTTTTATTCTGCAAATGTAATAGCTCTCAGATTGGACGACCTTATATTTCTGTTGTTTGGGGAAGGGTTTAAAAGTTAAACTATTAACTTCCATCATGATGAGTGAATAACGCCTTTCTACAGCCCACAAGATGAAATCTGTTGAAAGTATCATGGGGAATGGGGAGATTGCTTTTTAAAATAATAAAGGTAGTCTTCTCATTTCCCATGTTGCTTCCTACTATGAAATACGGTCTGACATTGCAGACCTGCACTCTGCAGCGTTTATTGAGCATAATGAACAATGTTGATACTTTATGGTCTGATAATCAATATTAATAGTTAAAATTGAAAATTTGTACCCTGCAGAATTTTTGTGTATAGTGAACTATGTCATTATTGTACGGTCTAACAATTAATATGAGTTAACCCATTACCGCACAATGACTCTTTTTGACTCCTCACAATATAACGGCTTTGGAAAACATTGTAGGAAATGAAGAGATTGCTTGTGACAAGCGATGTCTTCATTTCCCACAATATTTTCTTCCCTAAAAGACCCAAAATCTTAAAATTCCATTCATTTGAAATTGTCGTCTGCATCATCTTTGAATTTTGAACAGTCTAAAATTTTGTTGTTTGGTAATGGGTTAAATTGTCTTTATTTTGTAAAGATGTTTCTTTCCTTAAGTTTTGACGTCCGTTATATAGTAAATGTTTGGGAGAGCATTGAGTCAGGGCGAGGGGTTGCTGATATCATAATCAGCATTTTCTCCCTATGCCTCAATGTTTTCCTAGCTATATAATATACAAACTCATTCCTCGTCAACATTTTATTTGTTTGAAGCAGTATGACCTTGAAGTAATTCAATTTTATAATTGCATCATGTATGTTTATGTTTCATCTTACATCAATAAGCTTACTGCCACATCTCCCCTGTTCTTTTGCCTGAATGTCTTCCAAAGTTTCTTCAGTTTATACGTAACCAGGTTGCGTTTGTTGTTTTTCTCTGGTTGGTCTCACCTCTTTTTCTATCATTAAGGACATCCATGGTATGGTTTTCACGTCTCTGGTGAAAGCTTACGAGAGCATTTGGACTGGGGTAGAAAGTGCTGATAACTTGCATTTTCTCCTGTTGTCTCAATGTTTCCTATGGTATTATGCAAGCTCTTTTGTTTTCAACCCACATTTTTTTCATCTGTATTTCAGCTTTGAAGTAATGGACCGATCATTTACTGTGATTTTCCCCCTTTGTCTCATATGCTCTGTGCTATAATGTATGTATGAATGTCCCTTCTTTACAAACAAACAATATGTTTTGTGTAATATACCATTACCACACAATGACTCTTTTTGACTCCCTAAAAGATAATGGCTTTAGAAAACATTGTGTGAAATGGAAAAAAAATGCTGAGGACAAGCAATTTTTTCTTCGTTTCCCACTATGTTTTCTTCACAAATTGACAAAAAAGTTTAACATTCATTGACTTGAAATTGTTGTCTGCAACGTCTTTGAATTTGGACCGGTCAAAATATTTTGTTGTTTTTTAAGATGGGTTAAACTGGCTGGTGGAGAGCGGGTATATACCCCTCCTAGAAAATCTCTTACCGGTATTCCTTGTAATATTTTTGACAAAGAGTAGAGAGAGCATTTCGAACGAGACATGGAGTGTTGATTTTCAGCATTCAGTTTCCTTTGGAATGGTCTCTTGAACCATTTCCCAAACAAAACCAAGTTTTGACGTCCCAAATAGAAAAGGCTTGGGAAAGCATTGAGACGGGGGGAAGAGACTGCCCATAACCAGCAGTCTCTCCTTTTGTCTCAATGTTTTCTATGCAATATTTTACATAAATTCTATCTTTCATAAGATCCATTTTGTCTTTTAAGACAGTTTTTGAAGTGGATGACCCTAAAGATTTTGTCGTTTGGGAAAGAATTAAAATAGTATTCAAAAATCTATGAAAACAAATTACTGATTGTCCACTTATACCAGCACGGACCAATAAATGATAATAATAAATGATAACAATGATAATTGGAGTATACCTATATGTTACAAAAATATATATATTGTGGTTATCTTTATGATAAATATGGTGTTAGGAAAGTTCATTTTAACTTAGAAAAAAAGAAGGAATATATATAGTTAACACCTTGTTTATGTTAATGATATATGTGACAAAAATCCTGTTAAAACTGCCGGAAGCCTCTTAAACATCAAATGAATACTACACATAATTTTATACGAATAGGTTGCTGGAACATCAACGGTCTAACAAATAAAACATCAGAACATGACTTTCAAGATACCCCGAAAGGATATGACTTATTCTGTCTTCAGGAAACAAAATGTAGTAAGGATCAAATCATCACTTTAGAAAACTATGGATCTTTTCCCATCTATAGACCTTCTGAAAAGAATTTTCCAGTGTCAGGAGGCATGCTCATTTTAATAAAACCAAGTATAAAAGCAGGAATAACACTACTTGAAAACACTTCTTCTGAAATTCAATGGCTTAAATTGTCAAAAGATTTCTTCTCATTCGAGAAAGACCTGTTTATCTGTTTCACATACATAGCACATGCAAACTCATCATACACTCTTAGGCATAACCTAGATATAATATCGATATTGGAAAAGGATATTTGCAGCTATGCTTTACTAGGTAATATCATGTTATTTGGTGACACAAATGCAAGGACAGGCACAGAAGATGACCTACTAGATTGTAACAGTTCTCATCTTCCATCTCCTGAATTTTCTGGAAATATTGGTAACTTTCATGACAGAAAGAGCAAAGATACTGTATGTAATACTAGAGGCAAAGAACTGATAGAACTTTGTATGGCCTCTAATCTAATAATAGCTAATGGGCGGACCTTAGGAGACTGTTTTGGAAAACCAACCTGTTTTCAATATAATGGCAATAGTGTTGTGGATTATGCTATAATAAGTGACAATTTTTTCGACCAGATACTATTTTTTCAAGTCCACAATCACATACCACACCTGAGTGATCATGCCAAACTGACATTGAAATTACAAGCAAAATTTAAATGTAATCTATTAAAGAACAGCGTTTTGTTGGATATGCCGATATCCTGGCAATGGAATGAAACATCTAAATTTGACTTTCAAATAGCTTTTCAGAGTAAAGATACCAGTCGTAAGTTGGAATTATTCCAGAATATTAATTTTGATAATGTCAATGATATGGTGAATAATTTCAATGATATCATGTATAATGTATGCAATCAAACACTTAAGAAGAAAAAACATTTTGAAATCAAGAAAAAATTCAACATAAAAAATGGTTTGATGCAGATCTTAATGTAATGAGAAAAGAATTATTACGTAAAAGTTACATTTACTCTAAAGACCCATACAACAATATTTTAAAGGGTTCGTTTTACAAATACAGGAAGTTGTATAAAAAGTGTTGCAAGAAAAAATGCAACATCTTTAGACAAACACTTTTGTCAAAGTTAGATAATCTTTTGGTTGATGATCCTGCTGAATACCGGAAACTAGTAAATGACCTCAAAGATGAGGAACATAAGTCGGATCCAGCTAGTAAAGTATCTTCAGATGTGTGGGTTAAGCATTTTACAAACTTATTTAGTATCAAAACAGGATTTAAAGATTTAGATGCTAAATACCAACATCTTTTAAGTAACTTAGAAAAAACTAAAACCTTCTCTGAATTAGATTACAGAATAACAGAAAAGGAAATAAACAAATCTATAAATTCGTTAAAAAACAAAAAGTCCTTCGGTCTTGACTCTATTAGTAATGAGATGCTTAAGGCGGGACAAACTACTCTGATTCCTTGTCTTTTGAAAATATTCAATAAAATATTGTCTGGAGGTGTATATCCCTCACAATGGAAGACAGGTTATATAAAACCCTTATTTAAATCTGGAAATCCAAATGATCCAAACAACTAACGGGGTATATCAGTAAAGCCTTGTATTTCAAAAGTATTTAACAGTATTCTTAATAACAGACTTCAGAAGTTTATCGATAATGGTATAATAAATGAAGCACAAATTGGCTTTCAGCCCAAATCCAGAACTTCATACCATATGTTTGTATTGCGAGCCTTAATAGATAAAGTCTTTAGCAAAGGAGCCAAATTATACACCTGTTTTGTTGACTTTGCCAAGGCTTTTGATACTGTCATGCATTCCATCTTATTCCATAAACTATGTACTATTGGAATAAATGGTCCTTTTTATAATATCATTAAAGATATGTATAAAAAAAACTCTACACATATTAAAATAGATAAAAAGCTCTCGGAAGCATTTTGCCCTAGAATTGGAGTACGTCAGGGAGATAACCTAAGTCCAAACCTCTTTAAATTATTTATAAATGATCTGCCATCCATATTTGATAGCTCTGATGACCAAGTACAATTATGCGAGAAAAAATTCTGTTGTTTGCTCTATGTTGATGATCTTTTACTTCTGTCGACTTCTCCAGGCGGATTACAAAGATATATTAATAAACTAGCCACATATTGTGAAAATAATGGTTTAACGGTAAATATCAAAAAAACAAATATAGTCACATTTTGCAAGAGTGGTAGGTTATCACAGGAGTCATACTTCTACAATGGAACTGAAATTAAACATTCAACAACTTACAAGTATCTTGGCATTATTTTCTCATCATCAGGATCATTTATTTTATGTCAGCACGATTTGCACCAAAGAGCTCTTAAAGCCTATTTTAAACTTAGAAAAATATTCGGTCAACTGCAATATAAAATTGATACAATTATACACCTGTTTGATCACACAATAAAGCCCATTCTTTTGTATGGCAGTGAAATATGGGGAACTGCAAGTCTGAATAATGCAGTATTCAAAAAACCAAATTACACCTTACTGAAATCATTCAGTAACCTGCAATGTGACAAATTACACAATAAATTACTTAAATACCTTTTAGGGGTTCACAAAAAATCGTCTAATGCAGCAGTCGCAGGAGATCTTGGCAGATACCCAATTTGTATTGATGTTATCTGCAATACAGTCAAATTCTATCAGAGGTTAGCAAATGAAAATGTCAGCTCCTTACTGACCGCTGCCTTTCGTGAAAGTACTTCTTTATACATAAGCAATAGATCAAGCTGGGCTGCCAGTGTACAACATGTATTTAAACAGGTGGGCGCATCCGAGAAAGACTGTTATGAAAAAGACTTTGTTAGTAATATTAAAAGCAAACTGATTCAGCTTTATAAGAATGACTGGTATGCATGTATTGAAAATGTTAATGGTAAGTTAAGGACATACTCGTTATTCAAAATATTAGAGCTTTTTTCACCAAATTCCGTATAAGTGCTCATAGGTTAAACATTGAAACTGGTAGGTATAAGAAAATTCCATCTGATCAACGTTTCTGTGATCTATGTTCCTCAAAATCGGTAGAGGACGAAATACACTTTTCAATGTGCTGCACATTATTTGATACCCAAAGAAAATGCTTTTTTAACGATATCGAAAAGAATAATAAAAATTTCAAAACTCTATCGAACCATCAGAAATTCATTTGGCTGATGTCATCAGAAGACTCTAGATAATGTCTTATTACGTTTCTCTGACTTCCTGTTTGACATATACAATCAAAGAGCATCTGTAATACACTCTACATAATTGGAGTACTTTGGACCTAGCTGCTTTATTTGTTAGACCTTGATGAATTGTTGAATGTAGAGAACACTTAATTGTTATGTATAGAATTGTATTTCTTGCCCTAAATTGCCATTATTGGATCACAACGTCATCCTTCTGAAATATATTCCAAGATGAATACGTATTATCAATTGATGGGTTGGTCAGGTTTTGATGATTCACCCTTCTATGAAAACTCGTGATGTAAATCATTCCCATAGAAGACACCTAAAAGAAGAAAATGCAGATCATCAGCATTTTCTCATTTAGAAACAATAACTTATGTTATACATAATGCACAATCCTCTAATTTTGACGTTTGGGAAGTTTTGAAGTTATGATGACAAATGCTTGTTGTGAGGCAATAGGGCATTATCGAATTTTGTTATATTTTCATTTGTGGTTATTATTCCTAATTTCATGTTTTGAAGATTAACCGAATGAAGCCTTATTTACTTTAATGTCCTCTTTTATCGTTTGATTTTGTTAAACAGTTGTTGTTGTTATGGTTTTATGCTGTGATTATCATGTCATGTTAAATGGCCCTTGATTGGAAAATAAAACATATTCTATTCTATTCTATTCTATTCTATTCATTGATGTCTTTTGACGCCCATTAAAGGGATAATAGCTGTGAAAAAACTGTCTATTTGCCTCAAAAAAGGTTTACCTTTTTAAAGTATGAACAAAAAGATGCAGAAAGACCGTATTTCAAGCGAGAAACCATGCGCGGTTTACCCACAACAAGCGTATAAATGTTGGTATTCTCACATTTCCACGGCGCTCAAAATATGTTTACATTCGTGGCTAAATATAGCATAACGGGTACTTGTCACAGCCGTGAACATCCGTATACAGTCGGTTGATCATGTGATACACAGGAAAGTGTGCGTCACAAATTTAAATGAGTTCCCGTTATTTCATGAATGTTGCCCGTCACGCAGAAAAGGGCCTAATGGGAAGTCTATAAAATCAAATTTCGCGAAATGAACCAGACTCAACAGATGTCAATCATTTTTTGCTTCTGGAAAATGTAAATAAGGTAAGATGTATAAACCATTCTAGATTCAGAAAATAACCTTTGAATCAAAAGTTCCGATCCTAGTCAGTCTGCGCAGTCAGATCAGACTGACCAAGGTCGATACTTTCCACGCTTCCCATACGGTCCCTTTTAACATGACGGGTCACAAATTTGAAACATTTCGATTTCCACGGGATTCCAGTGCGTGCTTTCTTATGAATAATGTTAAACCCTTTCCCAAAACGACAAAAAATAACTGTTTCCATTTCCAATTGAAATCGGATCCAAACTGCAAAATAAATGGCATTGAAAATGTAAAATATTTAAGAAATAGCTTAGACAATATAAAGGCAAAAGGAGAAACTGCTAATAATAAGCATTCCTTTCTTTTGTCACGGTGGTTCCTCAGCTTTAGCAAATAGGGGCGTCCGAATCAGGTTTTGTATGGGAAAGGGTTAACCTCAAATTGTAGTAAATTGTTGTACTTAACCCTTTCCCATGCGGCAATAATTTTAACTTTTCATAAATTGGAATATTGAATGTTTTGTAGACGACAAAATGAGTATATAAACATAGGGTTTAGTAAAATACTGCTGGTGAAATATCTAGGCAATAGGGGGAAATGTTGGTTATCAGCGTTTCCTCAGATTGCACGAATGCTTTTTGAACTCTTTTTAGTAAGGGCATTCAAACAAGGTCATGTTTGGGAAAGAGTCAGTGCTCATCCGTATTAACGTGTCCCGTCACGCTAAAAGCGTGCTTCTATGAAGTTAGTTGAAAACTGAATTTTGAGATAACATCTATCGGACACCAACCTCATTCGAATTTTGAAATCGGATATTAAATATATTATAGGTAGATAGGAAGAATAATCTTGATTCAGAAAACTAACTTAGAGTAAAAAGTTCCGATCCTGGGTAGTCTTTGCAGTCTTCATAGATTGACAAGTGCCCGCTTGCATACTCGATCCTGGGTTTACACCCAAAATCACTAATGACGCCCATATTGCCCGGCAAAAATCCAAAAAGTGAATGTCATAACAGACATGCCAAATTGATTTTTTCCGGAACCTCCATATTTCAAGATGAAAATTCTAAAATTTTGCCCAAGAGATATCTGTCATTTAAAAGTTATTTGAACTGACGTCCAAAAGAAACGCCCCAATGAAATTTGTCGTTATTTTCCTTATGCCTGCTAAAATGTTAGTAAAATGTACACTTAAAGACACTTCCAACGCAACACTTACCTTTTTGATAATAACTTGAAATTTAATGAACCATTTTTCATCAAATTTTCAACAAATTTAATTCATTCACACTTGCATAATATCTGTAATTTTCATAAAGAATCATTGAAGAAAAATGATCAAATTTGCAGTTCACATAATATGACTAGAAAACAAAAAGTCGCAAAAAAGCTGTGCGAGCTGATAACGTAAATTCAAGGTATTTATGTAACACCAGTACAGTTTATGACATTCTGTTAACATTCTGTGTGTCCGTCATGGACCTAAATGACACGAAGACACCCCCTTCTCATTTATAAAGCATAATTGATGATGAATCTTTGCGGGATCATTCTTAACTCGTTCTTTTTAAGTTCCTGTTCCAGTTGATGAAAAATTCTTAGGGCAAAATTGCGAAAAACTAATATCTGGTGACAAATTCGATAATTTTGTGCAATGCTGACACGTACAAAACATTATTTCTTAAACAAAATAGGTGCAGTTGAATTTTAGTATTGCTTCGCCCGTGAAGCATGTTATCAAATCTTACGAAGCAGTGGTATGAGATATGAGCATGATTTAGTGATGCTGCTTTGATGCTATTGAATTATGCAATTGCCAGGGGTTTTGTGACTTTTCATTTTTGAGTCTTAGTGAAAAACCTACATATTTTTATGTTTGGATCAAACGATTTTAATGAAATTTACAGATAACATGTAAACAGAGCTGATTTATATTTGCTGAAAATTTCATAAAATATACTGCATTATTTATTTAATTATGATGGAAAATGTAAGTGTTGCGTTGGAAGTGTCTTTAAGTGTATACTGTATATTATCATTTTGACCGACAATTACGACAAATGAAAAAATGTGCGTTTTTTATTAGCCAATATGTCCATTTCCGGTGACTGGTCACGTTTTCTACGTGCGTTTCGTGTATGTTTATCACGTGATGAAATGGGTCACATTTTACACAGTGGTATGTGTTAGTGGATAGGCAACCACGAGTTTCAAGATTTTCTATTGAAACATCCCAATTGAAGGATACCAAGACTAAATTCTGAAAAGGGAGCGCGTAATATGGCATTTTTTTAATGCGACGAATGCACAAACAAGTCGCAAGATGGTTTAACATATTGTGTTTCTCGATTCGGTATCTTGATCGACGCGTTAGAGTTCCGCGAACATCTATCGATCGGTCACGATCAAGTAGACCTCATTTAACGCCTATAAAGCATGATAATTCTCCACGTTAACGTCATGCACGTTTCAGGTTCGTGACGTTGGGATCGATGTTCTGTCGAGTAGTCTGTTACTGTAGTGGTCAAAAAAGATCTTTTGGGGTAACTGTTGTTGTTGTCATTTACGTTTGAAATAGACACACTGCTTGGAAAATAGAGCTCGTAGATAAGCCATTTTCGAATACGGGGAAGAGAAAAACAAGCCGCCTGACGTTTCAACGTCTTTCATTGCACGATCTGGCATCTTGGTCGACGAGTTAGAGTTAGAGAAACATTTGCCAATCGCCCAAAGTCAGGTAGACCTCGCGTAACGCTTGTTATACAAAAAGCCGTCTTACGTTAACGTCATTTGCGTTTCAGGTTTGAAACGTTGAAATCAACGTCGCGTTTAGTATTCAATAATTGTGGTCACCAAATAAGCCGTTTTACGGTATTTTTTGTCGTCGCAAATAAAGTTTGAACCACGTGCTACAGATTTTCAAATAAAAATTCTGATACCGCTCTGTTTTAATGTGGCGTTTTTCTAAACTGTAACAATTTGATTATTTCTTTATCACCATTTTTCAACAACAGATAATCAAATTTACAGATGGAAATAAGTTTTTGTAATTTCAAATCAGATTTACTGAATAATTGGACATTTATTAGGACTGGGGTGTTTCTTTTGGACGTCAGTATATGTTTTCAAAAGGCTGCTATGCACACCATTCTAAAGTAGATATACATACGTTATCATTGTCTTTGTCGAGAAAAAAGTTATTCATATTCTGTATACATGCTTGTCTGGGTCACATTTTCAAAACTATAATATCTATACATTGATTTTGATACTTAACCTGTATTTTATTCTGTCGAAATATATTTTCTGGCCATTAGTATTAAGTCACGTGTACGTGAAAATGTCGTTTTATCCCAAAGTTTAAAAAACAATGTGAATCAATTATGATAGATAGATTTTATTGACTTATACAAATACATGTATCTCGTCATATACAAAACAATTTCCAAATATAAAGTAACTTAAATTATGGTTAGGTGTCAAACACCAATCGAGTTGTGTCTTTTAGGACCTGCGAAGCAACCACAAACCATCATTATTCTGAAAAAACAGGTTACATTCACACTTCAGATAATCATCAAAATTATTCCAGACAAATCGATAAAAGAGTAAATTAAAACGTTTGTATCATGAAATGAGACTACTTAAATAGTTTGTCTTTTTATTCTATATTTAGAATATTTTTATCCCGAATCACTGTTTTTCTATAGGTATCGTCATCTTCTAGTCCATATCGTATATTTTCTTTAATTTCCTATTACTTGAGGCCATGTTTCATCATATAAATTATGGCTACGTGATTCTCTATTGTGAAACAATCTTTCTCAATTCACAGTCGAATATTAACGTGTCTCATGTGTCACTGTAAATAAAACTTGACCACATTGCTTAAGACATGCCGGAGTACTCATGAATTGCCTAAATTATCTTTCTCAGCTCTGAATTGTGCGATTTCCAATATAACGTATGTATCGTGGTACTTTACGAAGAAAAAAGATAAATTGATAAAGGAATACCTTTTAAAATATCTCTGGTCATTTAATTTAAACAAATTATACAACAACAGAAAACGATTAAAACAATCCAAGAAGTCATATGAACAACGAAAATTGTTAATCCAGTCTTTGTGGTAACGTATGTATTGTTCACTTAAATTGCTCTGCCAGAAAATTTGTAATTGCAAATTTTACCAATAAGCAACGATATAACGAAGATCTTTCATGTTTACGTTATATTCATACCTCCTCAATACTATAGTGTGACATAACTTGCACAGCTTGGCATATTTATCACGTATGTATCGATAACGTATGTATGGAAACAGACGTTTAAGGTGACATAGAATCTTTACACATAAATTTCGTCATTTCCCCAAGTTTTTCTTTTATAAACAGATGAAAGTTTTACTCAATCAAGAGATTGCAATTCTATTAAGATGAAATTTGTCTCCTCTAGACTGGAAGAACGTATGTATCGATATAAAATTACGATCTTGCAAATTGACGATATTTGGTTGAATACAGACCTTTGGTTTGAAATAACCACCAAACTGGTTTAAATATGTTATCTTACATATCTGAGGAAATGTTATATGTGTAGAAAACAAGAACATGTTGACTTTAATAACCCGTTAGTGCTTCATTTTCTAAAGTATAACATATGCGTCCAACATCGAGCGACATCCACTTGAGAACAAGCCATGCTGGGCAATATGATGCAACTAGATAAAACACATGGAAAAACATTGTCTGAATATGTGTGTGACCAAATAATTATGATTAGATTTAACTGGTGCATCCTGATTCGTTTTAAAGTCCGATTTTCGGGCGATTATTGGGTGTGCGACAATAACGTATGTATCGTTTTTCCAACTTTGTCATGGGATTTATCGGAGAATATTTATCTCTCGCAAAAAGCATTATTTTTGAAGACAATCGGGTGCAATTGGCTGAATTTTCACAAACAGTTTTCAACCAAAATCTCTTTCTCAAAAGCTGTACCCCCCTGCGACATTTAAAAAAGGAAAATGGGCGTCATTAGTGATTTTGGGTGTTTATCCGTAGACCGTTACCGAACTCGACTTCAGATAAGCTAGGCTTGAACCCGAGATGATCCCGACTTCACGGCCATTTGCTCTAACGGTTTTAAGCCCGGGTTTTGACGATCTCGAGTTTGAGCTATGGTTCATATTATTACGCGTGCCGAAACCGGTTTTTCTAGTTTTAAGCCGATCTAGTTGTCAGCAAAGAAAACAATCTATCCCCCCCATTTATATTTGCCACTGTTTTTCTCTTTTTTCTCTATCTCTTTCCGTAGATATGTAGGCCCCACTCCTCCCTTCCTGTCCATCTCCTTTTCCCTTCCTTCGCTTTCTCTTTATCGCTTTCTTTCTGTCTTTTCTCTTGTTTTCATCTTCTCTATCTTCCACGTTTCTCGTATTGAAAGAAAGGGCCAACCATCCTTATTGCACATCTTTCTTTTATTTATCATAATAGAAATTAACGAATATTTATCTTTTTCCTGACTAGTTTGAGATTCAACCATTTCTCAAACGACAACATTTTAGAGTGGTCCAATTTGAAAGTTACCGCAGACGACAAAATTAAGATTGAAAACCATTGGATTTGTGTTAGGTATAGCATAGAAAATATTGAGGCAAAGGGAGAAACTGCTGGTAATCAGCAGTTTCTTCCTTTATCTCAGTGTTTTTCCAAGACTTTTCTTTTATGGACGTCAAAACCAGGTCTTGTTTGTGAACGGGTTAATTAAAACAGCTAGGGCTTTTTTCGGCTTCATTTTTGATTTGCAGAATTCAACCAAAAACTTTGCTTTTATAAATTATCTTCAATTTAATGCAAAAATTGATTACGTTTTGTTAGACTCACTAATATTGATAAAATTCATATGAAAAGTAATGTTTATCTGTGATTTTTGAAGACAAACATCGTAACTAATGTACATCTGGCTCACCCAATCCTGCTATGTACCAGGTTTGGCTGAGCCCGGGTTTTTAACTGTGAATTTAACTCAGCTCACAAGTGTGCAAGTCAACACAAGCTTGGATAAGAAATAGCTATGGCTTAGCGAAACCTATGGTTCAGCAAGTGAGTTGCCCCGTTACCCTGTATAATCCCGGCTTAAGCTAGGCTTATACGCAGTATGCAAGTGGGCAAAGGACTGGTACTTTAACAATTACCAGAAGATCCCTTTTACCGAGACAGGTCACATTTTGCAATATTACTGTTTATATTCTCTGACGTCATTTCAATGCGTGCACACGATTTGAAAATAAATTCCGTTGATTTTTTGCTCCACTGGCCTTCAGGCCAGCGGGCTATTGTCATGGCGTTGTGTCCGTCGTGCGTGCGTGCGTCCGTCCGTGCGTCCGGTCGTCAACTTTTTCTTTAAAAATCTTCTCCTCAGCAACTACTTGATGGATTTCAATCAAACTTCATAGGAATAATCCTTAGGTGGTTCTCTATTAGATTCCTTCAATTAATTCTGATTGAACCATAAAGTCTGGAGTTATCTGCCCTTGAATTAAAAAACGGCTGTTTTCACTTGTTTTCACTCTAGCCACTACAAATATTGATCAATCAAAACAAAACTTGGTCAGAATGTTGGTGCTGATAAGATCTTACCTGAGTGCAATTTACAGCTTGATCTGAATATTACGTCTTGAGTTATGTGTCCTTGAAATTGGCAAAACTACCATTTTTGACCTTATTTTTACTCAAACAACCATAATTATCCACCAATCAACATAAAACTTTCACATTATCTTACTGACCATAAGATCTTGTGTTGGTGCAATTTTCAGCTTCATATGAATCTTAAATCATGATTTATCTGCCCTTGAATTTGACAAAATTGTTGTTTTCGACTTTGATTTTACACTCTTTACACCCACAAATATTGAATAATCAGGTCAAAACTTAAACAAGATGTAGGTGAAGTTAGGATCTTGCTTAAGTGTGATTCTTAGCTAGATAGGAATAAAAAATCATCAGTTATATGCATTTCAATTTGACAAAATTAATAATTATTACTTTTTTTTTCACTTTAACAGCCAAACTCACTCTAATTAAGACTGTTGCAAAGCTTGGTAACTAATAGATCTTATATGAATGTATTTTCAGCTTTCTAGTTACTTTGTAATTGCTTTAAGAGCAACACGTATTGAAAAATCTAGTGAAAACTTGTACTTGATATTACAAGAAATTCAGGTTTGACAGCCATTTGCATTACTTTTGGAAAAGGGTTTTCCCAGAATCTATTTTTAGCTCAAAATCTATTTTTAGAAATATGAAATATTTTGGAGTAATCAATGTTCTGTTAATTTAGATCTGTTGGGAAGAAGGAAAATTTTAATTGCTTGTGACATCCTAAGCTAGAATGTTCTGCCATTTCCTTTTACCCTTTCTCAAATGGCAAACATGTAATTTTACTTTCTTTGCTTCAAGAACCACACATTTTGAACTATCTAGTTTTGTTACTTTCTTTTAGCTCTATGAAACACAAGCATTGAACAATCTTATCAAAACTTGGATTAAATATTACATGAAATTCAGGCCTGTGGAGCGACTCAAGACCTTCAGGTCTTCTAGTCGTATTTTACCGTTCAGAACTCGGATAATTCCGACTCGCACTTGAAATTGTAAACATTACCTACTGACATACATTGTAAAAGGGGGAAAATACGCAAATACACATTTCTGTTACAGGCGGAAAAGACTTCTTTCATAATATCAGATGATTAGACCTCGATAACACAAAAAATATTTTTTTGTGGTATTTCTTCCCTTTTCACAGCTATTATCCCTTTAAGAAAAGCCTTCCAAAATATTGTGGCAAATTAAGAAATTGCTTGTGACAAGCAATTTCTTCGTTTCCTGCAATGTATTTGCACAGAAAAAACAAAATTCAATTCATTTGAAAATGTTGTCTGCAACATCTTTGAATTTAAAATAGACCCATTCAAAATGTTGCCATATTGCAATGGATTAAAACCCATAATTTTTGTGAATGCTGACATCTGAGCAGGGACGTAGACAGATGAAATTGAGTTGTAGCCTACGCAAAGAATGTAGGGGCCAGAGGGGCGCTTGAGGGCCACCAATTTAGCTCATCAATGCACAGTGACGCCTTTTGAACCCACACAAGATCATGCTTGGGAAAACATTGTGGACAAGAGCCGTCATCGACGGATTATGCTCCCCAAATAAGTGTTTGTCACAAAATAAAAACCATCATACATTAACTCTGAAGTTGTTCATTGTGTTGGTACTCCATAATTATATATTATATGTAGTGGATGAAACAGTCAGTGTAAATAAAAAAGGTTAGTGTTGTGTATTGAAGAAAAATTCTATTCTCATCATACATTAAGCCCCCTTTTCCCATGACAGATTTTTTGTACACAAATTATTTATAGAATATGGTCTAGAACATCTCATTTATCACCTAAGTGCAAACTTTCATTAGATTCTACCCATTAGATGAAGAGAAATTAGAGAAAAACTGACACAGCCTCAAATTAAGAAACACAGTAAAAAGGTCCCTAGGGATTATCCCAGGGAGTTCACATGTGAAGTTTCATTGAATTTTGGTCCAAGGGTTGCTGAGATCTGGCTGTGGACGGACGGACGGACGCACGGATGGACAGACGGATGGACAGCGTGGCGACTATATGCTCCCCCGAATTTTTTTCAGGGAGCATAAAAATGAAGAAATTGATTGTGACAAGCAATTCATTCATTTCCCACTATGTTTTTTTTTTACCAAAAGAGACCAAAAATGTAACATTTGATTGACTTGAAATTATCATCTGCTTCAATTAATACTCAAATGAGTACCTAAACACTCCTGTCTATGCTCCTGATGAGGGTATAACAATATATAGCTCTTCTAAGACTTTCGTCGTGGGTAAGCTAAAAAGGCAGTGCTGATACTTCTCCATTTTCTCCTTTTGCCCAAATACTTTCCTCTATACAGCAAATTTCCAATTTAGTTAATGGAAAGGTTAACGATTTTATCCAATTAACCATGACATAATTTCGGACAAACAATAGCATTTCATAAGTGTTGCTATAAGATATCAAGCCGTAGTAACAAGATTTTTTAACAACATTGACGGTTTATCAGAACCTACCGGTGAACCCAGTCAATTTTTTGCACAGAATTTATTGCTATTTAACCCTTTCCCAAACGGCAAGCTTATAGGGTAATCTGCTTCAAAAACTGCTAAAAATGACAAAATGGAACTTATCACAGATAGAATTTGTGTAAAATATGTCATGGAAAATATTGAGACAAAAGGAGAAACTGCTGGTTATCAGCAGTTTCTTCTTTTGGTTCAATGTTTTCCCAAGCCTTTTCTATTAATTAGGGACGTCAAAACCAGGTCTTGTTTGGGAAAGGGTTAAGCAGTTTGTTGTCCTTATCTACAAATATCCACCAGTCAGGAACTTGTAATCTGATAAAGGGTAATCTCAGTACCAGACAGCAAAATCTTAGACTGGTCCAATTCAAAATCTGCTGCAGACAACAAAATTGATGTTGATAAAGTTCTCATTTGCCCACAATATCGCAGAGAAAACATTGAGACAAAAAGGAGAAAATGCTGATTACAAGCAATTACAGGTAATTTCTCCTTTTGCATCATTGTTTTCCCCAGCCTTTTCTATTAGGGAAGTCAAACCAGGTTTTGTTTTGATAAAGGGTTAAAAAAGGCAAAAATGTCTTCTCATTCTACATCTTTTAATTGCCTTAAACCTTTTCCCAACAAGAAATGATGTTGATGTCTAATACAATCCGCCTGTAAAAGCAGTAAGCAAAACAATGAGACAAAAGAAAATACTGAACACCAGAATTTTCTACTTTTATTCCAATTTTTTCTATGCTATATTGTAGACAAATTTTACCTTTTGTCAAATTCCATATTGTTGTCTGCAGAAGTAGACTCTACTTGGAACAATATGTCAAAAATTAAGACTGGTCCAAATTCAAAGATGTTGCAGATGACAATTTCAAGTGAATGAAAGTTTACCTTGTTTAGTCTTTCAGGATAAAAAAACATTGTGGGAAATGAAGAAATGCTTGTCACAAGAAATTTCTTCATTTTCCACATTATTTTCCAAAGCCTTAATATAATGGGGTGTCAATGTGTGTTAATGGGTTAACCCATTATTGCACAGTGGTGCCTTTTGACTCCCTCACAAGAAAACGTTTGGGAAAACAATGTGGAAAACAATGTGGAAAATGAAGAAGTTGTTTGTGACATGCAATTTCTTCATTTTCCTCAATGTTTTCTAATCCAAAAGGAAAATATTTTTAACTAGAAAGACCTGAAGGTCTTGAGTCGCTCCACAGGCCTGAATTTCCTTTAATATCAAATTCAAGTTTTGACTAGATTTTTGAGTACTTGTGGTTCTTACAGCAAAAATAAAGTAAAAAAAAAGAATCATGTGGTCAATGCAAAAAGAAAGTAAATGATTGAAAACTGTGATTTTGCCAAATTCAAGGACACATAATTCAGTATGTATATTTAAAATCAAATCGGAAATTAAACACATGCAAGATCTTATGGTCACTATCATTCTGTTCAAATTTTGTCTATATTAGTCAATATTCGTGGCTTCAAGAGTGAAAAAAGTGTCGAAAACTGAAATTTTGTCAATTTCAAGGGTACATAACTCAGATTATAACAGTGTGATCATGTTGAAAATTACACATAAGCAAGATCTTGTTGTCAACAAGATTCTTTCCAAATATCATCTTGATTGGTTAACATTTATGGTCGTTAGAGTGAAAACAAAGTTGAAAATGGCAAATTTGTCAAATTCAAGGGCACATAACTCATGATGTAAGATTTCGATCAAGCTGACAATTACACACAGGCAGCATATAATGCTTATATATATTCTGTCCAAGTTTTGTCTTGATTGGTCAATATTTGTAGATTTTAGGGTAAAAATAAAGTCAAAACCATTAAAATAGAGCCGAAAATGGCAATTTTTGGCAATTTCAAGGGCACATAACTCATGCTATAAAATTCAGATAAAGCTGAAAATTTTACCAAGGCAAGATCTTATAGTCAGCATCATTCTGTCAAAGTTTTGTCTTGTTTAGTCAATATTTATAGTTGCTAGAGTGAAAACAAAGTCAAAATACAGCCGAAAATGGCAATCCTGTCAATTTCAAGGGCACATAATTCATGATGTAAAATTGAGATCAGACTGAAAATTTTACCAAAGCAAGATCTTGTAGTCAGCATCATTCTGTCAAAGTTTTGTCCTGATTGTTCGATATTTGTATATTTCAGAAGAAAACTAAAGTCAAAACCTGCTATTTTTGACATTCAAGGGCAGATAACTCAGGTTATTCTAGTTCAATCCATTCTTTGAAGGAATCTGAGAGAGGGTCACCAAAGGATCATTCCTGTGAAGTTTGGTTGAAATCCATCCAGTAGTTTTTGAGAAGAAGATTTTTAAAGAAAAAGTTTACGGACGGACGGACAGACGGACGCACGCACACACGACGGACACACCGCCATGACAATAGCCCGCTGGCCTGAAAGGCCAGTGGAGCTAAAAATCCATCGTTGACTGCAACACCTTTCAATTAAGACCAGCCTAAAATTTAAGCACAGAAAATATTGAGACAATAGGAGAAATGCTGGATATCAGCATTTTTTACTCTTGCCTCAAATTTTCCCAATCATTTTCTATAAGGTTATCAAAAAGGAGTCAGTGTTTGTAAAAGTTTCAAATAAAACAACAGACTACTAACAAATTCATAATTCAATTTTTTTATTATCTAATTTTGATTTATTTAAAATTTCTGAATATAAATACAACAAAAATGAAAAAAAAAAAAATCAAATGTTCTGATAAGTAATAAGTGCTGTGGCGATAAAAAAGCAAAGGGTGAATATTAACAATTTGTCTTCTTTAATATCAATATTTTCCAAAAATACCTCTCAGGATTTTCATTACGAGCCGACAGGAGGCCAAAATAACTACCTTAAATCAAATTTTGGCTGGCTAGAATAGTTTGATAAGAGGGTACTGCCCCCAAGACCCTTGTTGAGGCGAAGACCCCTACTTTCTACAGTTCTTTTTCAGCCTCCTACTTCAAATCTATTGAAAACCCTGACCTCTGCTAGTAATTCACAATCTGTAGGAAAAGACTACGCTTTCCTAAAACTCACCTAGATATGATGTCCCTATTAACCATTTCCCAAACAAGACCTGGTTTTGACGTCCCTAATAGAAAATGCTTGAGAAAACAATGAGACAAAAGAAGAAACTGCTGATTCTCCTGATTAACCAGCAGTTTCTCCTTTTGTCTCAATATCTTCTTTGCTATGTTGTACACAAATTCTATCTTAAACAAGGTCTGCAGCAGCTTTTGAAATGGAAATTTTGAAAATTCATCGTTTGGGAAAGGGTTAACCCTGCCCAAAACAAGACCTAAGGATGATTTTCTTACCACATGGCACATAGAATATTGAGGCAAAAAAAGAAAATGATAATTATCAGAATTTTCTTCTTTGGTCTAAATTTTTTTCCAAGCCTATTACACCAGGGATGTCATAAGTTTGTGAAACACAAATGCCAAAACAACAAATAATGTATCCAAAATGTGACATTAACATTTGACCTTGATAAATGGCATACTTAAAGGTACCTATTGATGATACATGTACCTTTAGCTTGAAACTTAAACCATTCCCACATAATAATGCTTTTGACGCTCAAACAAGAATTAGACTTTAGAAAACATTGTTGAGAATAAAGAAATTACTTCTGACAAGTAATGATTTATTCCTAACAATGTTGTCTGCCAAGAAAGACCAGAAAACCAGTGGAGGCTGTGGAGCTAAAAATTGCTCTTTTTTTTCATTTCTCCGAATATGAAAATTTTCTACTAGGAACAGTTAACCCAGACCAGTCTTGTTTATGTAAGGATTAAGAGAAATGGAAATTTTCCGTTGTTTAGACATACAGATGGACAGACTGACAGACATCACTAAAACAATATGTCCCCAATCCTTATATACAGGGCAATACAAAAATTTGGATCAAGATAAAACAAATGTGATAACTCAATTCATAAACAGCGCTTGTTTTGGAAAGGTTAACTATTTAACCTGATGATGGCGATGATGATGATGATGATGATGATGATGATGATGATGATGATGATGATGATGATGATGATGATGATGATGATGATGATTAAGATGACAACTAAGATAGTTATGATAATGATGATAATTAAATTATTGTCTATCCCTTTCCCAAACAAGACCTGGTTTTGATGTCCCTATAACAATAGGCTTGGGAAACCATTGAGGCAAAAGAAGAAACTGCTGATAACCAGCAGTTTCTCCTTTTGCCTCAATATTTTCTATGTCATATTTTACACAAATGTCATTTGTAGCAGTGTTTAAAGTGGATCACCCTAAAATTTTGTTGTTTGGGAAAGGGTTAAATTATTGTCTATCTTTGATTCATTCGTTGATTCTGTTACTTCATTTTCTTCAGAAATGATGACGCTGTAGATAGCTTCTTCTTTCTAACTCCATACATATAACTCAACATTTTTACAGCTCCTGTAAAATAAGACACTCATTATCAAATTTTTTTCTTTCTTTTCCTGAAAGGTTTTCTGAAATTGTATGTAGTAAGGTTGTCAAAAAGCATCTCTGTATGGGAATGGATTTAATTTCATTTATCATTGTTAAATATGCACAGTTTTCAGGGGTTTCAATAGCTTCTTTGTTTCAATAACATTTTGGCTACCAAACAGTCAGGCAAAGGTAGGCAGGGGATTTCCTTTGTTTTCCACATTCTATCCAATACAATATTTCCAAATGCAGCTGGGGAACAATACCTAAATTGAAAGTGGAAATCCCATCCCACCACTTAATCCATAACAAGACATCAAAATTAAGACTGTTCCAATTTGAAATGTGTTGCAGTTGTCAATTTCAAGTTGATTAACTTTTAAAAATCCTTGCATTTTGTCATAAGCAATTTCTTCATTATCCACAATGTTTTCTCAAGCATTTTTCATGAGGGGCATCAAAATAGCATCTATGTGTAGGAATGGACCCCTGACTTTTGTGTTTAGCCATGCATGTACTATACCAGATGCAAATACCTTAACAAACACTACAGATAGTTTCATTTTTTGAGCTTCAAAAATTCTGTAGGGAACAAATTGGGCAGGGTAACCGGACAAAATCCCCTTAGGACAAAATCCCCTCGGTCAATTTTGGCATAGGCGGACAAAATCCCCTCAGTAGAATTACCAGGGCGGACAAAATCCCCCCGGTAGAATTCATAGGGCGGACAAATTCCCCTCAATAAAAATGCAAGGGCGGACAAAATCCCCTCACTGGAAATGCAAAGGCGACCAATATCCCCTCGATTATTTTTCAAGATGTTCAAAGTGTATGTAGTACTTAGTATTTGACCGAGAAAACATTGAGACAAAAGAAGAAAATTCATTTACCCAATATTTCTCCCTTTGACACAATATTTTCTGTGCTATATCATTCATTATACACAAGTCCTATCTTGTTTTTCCATTAACACCATTGCAGTACTTGTCTTGACTTTTATAGTAGTAATTGATCGGCGAGAACATTGAGACAAAAGAAGAAAGTGTTTATTTATTAAAACAAGTGAAACTGTTTCTAACGTCAATATTAGTATTCGACCAAGAAAACATTGGCGTAAAAGAAGAAAATATGTGTAGTCGATATTTCTGCCATTGACACAATATTTTCTGTGCTTTTACATTCATTGTACACAAATACTATCCTCTTTTCCGTTTACACCAATTCTTAAGCAATGCTTGTATCAAATATTTCAACTAAGTCAATCAAGCCATATATGACTTCGTTAAAATATTTTTTATCAAGTTTGATTATTTCTATGAACATACATCAATTCTACACCAACGATCGAGGGGATTTTGTCCACCCTTGGAATATCTTTTGAGGGGATTTTGTCCGCCTTTGATATTTCATTGAGGGGATTTTGTCCGCCCTAGAAATTCTATCGAGGGGATTTCGTCCACCCTAGTAATTCCACAGAGGGGATTTTGTCCGCCTATTCTAAATATGACCGAGGGGATTTTGTCCTAAGGGGATTTTGTCCGACATTCATTGGGCAGTGGAAGTATTATTTTTGGAAACACAAACAACAAGAGCTGTCTAAGGACAGCAAAGCATGACTATCAAGTGCTGGAGAGTGAAAATTCCAAGTCCAAAAAGGGTAAAAATTTGATTAAATTAAATGCCAGAGTAACGAATCGTTACCTAGTGGCTGATATTATGGTCACAGAAGCATGTGCAAAGTTTGAAAGCAATAGCAATAGCTGTTACAGGAAAAAAGTTATCATGGATATTTGCAAGTTGCATTTAAAAACTTAACCAAGAATTTCTAAGTCCAAAAGGGTAAAATTACACAAAATTACATGTTAGAGTAATGAATCTATGTCTAGAGGCTGAAAGTATGGTCACAGAGACATGTGCAAACTTTCAGAGCAATAGCATTACTAGGAACAGAGACTTGAGAAACTTGCACATAAAAACTTAACCAAAGCATTACGGCAACGCAGACGCCCGGGTGACCAGAAGAGCCCCCCCCCCCCCCCCCCCCCTATTCTATGAATAATCATGCTAAAAATCAAAATCCATAAACGACACAGAAGACTAGTGGCAGGATCCTGCTTTTGAAATAGAAGGGTTCGTGGATCGAGTCAAGCTAGAGTCATCACTGCCATGGTAATTTTTCTGAGCATACAAGTTATTGTATGATGAATATCTCATCCAATTGTATAAATATGCTTACATGACAATTGAAAGGCATCATAATGTTAACTGCTTAAAATGGCTTAATCAAAGAATACGAATTTAAATCTTCTACCAGTTCTCTATGTATTTTTTCTACTATTTGGAAAACTTTATTATTTACAAAATTATTTTGAGTAGTACACATTCAATGATTGAAGGAATATGCTGGAAAAGTTATAAACACTAGTTTTACTTTGATATTTTATCATGAATTAAGTTTCTTGAAATTTATAGCAATAAAAGATCTACTTACCAAAAGCGATTAAGAGGAGATATGCGTGTAAAAACCAAGGAAAATAGAAAGCAAAGTTTGCTCTATTTGGTAACTGTATACTAAATATGTTTGATTCTTCAAAAAGTGGTATGGACATTATGACTACTGTGGCTGAAATGTACAACAGAAATAACACGAAATAATCACACAGTCGTGTGTTTTATATTTTGTTATTCCACAACATTTAGATTATCAAAGTATCCAAACCATTCAAAATTCAAAAAGATAAAAATAGTTCAATAAAATCACTTAGAGCAGCACAAAGAAATTCTGACTAAATCTGTCAAGAAAGTTGATATATCCTCATAAATGTATAGTTTTTATCAGGATATTGAACTGATGTAATTTGCAGATTTCTTACATTACATTTCACTTGAATCATAACATTTTCATTGAGGTTGCTTTGATTTGATGACATCATTTATGCACTTTTTCTTTCACAAAATACAACCAATACTTTGATTGTGTCACATATAAAAAATCTAACCTTCAAACAGGATACCAAGTGGATAGAGTGGAATCCATGCTGTGTATCTGAGCCAGGATATCCAGCCTATTTCATAGTCTATTGTGGATAACATGTAAAAAGGATATCTGGAAAAATAAGATGTGTTTGTGAAACATAAATGCCCCAGAAATGGCTATTTTTCTAAAATGTTAAGTTTTCGTGTTAAGAGTTGATTAGGGTTATCAAATGACCTTGGGGAAGGTCAAATTGCATGGAACAGATAGATATCATTGAAAAGAAGTAACATATCAAAATTTCAGCTTTGTATGTCAAATACTTTTGGAGAAATGGCAAAATGTTAAGTTTTTGGACAGACAGACAGAAGACATGAGTGAAACAATATGCCCCCAATCTCTCGATACGGGGGCATAACAAATAAAAATCTAAACTCTTTTAAAAATTATAATTTTTTTGACCAATTTAATAATTAATCCTTTCCCCCCAAAAATCTGGTTTTGACTTCCCTTGTATAAATATTTTGAGAAAATATTGAGAGAAAAGAAGAAAGTGTTGATAATCAGCAATTTCTCCTTTACTTTAAATATTTTCTTTGCTATAATATGCACATTTCCTACTTTTGATATAATTTATTTTGATATTTGTGTCTCCTTTCAAATTAGACAGATGAGTGATATGATTTTTAAAGTGGTTGCAGATAGCAAAATACATTGATTTAAGAGACAAGTTACTGTATCCAACTCAATAGCCAAAAATATGAAGACAAGATCTCCATGCCATCTAAAAGAATGGAGTTGGTGTATTGTACAAACAAACCCTTGGCAATGGTTAGAAGTGCAGGATTTTTAACACTGACAGATTAAATAGAACTAGTCTACAGCCTTTTTCAAAATTGTTAAATGACAACAAGAGTATGGACAGTCACAGTTGACACTTATCCCTAAATTATAGCCCAGAGGTCATTATCTTCTTTTGCCAAGTTTCCAAAGTATTTTCCATTAGAGACGTGAAAACTTAATTTTGTTTTGGTAAACCCATTCCCACACAACGACGCCTTTTGAAACCCAATGAGGTAAAAGTTTAGGAAAACATTGTGGAAAATGAAAGAATTGCTTGTGACAAGCAATTTCTTCATTTTCCACAATGTTTTCCACAGACAAAGACCAAAATATAAAATTTCATTCACTTGAAATTGTTATCTGCAACATATTCGAATATTGACAAGTCTAAAATGTTGCCATGTGGTAATGGGTTACATCATACCTTACTAATTCTATGGCACTCCATGTCATAAATAAATACCACACTACAGGCGCATCTTGTAGTCGGATATCTTGTAGTATTAAACCAAACAACACAAAATTTCTACCTAAAACCTGCAAATAAAAAGTATTATGAACAAACAAGTCGGACTGTTATAAAGTAATCAATGAATTAATACATATTGAGATTAAGTTACATGATTGTTAATCCTTTTCCAAACGGCAAAATCTTAGGATGGTCCAATTCAAATGCCGCTGCTTACAACAAAATAGATATATCAAAAAAGGTCTGATTTCTTTATGATATAGCATAGAAAATATTGAGGCAAAAGAAGGAAATGCTGATTATCAGCATTTTCTTCTTTTGCCTCAATGTTTTCCCAAGCCTTTCCAGGTAGGAGAGTCAAAACCAGGTCTTGTTTGGGAAAGGGTTAAGATATGTTAATCATTATACAGTGGTCGCGCAATCTACTGATTCCCGCCCATAAAAAAACTTTACCAAAATTATAATGCTTATTATCAGGATTGTTATGTAATCATGACAAGATGATTTGTATGTGCGTCTCTTTACAAACATGTTTTTATATGAGCCAGGATCTGGAAAAACATCCTTTATGGCATTTGAGAACAACCTGGATCCAGACCAGCCTGTGCATACACACAGTCTGATCAGGATCCATGCTGTCCTCAAATAGCTTCCTCGTGACTTGTAGTAACAGTAAAAGAGCAGCATTGATCCTGATCAGACTGCACTTAGGTACATGCTGATCGGGCAACATGGTTGTCTAGAATGCTTTAACCCTTTCCCAAACGGCAAAAATATAGGGTGTTCCGATTTGAGAGATGCTGCAGACAACAAAATGGTTGTTGATAAGGATCAGATTTGTGTATGATATAGCATAGAAAATATTGAGGCAAAAGGAGAAAATGCTGATCATCAGCATCTTCTTCTTTTTTCTCAATGTTTTCCCAAGCCTTTTCTGTTAGGGACGTCAAAACCTGTTCTTGTTTGGGAAAGGGTTAAGGGACGTTTTTCCAGATTTTGGCTCATAGGTTTTCATTTTCTTTACAAACGTCACTTTACTGTGCATCCACTGTACATTACATATCTTTAATGGCAAAATATTTACAGCTTTGCGATAATTACAAGTTGGATAAATCTTTTTAATGGCCAAAGAATCAATACATGGATTAATTGATAAATTCATTGGCGAGTGTGTGAACCAATGAATAAATGAAATCAATCAATCAAGCAATGTACCTGCATCAGTGTAGTCATTACACCTGTTTTCACCAGACCTAACAGTGGATGTAATACTTCTAACACAGCAGCTATCTGACAAACCATTAACTGTGAACCAACTGTCTCAAACGCTTTTTCTTTGGTTCCTACAACAGACAACAGTTACTGTTATCATGAAAGAATTTGTTCTTTGCCTTTTTCATGCTGAATTTTAAGAAGCAGGCAGTATAAAATAAGGCCAGACGTATGTGCAGGCTAGCCTTGTTCTATTCTGCCTGCCAAGGTGACTGGAATATTCCGGAATCAGCATGATCAGGGTTAATTTCCAGTGATGAGAGCTAAGGTGGTATTCACAAACCAGACTTACCCCCCAGTATTCTAAATTTACCTTTAAAATTATACAACGACCCATCCAATTGGCCAAGACATATGTCTCATCCAATCAGATGGCTTGTAATTTGTAAATCAGATTTAGACAACCAATTTAGACATGTTGACCCCTGGTCACATAAATATGAAACCTTAGAATGAAAGACTTATTTTCCTCCCTATTTTTCTCTATGCAAAACCTATCCGCAGATCAGAGACACAATAAGGTTATGATCTGGTTAAAAAGACACTACTTTAAGGCTTGGTGCAAAACTTAAATTTCTCTATGTCTACAGACAAAATGGTTTGTAACTTAAATGCCTTTAAAAATCAATTATAGGAAATATCCATAATTTTCCATACCCGGTCCATATCTAAGATAATGGTAGGAGAGTGTAAACACAATGTAGGTAAAGCCAACAAACTGGAACAGGTTGTAGAAAAACAAGTAGGCCTTCGTCATATCTGGTGGGTTGTCTGGAAGAGAAATAGATTATTAGACCTACAGATATGAGGTGGTAGTGGATTTTCAAAACGTAATATTTAATTCAATGTGTCACACCCTATGTGGTGGTTAGTCATTAGAATCGTCTTATTGAGGCAATTCAAAGGAGCACCCACTACATAGGGTTTGGATTTGAAATAACAAAGTTATAATGTTTTTTACTGCATCTTATCTAATAATCTGTAGCTTTGGATAATTTTAAGATACATCAGATAGATTTTATAACAAGATTTTTGTCAAAAATGGCAACAACTTGACAAGACGATTCTAATGAGAACCCACAACATAGGGTTTGACAAGCATTTAGTGAAATATTTCATTTAGAAAAGCCATCACCTCCTCTTATCTTTAGCTCTGCATACAGGAAATGGTAAAGCTAAATCTATTATTGTCCAGGGGCCAGTTTCATCAAAATATTTAAGACATACATTTTGTCTTACCCATGTATTAGGTCTGGCTTAAAACAAAAACCTCTATAGGAAAAGCGATTGTTGTTTTAAGCATTTCCTAAGTCATTCGTAAGTCAAAAGTATGTCTTCAATGTTTTGATGAAACAGGCCCCAGTTCTCCTGCTTTCAATTCCCTGGCCAGGAGTTCTGCCATGTATATATATTTAGCTTGTCTTTCTTCGTCATTTTCTTTACCAGACAATTTAAATGAGTATGATCAACAGAGGGTATGGATTTCAAACAAGAGGGCCAGAATGGCCCTATATCGCTCACCTGAAAGAAGTTTAAGACACACCCACTTTTTTTGACGAATCAAAAATTTGGAAACAAATTTTGAAAAGGGTCACTCAAGGAACATCGTTGCCAAATTTGTTTCAAATTGACCCTATGCTTGATTTTTAAAGAATTTTCTTATGATTTCTCTAAGTCTGATAAGCCACGCCCTGCCACGCCCACATTTTTTACTAATACAAAATTTGCCTACATATTTTGAAAAGCGTCACTCAAGGAACATTTCTGTTAAGTTTGCTTAAAATTGGGCCAATGGTTGATTTTTAAAGAATTTTCTTAGGATTTCTCCAAGTCTGGTAAATGCTGACCTGCCACGCCCACAATTTTAGATGAATAAAAAATCCGCGAACAAATCTTAAAAAGGGTCACCTAAGGAACATTCCTGCCAAATTTCATTTTAATTGGCCCTATGGTTAAGGAGAAGAAGATTTTTGAAGAATTTTTTAACAATTTCTCTTGGTTAGATAAGCCCCGCCCTGCCACACCCTCTTTTTTTGACGAAACTATAAATTTATGAACAAATTTTGAAAAGGGTCACTCAAGGAACAATTCTGCCAAGTTTGGTTCAAATTGGCCCATTGGTTGATTTTTAAAGAATTTTCTTAGGATTTCTCTATGGCTGATAAGCCCCTTCCTCCCTGCCACACCCTCATTTTTTGACAAATGTAAAAATTTGTGAATCAATTTTGAAAAGAAAGATTCAAAGAACATTCCTGCAAAGTCTGCTTCAAATAGGCCCAATGGTTAATTTTTAAATAATTTTCTTATGATTTCTCTAAGTCTGATAAGCCCCTTTCTCCCTGCCACAGCCACAATTTTTTACAAATGAGCCGGGATCTGGAAAAACGTCCCTTATGGCATTTTTCAAAATTGAGTTTCAAGATCGGCCTGTTGTGTAATGGAATCCAATTTGCATCAGTGCTGCTCTTTTTAAGATACTACAGGTCACGAAGAAGCTATTGGAGAACAATATGGACCCTGATCAGACTGTGCGTATGCACAGGCTGATCTGGATCTATGTTGGGCTCAAAAGCCTTAAGGGACGTTTTTCCAGATCCTGGCTCAAATGAAAATATTTGTGAACAAATTTTAAAAAGAATGGCTTAAGGCACATCCCTGCAAAGTCTGGTTCAAATTGGCCTAATGGTTGATTTTGAAAGAATTTTCTTACGATTTTTCTAAGTCTGATAAGCCCCTTTCTCCCTGCCACGGCCACGTTTTTTGACGAATCAAAAATCTGAGAACATGTTCTAAGAAGGGTCACTCAAGGAAAAATTCTGCCAAGTTTGGTTAAAATTGGAACAGAGGTTGATTTTTAAAGAATTTTCTTAGGATTTCTCCAAGTGCGATAAGCCCCGCCCTGCCACGCCCACATTTTTTGACGAATCAAAAATCCACGAACAAGTTTTGAGAAGGGTCTTTCGAGGAACATTCATGCCAAGTTTGGTCAAAATTGGCCTGTTAGTTTGGGAGAAGAGGATGTTTGAAGAAATTGTTGACAGACGGACGACGGACGGTGAGCGACCACAATAGCTCCCCTCGAGCACTTCGTGCTCAGGTGAGCTAATGAAAAGTGACATCCTGTTTTCTAATCCTAGCCCTGAAATACTATACATACTATCCAGGCCCTCAGCTTTCAGTTCCCTGGCCAGTTGTTCTGCCATGTATTTAGCTTGTCTTTCTTCATCATTTTCTTCTTCTTCTTCATCATCTTCTACAGCAAATCTATCAAAATCTATCTTCAGCCAGGCAAGTTTAACTTGTTTTTCTGTCAGTCTTGGCCAAACTTCAGGTCCTTTCTTCTTGATGTTGAATTCAATTCCTCGCTCTGTTTGACGATATTTGCTCTCCTGAATTGGAGAAACAGATAAAAGAAGGTAGTTAGTGGCCGTTCATCATTCACATCTTGACTAGGGCTGAAATGAGTACCTGTGGGTAGAGTACAAAATTGCTAGTACCCGAGTATAAATTTATTACCCATTACCCAATGATTAATTTTGACTTTTAGCATAACTAGACAGTCAAAATCTTATGCAATGCCAAAAGTAGCCCACAATGTGTTATCAAGGATCACATTAGAGATAGGAGGACACATTTGGAAATCCACCAATGAGAACAATGTTGACTTGGCCGAGTCAACTCGTCTGCATGTTCCTGCTGGTGGATTACTTCTATTGAAACTATAATTGGGTTTAGCCACCTTAATTCATTCATGTATTGTCCATTTTGTGCGGGTACCAGCATGTAATTGTTAGATGGGTACCAGGGGAGAAATTTTGTACCTGTTTCAGCCCTAATCCTGGCCCATTGTGTATTACATATGATAAGGAGTTAAAGTAAATTTGATCATTTTTCTATTCAACATTGTTCTTTTTGTTAATCTATGTAACCCAGGGTTTTCCCTGAACATGAAAACTTGGGGGTCATTGTGACCCCTTTGTCTTCAAAATTAGGGGTCATTTCTACTATTTTGTGGGTCAAATGCAAATATCATAGAAAAATCTGGATTTAAAACTTGCGTCATTAATGTCCCTCAGGTAAAGTTCTAAGGGGTCATTTGTTTTGAAATTGCGACAATGATGCATGATTTGTGTGTCATGGAAAACCCTGGTAACCTTATTTCTGTCTTTCACAACAAACTAAAGAATATTGTGAAAGTGAAAAGCTGTGATATTCATGGAGAAAGGATAAAAGATGCATGTTATGTAATAACTTAAGATAAAAATACATACCTCTGGATCGACTGGCAAATAAAAGTCAAGGTCAAATCCATATTTGTTGTTGCCTTGTGCACCAATGCCATTTACCAACACTTCTAATCTGTCCTCTCTGAGATCAACCTTCTCAACCTACAAAGACAATCTGAATCTCTACAGGTCTAGACAAAGCAAAACAAAAGACTTTGAACCTTTCCCAAACAAGACCTAGTTTTGAAATGTTGGCGTTCTGGATACAATAGGATTGGGAAAACATTGAGACAAAAAGGAAAATGCTGATATTCAGCATTTTCTCCTTTCGCCTTTAATTTTCTGTGAAATAATTGACACAATTCACTTTTTATTCACTTCAAAGTTCTTGTTTGCAGTAGCTTTCAAGTTGGTGTGAAAATGCATGCATACTGTCGCAATAGTTAAATTTTTTAGGTTTCTACTGTAAAAAGCCTCTAGTTTAGTAAAAGATTTAACTTGTGATCAATTGTTTATTTCGCTTATCTGCACCATGCTTCGATTTCAAGATAGATCATCTTGAACTAAAATCATAAGCAATGCAAACACCGGGGTTGATTTACAAAAAAAGAAACATTCATGGTGCGAAACGGATAGTGTGAAGCAAATGAATAAGTACAAATAAATGCCCGTATTTTCGCAGCCCGGAAATGTTTGAGCGTGATTAAATTTTCACAACTTTACAATAAAGTTACCTCTGTTTGTCTTAGATCGACCTTTAAAAATATATTGTCTACTTTTTGACCCCAAAACACAAACGGGCGAAGCGTGTCGGCCATTGTTGACTAGACTGGATTCAGGGGATTACACTAGAAACCCTAAACTGGTACCCCGTCTTCTCTATGTAATATGATCGATAGATCTAGGGACAGGAACCAGTCTATAGAAACCCGGTCCCAAGCTGAACAATCCTTTCGCAAACGACAACAACTAATGCTAGGTTCCCAGAGCCGACCAAATTAACTCCATCAAACCCGATCAGGCGATCGAGTACAGGTCGAGCTCGCTCGGCATGGGTGATCGGGATTAGTCGAGATGATCGAATTTGGTCGGCATGGATTGGTAGCCTAATCCCGTCAATTTGTTTTGACACGTCAAAAAAAATCCGTGTAGCGATCGAGTAGAAAACACATCGGGAAGTTGCTCGAGCATCGATCGTATAGGAGATCGAGCTGGTCGACTATCACTCGTGTAGAGATTGTGTGCGATCGAGTCGATATCTTTGAACGGGATTTGATTGGATGAACAGATGGAGCAGTAGTCGAGTTGATCGGGGTGTTCGGGAATAACTTGTACAAGTCGAGGTGACCGAGTGCGTCCAACTGCTCTATGGCATCGGATCAACTCGATCTACTCGATCGCTTAAATGTTCTCGACCAAACCCGACCATAGGCCTATTCATGACTTCTTCTCGATCTCTAGTCGATCTAACCCGACCTCTTCACCCGATTTGCTCGAGTGAACATATGAACCAAAGGTCGAGTTGATCGGGTGTGGTCGGAAATAACTCGAGTACAAGTCGAGGTAATCGAGTGTACGTTCGGCGCAGGTCATCAACCCGATCACACTCGATCTCCAGACCCGATTGATTCTTGATAAGGTCGATCTTCTACCCGATCAATACACAATCGCTTCTCGATCATTTTTGTACTCGATCGCACTCGACTATTTTTGCATGTCAAAAAAACTCGTGTAGGAAGTCCGAGCGATGCATATCAATATCGATCACCTCGACCGCTCCCGATCGCCCTTGCAGACTGAGCTCGGCCTGTATTCGATCGCTTGGTCGAGTTGATCTGATCGGCAGTGGGAACACCAGGTCGTGTGCTAATAAATGTGTACAAACAGCGCGAGATCCCGCGCAGATTATGTTAACAGAAATTTTGAAAATTATCGGAAATGGCGTTTTATGTGATTCCTCGCTCTGAGCCATAACGTGTACGATTGAAATAAAAGTATTTAATGCCTAAAGAATGCATAATCGTTATATTTAATTAGATTAAGTGTGAGTCAATAGCTAAAATTACATTTTTTTCTTTGCGATATTTTTAATTTTGCCGTCAGGTCGGCACCAACGTGCTCGATATGGTTGTTGCAGGCAATTTAAAGAGTATGACATTTTACATTTTTTGTCTTTCTTGATAGAAAAACATTGTGGGAAATGTCACAAGCAATGTCTTAATTTTCCACAACGTTTTCCAAAGCGCGAATCTTGTAGCGCGCAAAAAAGCGCACACTGGATTACATCTACATGTATTATATTTTTTTACTCTGACTGAAAATTTATTAAGGTTCTAGTAGGCCTACTATATAGATAAATTTCATTTGACCATTTATTTTATAACCCAGGAACAAAGGGGGTGTCTCAAATCTGCCCACGCATGAATTTTCTTTTAATTCTGCATGGTGATAAAGGATCATATACAAGCTACGAAAATGCAATTAGTACCTTAGATAATGAAAACTGGATTCCAAAAAGCCACCTTGACTTATTCCCATTATGACACTAAACATGCCCCCATTTTCATGTGTCCCAAAACATTAGTTTTATGTATTTTCAAGATCTGTCAAGTGAATTCGCTCTGAGACAGATAAGGCATTTTATTCATACAAGAAAAAGTATTTTAGGAAATAATTGTAATTGTTTTTTATTGAATTAATCATTGAAAAATGCACATTTTTCAGTAAAATTTATGGAAAGAGCAAAATTGAATTCCAAAGTTAAGTATGTTAGAGTCTTTGTCAAGATTCCATATTATCACAAAACGATGCTACATAATAAATTATTTCCTCTTTCTTTGAGCCAAATTACATAGAAATCCAAAACCGGTAACAATGTCATTTAATACATAATTATTATTGATGAAGGTGATATTTTCGTCCAAAACTTGTATTCAATAAAAATTTGATTGTGCTACTAAAATCATTTTTTTTATTCAGCAAAATTAACAGTATCATACAGTACAACCATAAAGCAATATTCATGCTCAAAACACTAATTGAAAAAATATAAATCAAATATAAATATTACCTTTATTTACAAAATTACATATATTGAAGCCAAAATAGGCAAACATGTATACATTGCCAATTTTCTTTACTACTTGGTCACATTACCTATTCACCCTCATAAGTGACACTATGACATGCAAAAAAAGTCAAGCCTTATATTATAAAATGGAAGAGACGCATAGAACCCGTACGATAAAGCACCCAAAGTAGTCCTTCCAACTTTTAATTTATGTAATGTTTTGCTCTAAGAGCCACTAATGAACATAATATTATTACATGGTATGGAAGTTCGCCTATAAAAGATTGTTACAGCATTGTATTCTTTTCATTTACACAATTAAAAATGTACTTGTTTATTTCAAAACGTTGTCCTGTTGGGGTAAAACAGGGTGCAATTACTTCCGCAAATTATTTTTCTATCCATAGCTTAACCTTTATTGATACACAATTTATACACATTTCCACGATGTCAATTGGTTAACAAGGGGTTTAGCCATCAATAGCCTTTAACAGTCACTTTGGAGCTGGATTATCTATTTATGGTGCACGACGACAGTGTTTTCACTTTTGCATGATAAATAAATGCCATCATAGAAACGGATGCCTTTTTCGTGCTTTTTTCCGATTTACCTTTTCATGTTTCAAGGATCCATAGAAAACTTTTGCTGATAACTTGAACACGAGTCATGGCTGACTGGAATGATTGAAGAGGAATTTTATATAGAATTTGCTCTCGTTTTTGTCAAAAAAGTACACATAGGACAAGATCTAATGTAACCCTGGACAAAAATATTTTAACCAACTTTAAATTCCACCCTGTGTCAAACTTACATACAAAATTTGAAACCTCGTGGTCATGTAAATCTTTACAAAAAGTGTGTATTTTTTATGATATGAAATGTTGCCCCTTTTATGACGCCACAACAACCAAAGTTTTTGACAAAAAGAAATTCTAATGCTTGGCGTTGTACTGTCTTTACCCAAGGATACTTTCTATCAAGTTTCAAAAAGATTTATTCATTAGATTTAGAGAAAAAAGATTTTTTGAGAAAATGCCAACAGACAGGCAGACACACAGACAAATGGCAGGAAATGGACGAAAAAATCTAACATCTTTATTTGTCCTCAAGTAAACTAAAATAACCCAAAAAAGTAAATTAAACATTGAAAACTCCATTTTTTAAAAAATCTTAACTTTGTCCATTCTTGGAAATGCGTACCATTCAGTTGGAAATTCCAAAAGCAACATGTTACCGGTTTTATTTTTTCTTGAAATTTCACTATAATCATCAGTATAGATGTGGACAACTTTTACATGATTTTCAAATCTTGACAAAAACTGGAACAGAGTAAATTTTAGTACAGAATTTGCTTGAATTATTTAAAAACTGTGACTTTTTGGGTAGGCACCTAACATCAGATGATATAAAATCATTTTTTTGTACAGAATTGTATGTATTTTTGTTTCATACAGGATCAGAGACTACTGGACATTATTTTTAGAATCAATCAGGCGATGAAACTAAAACCAGAACGCTTGCACACTCTTTTAATAATAATAATAATAATAATAATAATAATAATAATAATAATAATAATAATAATAATAATAATAATAATAATAATAATAATAATAATAATAATAATAATAATAATAATAATAATGATAATAATAATAATAATAATAATAATAACTTTATTTAGAGAAGGTAGCATATTAAGACATATATAATTCAATAATATTGAATTTATCTTATTTACAATATGGCCTTCTAACAATAACACTCATACTAAAGGGGGGTTTACACGGTCTGCTTTAGCATATATGCTTTAGCAGATGTGCTAAAACATACCGTGTAAACCCCAGATAATGGGCTTTCTGCTAGCATATCTGCTAAAGCAGACGTTTTAGGGCATGCTCTATTTCTTGTGAAAAAGCAGACGGAAATTGACCAATCAGCTCTCTGATTCCAGAGATATGACCGGTAAAATAAACAAACACTGGTCAGCCCCTCATTAATCATGATAAACCCACAGAATCTCTACAGGTAACTATTAACCCATTACCAAACGACAAAATTATAGACTTGTCCAAATTCAAAAATGTGGCAGACGACGATTTAAATTTAATGAAGTTTTACACTTTTTGTTCTTGTTGTATGGAAAATATTGTGGGAAATGAAGAAATTGCTTGCCACAAGCAATTTCTTCATTTTCCACAATGTTTTCCAAAGCCATCATCTTGTATGGAGTCAAAAGTAGTCACTGTGTGGTAATGGATTAAAGTGGTTTTGTTTATTAGGGTTTTACGACGTTTTTAACAACTTAGGTCATATCGCGGCAACTGGAGCACCTGACCATGGATTCCTGTCGTTTCTTATACCAGTACTACCACAACACCCTTACCGAGCCTCCGGGTGCTCCACCACATAGGTTCACGATATCAAACCCTTGATGGGTGACATTTTTGTCAGTTAGGGTATTTGCCGCGACTGGGTATCGAACTCGGGACCTCTCGAATAAGAAGCAGATGCGCTACCACTTGCGCCATGGCCGCGGGCGGGTTAAAATGATGATCTTTTATTATTTCCTTTTATTACCTAAACATAATTTCTTTCTTTTTTTTTTCTTTTTTTTTTTTAATTTAGTACAATAATCAGAGTTCTTGTTTTTAAGTAATAAATTTGGACAATTTACCATGAAACTAATTAATCTTTATCATGATATCATGCTGATCATTACGTTAAATATTATCTTTTGTTGATTATAAACGATAAGGTTAAGATCAGACTTCAAAAATATGGTCTTTATACAAACATGTTTTATCAAAAAGATGTCAATAATTTTTTCATCTTATATTTATTGTTAATTATGATAATAAATGATCTGCAAAAAGACTAATGTTAGTCATTCTGATCTTGACTATAGTAAAGCATGACTCTTGTCATAGTCTGATCCAGATTTTAACTTCTATCTTTGAAATATTTGTAATGGTGAATCTCAAGATTATGCAAACTATTGTTTTGTATTACCGGTAATAATTTCGCAAACAAGACCTGATTTTGACGTCTCCTGTAGAAATGGCTAGGCAAAACATTGAGACAAGAGAGGAAAATGTTGAAAATCTGCAATAACATTTGTCATGCTAAACCATTGAACTTTAACAGACACTTATGTTTAAGATCAGAGTACGTAATGGAAGACTTGTTTCGATTCACTGTCTCTTTTCTCAGCAATGTTTTGCGATGGCAAAAGGATAAAGACACAGAAATTTAAGGTATAATATTTCACTATCCTCCATTCTACAACTGACCAGTGAACTGTTTGACCTAGGTCAGCAACTTCCACAAAAAACACATGTGCTAAAACATACCGTGTGAACGCAAAAAACACATATGCTAAAAACATACATGCTAAAGCAGATATGCTAAAGCAGACCGTGTAAACCGCCCTTAACACAAGTAAACGAACACACTTCCGCCTTATTCTCACCTTATCTCCCTTCTCTGTTACTCACACACTCATACACACAAACAAACATTCATAAACTCTAACGTTCAATCAAATTAAAATTAATTAAGTTAAATATCAATTTTATTGATTAGCTATCTATTAACCCTTTCCCGAGAGACAAAAATTTTGGGGTGTTTAATTTGAATGTTTAAGCAAATGTCAAAATGGATTTTACTTCAAGAAAATAAATGTGAATAATTTAGGTCAGGAAACAATGAGGATAGAGGAGAAAAAACTGATTTTCAGCATTTTCTCCTTTAGACTCAATGCTTTCCCATGTCATTTCTTTTGGGGATGTCAAAGCCAGGTCTTTCTGGGAAAGGGTTAACTTAATTTATTTTCAGTCAAGAATTTCTTTACTCTGACAGATACTCATCTTCACATTATTGTTTATACGTTAGATAATAATTTCTTATTTTTTGCTTGAAATTAGCAAGTTTTGCCTCCGATCTTAAGCTTACAGGAAGGTCGTTCCAGATGTCAACGCTTTTATAATTTAGACTATTTTGATAAATATTTGTTTTTGGTTGTTTGTTTAATGTGAATTGATTCTGAGTTTCAGAGCATAAATTATACAAATCATTTCTAGAAACTTTTATTAAATTCATCATGTAATCAGGAGCGTTGTAGTTTAGCGTTTTATAAACTAGGACTGCAATGTGATAATTACATCGGTTTGAGAATGTCAACCAGGAAACTTCTTTGAACAATTCTTCTGAAGATGACTTCCTTGGCTTACAAAGGATTAATTTTGCTAGTCTTTTCTGGAGAGAATATATTTTATTTGTATAGCGCTTGTCAGTTTTACCCCATATGGCACAGCAATAGTCAAAAACAGGTAAAATGTATGCGTTGTAAAATAGGATTTTCATTTCTTTCGTCAAGTAAAACGATATATTCTTAAAAAGAGATATTTTCCTTTTGAGTCCAGAGCAAACATAATCAATGTGCGTGTGCCAATTTAGGTGATTATCAGAACAGAACAGAACAGAACATTTTATTTACAAAATGACTTGAACAGAATTGTTCATCGTCATTACAATGCTTACAGACAGTTGTCATATGTACATGGCATAACGATGGCAATATTATAATTATTTTTTCTTTTGCGGAAATCACGTTTTGTAATGTAGGCATATCAAATTTAATATAACAGCGAGAGATATGGTTTTGTGTCATATTTGGTAAATTATGCGTTTTACTGTTTCAATATATTGCAGCAAGGCATGGTAGTTTCTGTTTTGTTGATAATTACCTGTACGCTCGGCTTGTATGTACAAGGATCATCCCGCACAGTAATGCAGGATGATCTGAATACATATCACCCGATTTAATGTCCTGCAATGTACAATATAATACAATTATTTACATGAATTTAAGCAGCAAATATCAGATGAAAACATCATTGAAAGTAATTCAACCAATTTGAAAACGAGAAAATAATCGATTGACCCTTTCCCAAACTGCGAAATTTAAGACCAGTGTAATTTGGAAGGAGCTGCCGATGACAGAAACTTGGAAAGCAGAAGATGTTAAAGTTATGTAAATATTAGGAGGAAGGGAGAAACAGCTGATTATCTGCAATTTCTTCCTTTCTCTCAATACTTTTATTGACTATGTTATCTAGTGATGTAGGATAGGACATATTTGGGAATGGGTTATTATTTAACTTGCGTATAATAACGTGCTCCTTGTAATGAATGTTATAATCCACCGGTTGAGTTCACCCATAAAAGTCATGAACTATACCGTTTGTCAGTAAAATCAAGCTCTAACTTTATGTATCCACATTGAATCGGTTCTTAACGTTATCAATGTAGACGCCTAGAACTTTTTGAGTGTGTACATTTTCAAGTCGCACTCCATTAACATTTAGGATAAGCTCATCTTGGTGTAAAAGTTTATGTTTGGACCCGATTAGCATGCATTTAGTTTTTGTGGGGTGTATAGACATATTTTTAATGAACACCATTCCTGTACGGAGGAAATGCTTTCTTGGAGTTTATTTTGTATAGTGACTAGGTCATAACCTGCTTTAAACATTGTGGAGTCGTCTGCATATAGATCAATTTCCACATCAGAACATGTTAACGATATGTCATTAATGTACAAGAGAAATAAAATAGGCCCGAGGATCGAGCCTTGAGGAACCCCAGACTGTATCAGAAGAGAGTCAGATTGAAATTTTCCGACTTTTATTAACTGCTTCCTGTTGGATAAATAAGACTTTGTTAGAAGCAGGGTATTTTCTGAAAAGTGGTATAGTTTAAGCTTATGTAGTAGGATTTCGTGATCAACAAGATCAAACGCTTTCCTTAAATCCAAGAAAACAGAACCAATCAATTTGCCATCATCAATATCTTTAAGCCATGTATCGATCAATTTTGATAAAGCAGTTACACAAGAATGATTTTCTCTAAACCCAGACTGAGAATTATTCAATGCATTCGTTCGCATAAGGTATTTCTGTAGCTGCGTAACAATATGTCGTTCAAAGATCTTAGAAATTGTGGGTAAGATCGAGATTGGTCTATAGTTATTCGGATCATTTTTTTCACCTGATTTTAAAATTGGTTTAACTTTGGCTAATTTCATTTCATCTGGGTAAATGCCAGAAGCAATACTGTTATTTATTATGGATGTGATAATTGGTATAATTGTATCCCCACAATATTTTCGAATTTGTGCGCTAATACCGTCTAGACCTGTAGACTTTTTAACATCAAGTTTTCTAATTAGATCCCGTACCTCATTTATAGTAATAAATTCAATGGTGAAAATGTTATGTCCTAACTTTGCATCAAGGTGTTTTTGAAGATTTCGAAACCGCTTTCCGAGAATGGTGTCTTAGTTACGATATCAGAAACGTGCGTTTCTGATTTTGTATACAAAATGACGGTTAAGCTCATTTATGACGTGCAATTTGCCTTCAATTACCGAATCCGTTTTTGTGATTTTCAATGGTATTGTTAGATCTTCTGACTTGTCCATGTTTGCTGCACCTTTAAGATTTTTCCATATCATCCTGGTATCTTTCTTATTTTCGACAGATTTATTGAAAAAGTTTTTCTTATTTCGCTTAATCATATAAGTCACTTTATTTCGAAGCATTTTGTACATGTCATGATTGCCGTCCATATGTGCTTTATCTCTTTCAAACATAGTTTCGTTAATTTCGTCTGTAAACCAATCAGGTTGATGCGTACGTTTTATACCTTTACTCTTGAAAGGAGCATGAGTAGATAATATTGAATTAAGAATTTCATAAAATTTTAAGAGGGCCTCATTAGGATCTACAATTGTTTCAACACTGCCAATTCCGGATAATAATAAGTCATGTAAAAACTGAGGGTACTGTCTTTTTTCATGGTCAAAACTTAAATTCCGAGAAAATTGTTTTCTGGAATGTGCTGCTTAAAACAATTCATGAATATGAACCGTTATTTAAAGTACTAACTTCACACCAAATTTCATTAAATTCCGAGAGTGGGCAGACTCCCATGTTATTTTTCCTATTCGTGAGACACCCCCTTTAGAAGGGTTTTGTACAAGAGCTCGCGAACTGATTCAACAAGAAAACAAAATCGCAGCATTATTATGTATCGGAAAGTTTCCCTCTGTCAATCAGATAGCGGGCAGGATTGACTGGAATACGCCAGAATAATTGTGCAAACAGTCCAGAGTCGAACAGCAAATAAATACTGGACATTATGTAAAATCTGATTCCTGTCTTGTACGGACGCAGTGATACATTTTTGTATTGTTCTTGAAGACGAATTCATTTTTTTCAAAAGGTAAGTTTTTGTTGTGTGTGAATTAGCACTAAGGCATATCGTCGTCACTTTTCATAAAAAAAAACTCGTAACTGCAGCTTAAAACAAGCTGCAGTTATGAAGTTTTTGATTTAGAAGAAAAGCGACGATTTACTTGAACATAAAGATTTTTATATTGCAAAACATTTTAAAGGAAATATTTCTTTTATAATTAAGTCTATAACACGAATTAAAATTCGTATTTTTTATGTGCATTATAAGAGGTACTACATGAGATTCAATGGAATGTAAGCGTTGGATAGCGAAATTAAAATGAACGCGAAAAAAGTATGATGCGCGTATTTTTTTTATTTTTTTTTTATTTTTTTTTTGTAATCGAAAACGACTTACATTTCACATAAATAGAAGTAATTTCAAAACACGACGATTTGAATAACTTTTACGAAATCATTTTCTATTTTCAATTTAACAGATATTACTTCCGATTGCGAGACTCAATGCGAACATTTATGCTTGAAATATAGTAGAAAAAGGAATTTCTTTTCCTTTTCTTCTATATTACAACGGCATTGTTTCTTTCAAAAATGATTTTGTTTTACATAATTATTCTCTAAGTCTTTTCATTGATGGTGACTGGACCAAATTTTTGCATCGATTCAAGCAGAAATTCGACCTAACCGAAGTCGACATAACGAGAGTCAAGACTCAACTATTCACATGTTCGATTACTTACCAACGCATAAACATACTATATTTAGTTACATAAAATTGGCTCTTGGTATATAAAGTTTGGGGGTAAATGTCATCCTAGCAAAGTGCCTTCTCTTTCCTTGGATTAAGTACTACTCGCATGACCGTGTAGTCCGGGAAGAGGATCTTTTACTATTTTCTGTGATTTCAAATTTCTATGTTTTTGTTTACACCTTATCTTATAAATTATCATCTTACTTTTAAATTTTGATTTATTAAAAAATGTTTTCCACTGGTTCTTTTTTTTTCTTCTTCCAATTTGAAGTAATTCAGAAATATTAATAGGAAGTAACTGTTGTATTTTTGGTCGAATTTTCAAGTTGATGCAGCCGATTAAAGTAACGTTATTATATTAAATGCATGAAAAACGAAGTCTGCAGCATGAGAAACGTTAAAGGAAAAGAAGAAACTATTGGTTATTACCGTTCTCTGCCTTTCTCTTGTAATATTTGCTAAACCATTCTGCAAAATTACGTTAACAGGCATTGTTACTATCTTAACACTTTCCCAAACAAGGTCTTGACCTTCCCAATACAAAAAAGCTTAAAAACATTGAGGCATAAGATGGAAATGCTGATAATCAGCATTTTTTCCCTTTTACCTCAAAATTTTCTTTGCTTTTTTGTACACTAACTATGTCTTTATCAACATGCATTTTGTCGTCTCTGGTGGCTTTCAAATGGGAACAGTACAAATTTTTGCGTTTGAGAAAGGGTTGATAAACATTTTGAGCAATTTTTGGAACTCGAATGAAACTCCTCGGAAATGCAATGCAAACCCTTTCTTAAACAAAACTTTTTTTAGGGTGGTCCACTTGGAAAGCTACAACTGATGACAAAAATGGATGTTGATAAATATGTGATATGTGCACGATATAGCACAGAAAATATTTAGACAAAAGGAAAAATGTTGGTTGCTTTCGTCTCAATGTTTTCTCAAGCATTGTCTATTAATGACGCCCAAATCAGGTCTTGATTGTGAAAGGGTCAAGATATCAAAACGGAGAAATAGTCACCAAAATTTTCTATTTCTAACACGTCTGCATCATAATTAATGGGGGAAATTGAATTTTTTGCACCCACGAAAAATCATTTCGTCGGTGTAATTGCAAAACTTCGTAACTCCAGCTTTAATTAAGCTGGAGTTACGAGGTTTTGCAATAACACCGACTAATTGTAACATCACTGTTTTTGTCCAATAGTAAATGGCAATATTGAGCATCGTAACCAGAAGCAATACGAGTATTTCATTAAAATGCTATATATTCAAACGTCGAAAAGACATCCAAATGTCTCGCTGTATGTATGTCTGTCTGTCTATCTATCTATTTGTTCTGGTATCATTTTCGTAATCTTCCTTTCCTATCCCTGCCTGCTTGTCCCCATCTCACCAGCTTCCCTAGTTGTCGCAATCTATCTGTACTCTCTCTCGCTATCCCCCCATGCACACACAATGTGACATTGTTTTCCTCTAAGAGCGGTCTCAGAGCAACAGATAAAAGGGGTAAACATTCTATTTTTTTAATCCAAACCCTATGTGTTGTGGGTACTCATTTGAATCGCCTCTTTCGATGAGATTATTCTATGAGTACCCACAACATAGAGTTTGGTTATAGTTGATGAAATATTGCGCTTTGAAAAGCCAATACCCCTCTTATAGATCTTTAGCTCTGGCTCTTATTTTAGGCCTACTGTACCACTCTCAAGAAGAAATCATGACATTGAAAATAGTTGTCCATGGCTAAATCAACAGACTTACGCAAAACAATTGTAAAATTATATTTAATCATATGCACTTAAAACAGTTTTCCGCTAACCCCGTATCTAATGATTCATGATTATCTAACGAGCTAACTTCAAGATTAGCCATTCATCAAGATTGTTCCGTTATGGAGTGCCTATTCATCTAAGTTTGTGAGGAAAGATTGAATTGCAGAGAGGACCTTTAACGGTCACTCGGCCATTTGTTTTGAAATTGTCGAGAACCGGTGCATTTTCGTATTTAACTTTTTCCCGAACTGCAAAAATATAGGGCTGTGGGGAATGGCAGCTGCTACAGACAAAATGGATATTGAAACAGAATGAACTTGTGTAGAATATACCATAGAAAATATTGAGGCTAAAGGAGAAAATGCTGATTAACAGCATTTTCTGCTTTTGTCTCAATGTTTTTGGAGTCATTTTGGTAAGGGACGTCAAAACAAGGTTTTGTTTGGGAAAGTGTTAAAGGGGCCAATGCTATATGTTTTTTTGGGACCAGAAAACACGGGAGCAGTCAGATTTTGCAGTGTTATGTGGTGCATTGCATTATCTAAGGCCAATTGGAAAGGACTTTTTAAGATAGCTCTGGTACTACCAAGTTTTTCACTATCTATAAAGTTCAAGCTGCTTATAAATGTTACTATATATATAAAAAATATATAGTGCAGGTAAATTTATTATAAACCAACTCGATTTGGAAGCACAAAACATACGACATCATACGATATTTCTTGAGTATGTTTTTTCCTGTTTGTATGTCCGACAACCTAGCATAGGTGCCTTTAATATCTTATTTGACAAACAAATAATCTAATATGGAGGGATTGCATAAATCCATTCCAACATAGAACTCTTTTCGACTCCCACATTGACTCCTTACAAGATAATCGCTGTGGAAACCATTGTGGAAAACCAAGAAATTGGTTGCGACATGTAATTTCTTAAAAAAATCCCACAGAGATCCAAAACAAGCAAAAAACAATACACTTGAAAATGTCTCCAACATCTTTGAACTTGTACAAGTCTCAAATTTGTGTCGTCTGGTAATGGGTTAAACAGATTAAGCCTTTCCCAAACAAGACCTGGTTTTGACGTCTCGAATAGAAAATGCTTAGGAAAACGTTGAGACGAAAGGAGAAACTGCTGATAACCAGCAGTTTCTCCTTTTGTCTCAATATTTTCTGTGCCATATTTTACACAAATCCTATCTTTAATAACTTGTATTTTGTCATTTGTGGCAGTTTTTGAAGCGGATCACCCTAAAATTTTGCCGTTTGGGAAAGGGTTAAAAATAGACAGTCTATCATTCAACACAATTCTTCATTAAGTAGTCCATCCCCTAATGAGATACGCGCGACGTCGGAATTATTCGGGCAAAGTCGAAAACATTCGGCGGTGGAACTTTCCACCGCCGAATGTTTACGACCACGCCCGAGTAAGTTCGGATGCGTATACTCCGTTTTTATTCACCTGACAGGGTGTGGCTAAGTAAAGAGGTTATTCGACGAGTTTACTTCTCGATACCTTGGTTGATAGAAGAGAAATAAAACGTGCGGCACGAGCATGAACATATTTCAAATTGAAACAATGCGCGATTGTAAAATGTGTTGTCATAAAACCTCGTAGCTACAGATCGATTCACGCTGTAGTTATAATGTTTTGCAACAATACCGACGAATTACCGCTAATCGAGAAGGCTGTTTCTCCCCAAGCTTAAATGGAATGAACCGTTTACTAAGCTCCGCCCTGTCTCCCGAATAAAATCAGAATATAACTACTCCGATCGAAAACATCCGTATGTTTAAATCTTAAAATTGCCACATTACGGGTATTCTACATTAAAAGTACTCTCCAATGCAGAGATCGATAGAATTCGACCGATTATTTCGTAGTAAAACGCAGAAAAACGACGGACTCTGTTTTATTGTTTTAACCCTTTCCCAAATGGCGAAATTTTAGGGGGATCCACTTCAAAAACTGCCACAAATGACAAAATCGAAGTTATTAAACTAAAGATAGAAATTGTGTAAAATATGACACAAACATTTTTGAGACAAAAGGAGAAATTGCTGGTTATCAGCAGTTTGTTCTTTTGTCTCAATGTTTCCACAAGCCTTTTCTATTATGGACGGCAAAACCAGATCTTGTTTGGGAAAGGGTTAAGAGAGTACATTAAAAGGGGTCATGAGAAAACGAATATTTGTTCTCGACTGACAGAGAGGAAAATACCGAGGAAAAGTGGGAAAATGCTGTTTATACATTTACATCATTTTTCTTTTCTCTCCATGTTTTCAAAATGTTTTTGCTCAGGGTCGCCAAAAACAAATATCCGCTGGAAAGGATTGATTTGGACTAAAGGCTATATCGTCGTTGTCACTGCAAAATCTCGTATCTCGTTTTTGGAAAATTTTAAAGCGGAAGGAATAAAGTGTAATAACGTTTCCAAAACTGAAAGGTTTTACTTGAAATGGCCATATTGTTCACAAATAATGCGACATTAAAACTGATCAGTAATAATATCTCAAAACCCACAAGAATTGTCTTAACTGGACACACAAGATTTTACATTGAAAATCACAAAAATCGACATACGAGGTTTTGCATGTACATCAACGATATATTGAAATGATGTCCATGGATACGAAATTAGGGTTGCAACAAGGGCTCGAGCAGTAGATTATCTTTAAATTCTGTTGAATGGTAGGGTTACATAATATCTCTAATCTGCAAGTGTAAAAAATCTGATGATGGCTTATTTTTTTTCTTTTTTTAGATAATGGCTGAGATTGTGGGTGGGGTAAATTTGCAGAAAATTACATTTGGTCAGGATTCTGGAAGAAGGACCGTTAATGACAATTGTCACCAACATGGATTCAGACCAGCCTGTGTATGATCACAGTCTTATCAAAATTCATGTTTTCTCTCTTATAATTTTGTTTTCATTACCTGTAGAAGCTCATGAAGAGCACATGGATCCTGATCAGACTGCATACAAATGCAAGCAGATCTGGATCCATGGTGGTTGGAATAGGTCCCACGATTTTATCAATTAAACCGTGACGTAATTTCGGACAAATAACGTTATTTCGCCGGTGTTGTTATAAAATCTCGTAACTACGGCTTGATTCAAGCCGTAGTTACGAGATTTTGTAACAACACCGACGGTTTATCAAACCCAGTTACTTTCAGCTCGAAATTCATTTCCATTGCAAAAAGGGTCGTTTCCAAGATATGTGCTCATTTGTATTTGTTGACTACCACCGACTCCTCGCAGGGGAATTTCAAAGAGGAAATTATATCAACGATTTTTTTCAAAAAATTAATTTAATCAAATGTTACGAAACCAAGGCTAATTTAATCATCAGAGTAATTGATGCAAATTGTTTCAATTTCATGAATGGAATATTTCAATAATCATACTGATTGAAGCAATCTTTTAAAATGGGCCAAATTTGTTCCAGTTAGTCTATCAATAATTGTTCGAACATAATTCTGCATTTTATCAATTGAGTTTTAGCGGGGACCCGAACTTTATCAGAAATTTGGATTCTAATCAGCATGTGCCTGTACACATTATGACCAGGAATGATACTGTTGCATTAGAGTTACTAGAAATTATGAAGAAGATATAGGAGGACAGCATTGATCCTGACCCAAGCTGATTTTGATCCCTGTCTGTTTAAAGTACCAGAAACCTCCGTCCATTTACAATTTCTAAGTGACAAGATTTGGAATTCAAAATAATACGTCGATTTTCAATGTCCACTATAACAACCCGAATAATAATATTTACATGATTTCATATACTCTCATTTTACTCTTTTACTTTGTTCTGGCCCTAAGAAACACAGCTGTTGAACGATCTAGACAAAAGCTTATATTAAATATTACTAGAAATTCAGGCGTATGGAGCGATTCAGGCCCTCGAGGGCCTCTATTATTGCTTCTCTCAATATTATAGTCATATTTTTATATTTCTACCCTGAAATTAGACTTGAATGTTGACTATTGTACTTGGTATAAGTCATCATTCTTTTGTGAGTATGAGTAAACTAGGTAGGCCTAATGGCAGAATTTGCATTTCGTTGTAATTTGCATTTCGTTGGGTCTCCACCAACAGTCTGTCCATTAGAATTTCCGTAGTAGAGCTATACTCGTAAAGCCACATTGAATATGATATGGTCTGCCGAAAGCAATAAATCAAAAATTTTATTTTCCTTTTATCCATATATTATATTTTATTTGAATTTATTTTTCCAATTTGAATAACATTTATTATGTAGATAGCCTGTAAATGTTTTCGATAATGCTAAGTTTTCGTTGTATGAAAAAAAGTTATCTTTAACGTCAAGGGCGGATCTGGGGTGGGGTCAGGGGGTCATGACCCCCTGGAATTGGCCGAAAATAGAATTTTGACTATATAACTTCTTATTAAAAGCCATAATTTGTGCTTTGATCCCCCCCCCCGGAAAAAATCCTGGATCCGTCCTAGTCAAAGCTGGTTGCGATTGTTAAGGGTAGCAATTGTAAAATAATTCAAAGTCCCTATTCAAGGTAAAGCATGGTATAAACAATAGAAATTACTACATAATGTTTAAAACTAGCTAAATGTTACTAAAATATTGCTTTGTCTACTAAATTATGCCTTTGAAACATGTTTTCATTTCAATTGGCGAGCGAGTCGGCCATCTTGATTTTGTTCACTGCCGTTGGAAATTTGGTTTGATTTAAATAAAACAAGATAAAATTTTATTTCAAAATTATACTGAAGTGAAAAACAATTGATTTATCTTTCAATCCATACCATTTTTAGATCAAAATTCCTATTTTAGACATAGAAGTTTGAGGGCTAAACATCGACATTTTCCTCCTGGTGGAAGTGCTATATACAAAATGGCGGATCTGATAAGACCGGACAATGAAATATGCCCGGGCTTATATATAGGACTAGATCCGCCCTTGAACGTATTTACGTTTTTATACATTAGATACTGAACACCTCGTGTTACTCCGCCTCCATTTTGGGCATTTTTCCGCCGTGACAAGGAAATTGACGAGGGTATCCGGATTTTAAAATCTCCATTTACACGGATGACGCCAAAGATACACAAACTGTTTGGTATCTAATGATGGATAGAATACCTTAAAATCAGTTACCAAGCGGAGTGTCATATGGCAGAAATTAGGTCCTTTCACTTATATTGTTTTAGTCTGTACCCACAGAACACACTTCCGGAGGCAAAAATGGGTTTATGGGAAATCAACATTGTATACATGAAAATAGTTACTAAAAATAGTCGCAAATCGACATTATCAAAACGAGGCTCCCTATATATGCGGAGAAAACAATGACGACGCACGTGCATTTACTATACAGCGATAAAGAGCACGAGCATTCAACATGCAGCGATAAAGCGAATATAATAGCCGGTAAGATGATTATTTTATTGGATTTACAGTCAATCGTTCCAAGTTTCATTGTTGATTTCGTATGCACGTCATGCTTTGGGTTCGAGAGTATCGTTACTAAAACGCTTTGGGTTCGAGAGTATTGTTACCAAAACGCTTTGGGATTGAGTGTATTGTTACTAAAAATAACAAATACGAAACGTTTGAGCGGCGTTTTAAGACTCCAAGGACGACTTCGGAGGCTGTTCTGTGCGGGGGGGGGGGGTCTTAGATAAAATAACTTATTGCATTTTGTCGCTTTTAAACAAAAACATAGTAACTGCAGATTGTTTAAAACTGCAGTTACGAGGTTATTGTTGAAAAGCAGCGATTTATTGGATCTCCCCGAAAACAATCTGGTCAAATTTGAATGTCCGCAGTAGGAGAACAACATCGCCTGACATGGTCTGCCCAAACCAATAAATCCCGAAACTTAATGATACATGATTATCTAATGAGAAAATGTCGAAGATTGCCATCCATCAAACCGCGTCTTTACACCGAATTGACGGCTATAGTAAAACCTTTACCAGACCACGAAAATGGACTGGGACAAAAATAGAAAGATCTTAACCCATTACCAGACGACAAAATTCAAGGTAGGTCCAAAAAAGATCTTGCAGACGACAATGTCAAGCATATGGAGATGAACTTTTTTGTCTCTTTGGGGCAGAAGACATTGGGGAAATGAAGAAATTGCTGTCACAAGTAATTTCTTCATTTTCCGCAATGTTTTCCAAAGCCTTCATATCGCGAGGCGTCAAACGGTGTCATTATGTGGGAATGGATTAAAGGTTGTAATTTACGTGACCCAACAAAATTCCGAATTCGGCAATAAATTTCTTAATTCTTGACCAATTTGAATTCGGTTTGAAGCAGAGAAGACGGAAAAAATCAGGATTTAGATGGTGAAGTATATCTTTTAAAAATCAGGTGACAAAAGTTATTGACGACCGACCAAATTTTTGGTTGGTCGCCAATGACTTTTTTATCATCTGATTCCAGAAGTTTGCATGCAGAAAATTGCTTTCGTTATCCCGCTTTCTCTGTTCCATTTTTTAAACAGTCATGATAATATTGCGTTGATAAAGATATTGAAAAATATTGAAAATGTTGTGTCGCATGATTCCCCACCGTGTGAAATATACACAGCTTTTATCATGGTGGTCTTTTGTTCAATGTTGAATTGTTATTAAACAATAAACAGACGTTTCAAGTCTTATTAAATTATTCCAGAATGTCATAGACCCATGTGGCAAACAAATATGATGTGGACACATGTGTCGGACCTATTTGGTACAAAAACGAATATGGTACATTTGTACCATATTCGGACCGAATACGGTACAATTTTCGACCGAATATGGTACAAACATCATCATCATCATCATCATCATCATCATCATCATCATCATCATCATCATCATCATCATCATCATCATCATCATCATCATCATCATCATCATCATCATCATCATCATCATCATCATCATCATCATCATCATCATCATCATCATCATCATCATCGTCATCGTCATCGTCATCGTCATCGTCGTCGTCGTCGTCGTCGTCAGCAGTAACAGAAACAGCTAACCTAACCACACTTTACATGGATTTTGCTGATTGTGTAACTGTTTCGCCGGCTTGCTCAGTCGGTTGCGCGTCAGATTGGCACACATGCGGCCTGGGCGATTCCCGGGCGGGCCAGATACTTTCGTGGAGATTGGTCACGAAATGACTTCTACGGCCATTCTTCCCCTACCGCTGTTCCCTGGTAGTTGAAAACGGCGTAAAACCCTAATAAACTCAAACCCTACCGCTGTTTCAAATAGGGCAGTTGTCAATTACTGGCGAATGTATCTGCTTAGTACTGGTTACTAAGCACTAGTTCTCTAAGACTAGAGACGTGCTTGCTCCAGGTAACTCTAAAAATGTTCTACAACCCATGATTTTGCCATATAATTGCATTAATACTGTACTAGTCATAGCAAGCACCGAAAATGGTCTCGTTTATAGCGAATTATATTTTCAAAATATAACACGTACAGAAAGAAACAATTATTAAACCTATAGGGTTAAATGTGCATAAAACTCCTCCAGCTTGCACACTATGCATGTTTACAGCAAATAAAAAGCTTAGTGTTGCACGCACAGAAGACTTTAATCACACAAAATATACATTAAAATAACGTTATTATATCACCTTTCACTCAGCATCAGTAAGAATAAATAAATAAAACTAGAGCTGCTACAGCAGCATCTAAGGTTTGAGGCGTTTGACGGGGCCCAAATGAGTTAGTTATCAGAACTGAACAAATGAGAGATAACGATGATGATGATGACGATGATGAGTGTGTACCATATTCGGAACGAATGTGGTACATTTTTCATCCGAATATGGTACAAGTTTGTACCATATTTGGTCAGGCATTTTACCCCAAAACTGCAGATACGTATATGGTACAATTGGACAGTTGTACCATATTCGGCCGAATATGGTACAAATTTGTACCATATTCGTTTTTGTACCAAATACGGTCCGACACACATGTGTTGCTTGTGGAATAAATAAATGGTGTTATTTTTAAATGTAATCTCGCAAATCTCGCAATGTAGGTCTATATTTTGTTTAGATACATGTCTAAATACTACTCACTCTTTCAGAAGCCATCCAAAGAGTCAATATCATCCGATAGATGGTATTTCTGAAATACCGACCTATCTGGTTTAGCTTTCTATGTAGAATAGGAATACATGTAGGCTAGGTCTATTAACACACACTTGTACCCAAATGGATTAAAAGCATCACGAATATATATTTTTAAATCAAAATTTTGAATAACTAATAAAATGATGCGCGTTCTACAGAGAGAGATTTTAAGATATTTGAAGATTTTTAAGATACCGGTAGCTGGAGATTTCTTAAGATGTTTTAAGCCATTTAGCGTTCTAGCTTTATATAGAGAAAGTTTTTTTGTGACGATCAAAGGCAACGCCATTACTTCTTATTTTTTTGTGGAACCCCTCGACAAATTCTGTAGAAACGATACTTATGAGGGACTGAATTGACCGAATGCTCCAAAATGTATAAATCGTGGCGTTCCGAGTACACAATTCGCCATTAAACACTTTGTCTTTAAATTCAAGAAATCTTAAACTGTCTTGTAAAGTTAGCCCCAAAAGACGCGCCTCTTGTAGATCTAGTGATATTCGTGACAACTCGGCTGATTCCGTATTACGTCAAACTTTTTACGGGTTTCATATAAAACTCTAATTAGACATTGAGTGTCAATAGATTTTAAACTTACAAAGCATTTTCCCCAGAAATGAGGTGACAATAATAGCTTATTTTTCCACGCAATATAGCTTGAAGTTATGCGCACGGCGTATGAACATCTATTTTTTTCTGTATATGTGATACCATAAATGATAAGAAAAGCATATTTCAGGACATGCAAAGAAAACGTCGAAAGGGTTTCAATTTCGGTTTGTGAGTGTCATGATTAAGGAATTAATCATGTTTACTGTAATTGGTCGTAGATCTGTTCTCCGAACTTGACCGCGTAGAACCCATATAAAGTACATGTTAATGAAAATGTGTCATGTAAAAATGGCCCCATGGCTTTATAAATGGAAACATTTTGATGTGGGATATACAGTGTGTATCCTCGGATACCCCAGTGTCTCCTTATTCACTCTGCTCAGCGAATAAGGAGACCTCGGGGTATCCGATGATATACAGCACTTGTGATTTTTGACATAATATTGTAGCTATGCCTTTATAGTCCGAGAGTGCATTGTTACATGGTATTGTGTTTGCAGATTGACATGATTGAGCGTTACCTCTATTAGCATGGTTAAACTCAATCATGTCAATCTGCAAACATAATACACCCCAAATGAAAGGAATCCTAACACATTACCAGACGACAAAATTTTAGACTGGTCTAAATTCAAAGGTGATGCAGACGACATTTTAAGTGAATGATATTTTACATTTTTTTTAAAATTTTTGTGCAGAAAACACTGTGGGAAATGAATAAATTGCACTCTTCCCTTACAGATTCATACGATATTTCTTGTTTAGCCTATTATACGCATTTCAATCGTTTTCATTTTCGACTAATTAGCATGGGCTCATTAAATAAAAACGAATTGTGTCGTTGAAGATCAGTATCTTACCACGACAGACAGATTGTACAAGCAGGCTTTCAAAATTCGAAATCTATCGTTAAATATCATTTTTGAAATTACCTCTGGGCATGATAAACGCAAAATACCTACCGAAATTCTTTCGCAGTGCAAAATTTCAAAGATAAGCTAGACTTCGGTATAAATATTACAATCCTTTACGAAACAATGAAATTTTCGACTTCGAAAGCTGTTGCTGACATCAAAACCAAAGCACAGACAATATTGAAACAAAATAAGAAAATGCTGTTTTCAGCATTTTCTTATTTTGATTCAATATTTCCCAATGAATCTTCTACAAGGGCCATCGATGCTAGTTCGGTATAGGCTGAACACCCAAATATAGAAATTTTACAGAAATCCACTTTAAAAGCTGTCGCTGAAGCCAAAACGGACAACGATAAAGAAACCACTTGTGTGCAACATGACACTGATATTGAGACAAAAGGAGAAGCTGCAGATTATCAGTAATTTCTTCTTGAATAATTTCTTGTTTGTGAAAGGTTTAAGAGAAGGATATACAATTTCAAGCTGACTGGAATCGTAAATCATTATAAATCAGACTCTTAAAAGCTATTTCTCTGAATTTAGGAAACCTATTTGATCATTTATTTCTTTGAGAAACAGACGTGAAAGGAAATAAAATAGGAGATATTAGGATAAGCCTATAAAATTCAAAGCACGCACGGTCCTTATATGGTTTCGCTGTTTTTTCCAGCTCCTTGGCTTCACTGATTTCTATCTTGGTAAGCCGAGTGGGGAAAGAGTATTCTTTTTAAGGTTTACAGACCCTGAAAAAAACACCACTTTCTAGCCGTACGAAATGCATCAAATTACACACACTTGTAAATACACTTCACATAAGTTGATTCACCGTGCCGGATTTCAAGATTATGCTTCAAGAAGAAATTAATTTACAAATATAATTTTACTCTATATTCATATGCCAGGGAGGTAATTTTGAACATTTTTGTCAAATATTTCCACAGGTATGCATTAATTCAAAATTCTAAACCGTGCAAAATGCTTATGTTTGTATTTGGAATGGAAATGTAACACAGTTTAGGAATTATTTGCACTTTTCAAATTTTGCCTCTGGCTCTTTGGTGCTTTTGAGGGGTTGGATACCTTAAACCCGAAAATTAATTTGTCATGATATTTTTCCGTAATGTGTAAGGCAGAATTTTAAATAACGTCGTTTTTCATCGAAAATCTCGTAACTGCAGCTCGTTTACGAGGTTTCTCTTGAAAAGCGACGATATCTACTATCTAGCTTTTGCAGGCAATGTTATTTTCTTCATCGAGCATCCCACAAAACTAATACGTGTATTCATGTTTTACCCGTTTGTAGAAGCAGTCTTTCAGTTTAAGGATTTGGAAGACTGAACTTGAAGTAATTGAAAACATATAGCAAAGAACGATTCATTTAACCCTTTTACCGAACGAAGAATTTTTAGGGTGATCCACTTCAAAAACTGACACAAATGACAAGATGGGTGTTATTAAAGATAGGATTTGTGTAAAATATGACATAGAAAATATTGAGTCAAAAGGAGAAACTGCTGGTTATCAGCAGTTTCTTCTTTTGTTTCAATGTTTCCCAAGCCTTTTTTATTAGAGACGTCAAAACCAGGTCTTGTTTGGGAAATTTTTTAATGTAGTCATCCCCTAATTAGATTCACACAACGTCTCAGACCGATCCACCGGCGAATGTTAACGACGTTGCCCGCATAAATTCGGATGCGTAACGAATGTTAACGAAGTCGCACGAAATATCTCATTATGATGGACTACCTTAATAACAAATTGAACTGAGATGTCCCAGATATGTCCCAGCTGGACCACCATACAGTGAACATTTATGTCCCAGTTGAGTCACCATACAAGGAATTAGTTCTGTCCAAATCTAGCTGAAAAAGGGAAGAGACAAGGCAATAAAATCAGTTCTAAGATGACGTATAAATGCAATAAATGAGAAATCATTGATTTTTAGTGGCTAGAACACTGGTTTGACATTACCAACAAGCTACAAACTCGTAAACTAAAATGACTGTCGTCCGAGAACTTCAAACACGGAAGTCTAATATGCTTGCTTTTCATCAAAAACCTAGTAACTCCAGCTTAAACGCTGCAGTTACGAGGCTTTTGTTGAAAAGCGATGTTATATTCTTCCCAAATTGTGATATTTTAGAAAAGGTGTTATCAAATTTGGCATTAAACTAATTTAACTCAAACCACAAGATTTTGGGAAAAAAGTTTTATAAAATTTTTCACAGTCTAACATGAAAGATAATTTGTCAACAAATAAAAAAAAGTAGTTTTAACGTACCCATGTGTGGCTAGAACACTGGTTTGACATTACCGACAAAAAACAAACTCGAAAACCAACATGACTGTCTATGACGTACAAAATGGGTCAAAAGTCTATACAGAGCGTGCACGCATAAGATATACGCGTCGACGCATATATCTTCAACTGCTCGCGTAAACTTTATGCGTCGACGCGTATTTTTATGCGTGCACGCTCTAAATAGACTTTTGACCCATTTGGTACGCCATAACTGTCATCCTAGATCTTCAAACACGACAGTCTTGTCGCTGCTTTTCAACAAAAACCTCGTAACTGCAGCTTAAAGAGACATTTCATAGATATCTTTAGATGTAAATTTTACTTTTTCTTTTATCTGAAAGAGCATTTTTCTTATAAATATGAAAATTTCAAGCCAAAAATTGCATCGTTTAAGAGAAATATATTTTCGGTTAAAATCTAACTTATTGCTGTTTATCATAGTACAGATGTATGCTGAATGGAATTTGTCATTTTCGTCTCATCTTTAAAGGTGGGTTTTGGCTTATCATTAACAATTGAAAAAAAAAGATAGCATTTAAACTCTTTATCTTGTCATTAAAGAATGTTTTAAACTAATGAGATGGGAATGTTATGTCTCTTTACAATAAGCTGCAGTTACGAGATTTTCGATGAAAAGTTCAACGATATTCTTCCAAAACCACAAGATTCTAGAAAAGATGTTATCAAATTTGGAAAAAAAACCCCGATTTTAATGTTTTAGGTTTGATATAGAAATATTAATAAGCTCCTTTTTTCACATTCTTTCACAAAAGATAATCTGCCAACGAATTAATTGATTTATTTTTAACGTCTCCATGAATGCGTATTAATACATGGTATGCTTTTTTATTATGAATGCCGAATTTATAGATTCAAAGCTTTCTGCATTTTAAAACTGGGATAGGCTGACAGATTTAAAAGTCCCCGTAGAAATGGAGCTATGCATTGTATGCTTTGTGATTAAACCAACAGAAATATCTTTTAATAAAAATACAACTAAGTCCGAATTTACGGAGCTCACGAAGTTTAGTTAATGGAGCCAAGGAATAAGTTTTGAGGTCTCCATGAATATATATCGATACATGGTGTGCTTATTCGATTATAGTAGGCGTCCTTCGGCACACATATACACAAAAAGCAATCACATTTAACGCTTGCCTTATTCTGGAAATACGTTTTGTTTCTCAGAAAACATCGAGTTATATTTCAAACTAACATACAGAAAAGCAAATTACATTTATTAATCGAGACGCTTTTTGTGAATAAGATCTGGTGCATCGAGACTAGAAATACTTCAGTGGCATCTGACCTTGACCTTAATTCTGTCTGATGGCATCGTGGCTTTTGGTATGATTTTCGGATAGTCTGTAACCACGAGGGATTTAAACTACCCTTTCCCTTAACAATGACTGAATGTTACTTCCTTTTGCTATGATGTTAAAACCTTTGGAGAAAGGAAGACAATGCATGAGGACCAGGATTCTCTTTTTCTCCATTTGGTTTTTATGCAATAATCTAAGTCTTATATTGATATATATACTGTACCATTTACCAACTGTTTTGTGAAATAGTGTCGTCTTTGGACATGTGGATTTCGACACGCCAAATGTTTTTGTCTGGAAAAGGGTTAATTAGAGGCAGGAGGTTTTTGATTGTCTGATTGCATTCCCGAATTTCCGAGTACAAAGACATACGATCAATACCACATTACAAATAGAAATTTAATTAGGCCCCCGAAAGGAATTGCTTGCTATCAACAATGTAATCATACTATAGTGTTATTTTCATTGAGCACGGAGAAATCTTTCGTGAATAAAAATTTGCCTTTTTATGGAGCATGTTCACGTTTTTTAGAAATCATCAATTTGCCTACTTTGGGTCATTTGGCTCAAAGGTTCACACAGAACTAAGTTATACCAAGTCGGGCAATATTGTTTTTGTTTTTTTTTCATTCATTTACACATTAATTATAATATGCCTACAGTCTCATTTTCATTTAGCACGAACAAATCTTTCGCGAATAAAACCCCCAAACTTTTCTCATAAATAATGTTCACATTTTAAAGAAAGCATAGATATACCCACAACATATAAGTGAGCCGTGATGTGGAAAAAGATCCTTCACAGCATTTATCATATTTCAAGACAAGTCTATACATTAGTTGAGTCTGATCTGCACCCGCTGACTTGATGAAGTACTCTCTTAAAACAGAGCACATTATCTCTTCATTCCATTTCGATAGAATGATACTCTGTTCTCACGGGGTCATTTCACGTCTTATCTCGGGGCCTTTATGGGATTTCGGTATCCAGTCGTTGTCTGTAAACAACAAAACATTTGAATAAACTAAACTGATACAAATTTTCATTGGCTGACGCTTCAAATTACCGGCTTCAGTCAAAAATAGAAGCGACGTAATGTATACGTAATCATACAAGATAAAAACTGAATGATTTTGATTCGATAATTCAAAAGTTACCGGCTTCAGCCAAAAATAGAAGCGACGTAATGTACACGTAATGATTATGTACAAGATAAAACTGAATGATTTTGATTCGATAAATCAAATGATGGTCTATAATTAGATGATGACGACCAAATAGGCCGTTGGTGTATCAAAAACGGCAGAGGTTATATTTGATGGTTTTATCAATAGATCTCGGCTTTGGAGAATATGATGAAGTTACTCTAGGTTTTAAAGAAGCTAGGTAATTAAATACTAGGGGTGGGGTGGGTGGGTGGGTGGGGGGGGGGGGTTACTAGATTTTAAATTAACCCATTCCCACACATTGACGCTTTTTGAAGCCTTACAAGATAATGGTTTTGGAAAACAATGTGAAAAATGAAGAAATTGCTGTTGACAAGCAATTTCTTCACTTTCCACAATGTTTTCTAACCCAAAAGACCCCCCAAAAATTAAATTTCTCACACTCTATATTGTCGTCTGCGACATCATTGAATTTGGAAAAGTCTTAAATTTTGTTGTTTGGTAATGGGTTAAAGATCGACCGACAGAAACAGAATGTGAAACAAGATATCTCCACCCATGGATGTTGGAGACAGATGGAACAGGTTGATGTATATGATTATAAAACACCGCGTAACAGAATCTAGTCCATCAGATAGAAATGCTAATATTGTGGACGTAACGACAACCGTATGAGATTGATCTGTATTTTGTTTACCAAGACATCAATTGTATGACCCTGTTTTCTGATGACCTTAACTATATCGTGTCTTATTTTAGCAAGTGCGTATTTTGCGAGAATCCTTTATCGTCGAGACATCGATATACACGTGTTTATTTATTTATTTATGATTAACGCGTTTGATATTACAATTGTCATAAAAATCAAATGTTAATAATAATCCATTGTATTAATAAGGAAGCTACATCAATAACGAGAACAGCAAGGCAACGCCCTGACACATTCACTACTCACCCTTTATTGCCAAGGGATATGAAAAATTGATGAATATAATTATTACCCATGTGTAACAATTTCTAGACCATCAGATAGAAATGCTAATATTGCGGATGTAACGACGGCCTTCAAGTCTTCATGTATGGGATTCCCCTGTATTTTGTTGACTAAAATATAATTCATATGATTTTGTTTTATTATGACCCCATGTCTTGTTTTGTTCTTTCTTCGTCGCCAGGCTCGTACATGTAGATTGTACTTATGTATGTTCTCCACTTCAAAATTGAATTGAACTTTATTTGAAAGTGATTTCAACATAAAACTACGCTGGATTGACAGAAAAATAGTTAACCTGTTGTCAGATAACATTCTTACTACATTCCATAGCTTTATTTTTAAGTTTGAATATGCTAAACTTGCTGGAATGAATCATTCCAGCACCTGCTCCATTGCAACGAATAGGAAGGAATTGTAACTGAAACCTAGATCAAAATTCAAAAAGGTTTCGGTTACATTATTGCAACTAGTAGATTGTACTTATGTATGTAGTAATATCTTACCTTGACATGTTGCTATGCAAATGGTAACTATGGTATCAAAATTTTAAATGCATGTTTTAATTGTTAGTTAATGAAAAGCGAATTTCAATTACAGAACAAAATTCTCCACATGAGTTGTAAAGATGAAATGTTTCAATACATACAGATGTCTTAATGGTGATAATTTACCTTATAACAGACCTAAAGCAATAGTATTCCAAGAATAAAACCAAAGTGCATTTAATGTAGATTACAACAACTTTGTTTTGTTTAACAATCGTACAAAGATGCTTGACAAAATACTGGATAGATAATCGCCGACCAAACAATTACTTTCAACGAGGTACATACCAAGAAACAGAACTAGAAAATCGCCGCTTTTCTCCGAAATTCTAATAATTGCAACAAGCCGCAGTTACACGGTGTTTGAAGAAATGGGACGAACTATCGCCTGTACTAAGTGTAAGCAAATAGCATCACATATGTGACCCGTCACGCTAAAAGGGACCTTATCCAAACTCCAAAAATCCAAATTTTGACAAACTTGTCAGACCCAACACAAGTCAACGAGATCCCGTATGCGAAAATGAACATATAGATCTAGTAAGATAGGGAAACTTTCCGGATTTAGAAAATTACTTAAAAGTGAAAAGTGTCGGCCCTAGTCTGGCTGCGCGGACTGCGCAGACTGACTAGGGTCGATATTTTTCACACTTCCTATAAGGTTCCTTTCAGCGTGACGGGTCTCATATATCTAAGAGGGTTCCATACGGCGTGGATTGCCATATATCCGTTATACGACGCGTATTAGAATATCTTGATAGTTGACATTCAAGTCATGCCCATGCCATCGTTAATGTACAGAGCTCTTGTAGAGGCCATGCAAGCATTATTACACACAACACGTTTTGTTTGTTTACCAAATTGTATATGTATTAAAGGGATGCAAATAATTACAATGTATTGATATATAGTGGAAACGTTTTCTCATAGATATCTAATTGTTCACGAAAGCAATTAAATAAATCCTTAGATACATGTTGCTCTCGTGTTCTAAGCTATATTGTTCCAAAATCGTGATATCTGAATATCAATTGCAGTGCCCCATAAGCTATTTTGTTGCAATGATTCTGTGTATGTAGAATGGAGAGATGCATGCATGACATATGGCTCTGCACAAAGGCAGATCGTCAGTAATCTGCTATGATGTGTTTTAATGAATATTTTTTTAATGAATAGTTTTTGTCCGGTCGTGACTTTTCATTGGCGGTATGTCACTTACAGTTTTCGATAGAGATGGAGAAATAACAATGATAGTTTCATTCAAGGACGCGTAGATGAAGATTTCGCTTCTCTTGATACCACTTTTTTGGTAGTAAAATAAGGACCAAGGAATGATCTATCAGGGAGACAAAGGGTCCCACCGAAAATTTCTAAGAGTAGACCTAGCTATATGCGGCAAAATGGATCCTTTTTTACTATATAATTGTTTAATAGATCATTGGACCAACTTGCATCTCAAACTTCCCATAATATAAATTGTAAATGGTTCACTCACACCAAAATAATTAAAGAAAAAGAAAAACTTAAATATCTAATATATCATAAAATTATTTTGGGCTGATTTGATTTCCAACCTGATCAAAGAATACATTTAGCCTCCGAACCTGATACTTGCATTACCAATTTGTCATGTGCACCCATTGTACTCTAAACTCTGATGAATGGGGTGATTTCTCTCTGTTCGAGTTTGTTTAATCACGTTATCAATCCTGTAATTTCATTGGATCCCTCGTGGTGCCTTTGTACGTGATAGATCACAGTGACCTTTGACTTTTATATTCTTGATATTTCCTTCAATAATTCTTTTAAACTGTAGAAAAGAAAGAAGTTCGTGAGAAATGTTGTCTTTGATTTGTTCGTGATTGAAAAAAATGTAACAATGTAAATGTAATTAATCATTTTGTATCAAAAAGAAAAAAGTTTCAAACTACCCAAGTTTCTTTAGATTGACAACGAGCCCACGAAGCTAATTCTATTCTTTTAGCTTTCATATAAAAATAATGCTTTTTAAGCGTCTTTAGTTAAACAATGGCACCTACAATTATTGCTTATCATACTAAATAACTCGTTTTATGCAATCGGTCTTATCGGCCAATTGCGTAACGGAAGTTCGCGTGGTCATTGCAATAAGAAAAACGATATTTTCAAATTTCCGTTATGCAGCCAATCCTATTGGCCTGTCTCTGAAAAGGGTTAAACGTTTGTGAAGATTTTCGAGGAAGCTAAATCCCTTGCTTTATTCCTGTAATTGGTGCAATAAATCACGAGAATAACGATACAAATTAAGACAATGATATCCCTTCATATGTCTGTAAACGGTAATGCAGAACAAATGATTATGCGTCTGGTGAATCAATCAAACATTGCTGCTTTTCAACAAAAACCTCGTAACTGCAGCTTTTTAAAGCTGCAGTTACAAGGTTTTTGATGAAAAGCAGCGAAATATTGTTGCAGAATTAATAAGGCTTCATCCAGAAGAATGTGTTGATATTACAGTGATGTATTTTCTGTCTAGTTTAGCTCCTCTAAAAAGAGGTCACTGGGTTATTGTTGTGGCTCTGGTATCCTACATACAAACAGATTTAGGAAACCCCAGCTTTCACATGGGAACAGCCTAAAATGTACCGTTTGATAAGATTTAGGTTAAATCTAAAATTTTACAAAAGGCCCAGTTGAGATACAGTGATGTTTAAGAGCCAATATTTTATTTCGTGGAAATCGCTGTCCTAGCTCATTTTCTCAGAAATGGCTTTTCATAAACATGCCATTTTAGGTACATCGTGTAACGACCATCACTACCAACAATCTAGACAGTTTATTTTGCCTGACAGACGGAATATTTCTGAAAATATTGCACTTTTGTACCGGAAAATGACCATTTTCTCTTGTCCCTGGACAAAATTATCAATTTCTAACATGATTTTTTATATAAAATAATCGGTAAAGGTCGGATTTTTCTTCATTTTATTAATGTTTTATATCTCACATTATTAATAGTGTCCGCCCTTTTTGAGAAAATATAAATACGACGAAGATGTTCGGCCAGATATGTCTGTCCCTGGATTTTTGATACGAAATGTCCTCGCAATAACTTACATGTGCGTAATCAAAGTCTTTTTGGTTAGATTTTCTTTAAATACAACCCAAATGGAGGTGGAAACACTCATCAAAGCCACGATGTTTAATTAAAGACAAAGCAATACTTGGTTTCGAAGTTGCAAGGCAAATAAGGTAGGCCGTTGGCTGCGTAGACTTATTTTTTCGTTTTCTATGCATCGTGATCAACCACACTATATTGCTCAGACATTAAAATCGTATAGCTTTACTTATTCAGATATAGAATCATGTCGTTTACAGCATGCAACATATTTTCTCCCTAGTTATTCTTGTGTGTAACTTAGAGCGAATGGTCGCGGAATTCCTCGCAATAACAGTACTCGCAATAACGACAGTTTTGTTACTGGGACTACGAAAATCGTTACCGCAAAGACATAATAAGTTTACTTATGTAATATGGACGTTTTGCCAGAGAGAAAAAGGTCCTGATGCATAATTGTCTCAAACTGTATTAAGTAAGCGAAGTATTTCAGCTGGAAAAAATATAATTACTGTTGCCAAACATGTGTACCGATCAGTTGTTACGGAGCGGACTTGGAATCGTTATTGCAAGGACTCCTTACATATTTATGGATTCTTGGTACCACAAATGAATGAATTTTATCACTAGTCCAAAGGAGATATTTTGCCAATCACCTTGGAATGTTGTATGAAGGATATAATTCTAGATTAACTGACAAGATTAATTCGAAATGATCGTTCTGAAATGACTTTTCCTCAATATCGGAGAGACATTACACACTATTTCTTTTTAAGGTATGAATCTTTATATCTTTGTTCCGTGGGTTTTGAAGATGTTACTTAATCATTTTTTTGGAAATAGTCATGAGAAAGGAAGTTCCTGGTGCTATAGGGGTGCCGTGGAAAGACAAGTACATGTAGATTTTTTTTTAATTTTCAAGGCAATTTACATGTATTGATTCGAATCGTGCATGTAATCTTGCAATCACAACATTTCATCCCGAAAAAGATGGAATGTTTTTTTGTCATATATCATCTTATCTAGGTAAACAAGAAGTTAAGAATAAAACATTTTCCAATTACTTTATTTCTTTTTATTTTGTTTTGTTGTTTGGACAATCAGTTTTAGGACACTCAACGTCTTACAACCGTGTATCTAAATTATTATCTGAGCTATCTTCCAAAACAGTAATACAACAACAACAAATCATCTGCGTGTATTACTAAAAGGATCGAACTCAATCAGTATGCCAAGACTGTACAGTCAGACTATGGTCGAGATTTTTCGCTCCTAAACGATTTACTATACATTAAATGTTTTTTTAACTTGAATTTTCATTATGTTATTATTTTCCCAATGTGATTTTTTATGGTTTGACGAGAAGGTTTAAGACATTCCATATTTCTTTTTATTTTTTCGTCATTTTTGTAATTGCTTAACTTTCTTCGCGTCTTCTCATTTTTTTCACAAAGAAGACTTGTTTTTTACTTTCTAATTTACATTAAGGTAAGAGAAATAAATGCTGATTACCAGCCCTGACTCCGTTTACCTTGATATCCATTCATCTATATTGTACACATAAGTTACATTTTCATAAACTTCATTTTTGTAGTCTCCAACAGCTTTCAAGTTGTATAATTTTTATGCTAGGTATCTACTGCCGATCAAATCAACTGGATCAAGCCGAATCAAGCGATCGCGTACAGATCGAACTCGATCGCCATTTGTGATCGGGAATGGTCGTGGTAATCGAGCTTTATCCGCACCACTTTGTCATCTTTCTCTATTTGTTTAGTTACAAAAATATTTTTGTAAGATTGGATAGAAAGTTGATCGAAAAGCGATCTTGTTTTGATCGAATAGGCGATTGACCAAATCAGGAATCAATCAAATCTGAAGATCGAGTGTAATTGGATTAATATCTTTATATCGATCACATGGCATTTTACTCAGTGGCTCTCAAACACGTCTCGATCAACTCGATATGTGTTTTATCTGTTCATTTTATCAAATAGACGATAGAGGTCGGGTTGATCGAGAAAAAGGCTTTAAGTCGGGAATAATGGGCGAATTTGAGTGTGATCAGTGTGAATTCGGTGTGATCAATTTGACTTGATCAGCAGTTATAACAGCATAAAAAATAATGTTTTTGAAAGGGTTTAACAAAGTGACTTTTACATTTGAATGTATATATTTTTTTACAATTGCGTTGATTTTAATATTTAATGACCTTATATAGGTCAATACAATGTAATGAATGGAAAAATAGTTGAATATAAGTCCTCGCAGTAATGGTAAATGTCATTCCAAAAACAGAGACATTTTTAATTACAAACTCCAGCATGGTTCAATAAAAATTATGTGTTTTGATGGTAAAATTGGTATGTTTTTGAACCTAATTGTTTGAAGTTTGAATAAAATAGTGAAATTAAAGCTTTTCTGATTATTTCATAAAATAAAGAATATCGTCCTTGCAATAACTAATATGTCCTCGATGTAACGATGCACTTTCAGCAAATTATTTTTAAAAAAGGTGTTTCGCTAACTTTATTGTGCCTAAAATACAAAGAGAATAACATTTTCTTGAGTCTAAAGTACATGCACATACATTTTTTCTTAGATAGAAACTTTATTACATGTGAAACAGACAAAATTCTCTATTGAATTATGAAAATACAATACTACATTGAAAAAAAAGCCAAACGAATCATTTCTCGAAATCGACTTGAACATAAGTCCTTCAGTCTGGCTTCTTATTCTTAAGAAACATACTTTGAAATAATCTTAAAACTTGCAAATTGAATTTCTGAAAGAAAATGTGGTTGTTACAGCGAGGACATTTAATTGAGACCATAGATTTATGAAAGACGATCTCGAGTATTTCCATGTGGATCGGAATGTTCCTATTAACGCTACTCATTACTTTAAATGTTGTACTTTCATCCTGAACCAAAAATTCACAGAATAAATTGGAAATAAAAATGAACTTTTTTTCGTCGGATTTCCACGAAAATAAATATTGGCTCTTAAGCCCCCTTGTTTATTTCTTACATAGCAAAATTAAATTTAAGAATATCACGTGAACTAGAACCCTGTGTCTAGACTGAAACCATCAGAGAATAACCAAAGATTCAATAATAGATACAGCAGTCTATTGTAAAGTATGATTGGCTACTTTTCAACGTCCGTTCGTCTGAGATTTGAAAGACAAATGTATGCAGAACTATAGATATGACAGAGAAATTGTTTTTTCAAAATGCAATTATTTCATTAATTGTTCATAAAACCATATTTTGTTGTATTCATTTGAATCGTCTCATTGAGACGATTCAAATAAATACCAACAACATAGGGATTGGAGTCTCCCTATTATCTGTAAGCCAGAAAGATTCAATAATAGACACAACAGTCTCTTGTTAAGTATGATTTGCTACTTTTCAACGTCCGTGCGTCTGAGATCAAGATAAATGTGTGTAACTATTTTGGGTCATTTTGTATAATTGCTAGAGGGAACGCATAGAACTTTCCACAATTTGATCGAATAAAAATGGCGATAGAGATGACCGGTTCAAGTCAATGCAGCTAACGTTTCTTGAAATCTGTTTTTAAATATTTTTCTTACTAAAGGCCCAGTCACACTACAGCGTATGGAGCCAGCGTATGAGTAAAGTATGGACTTTTTGGGCATACGCTGGTATACGCTGAAATACGCTGGAGATACGCTAGGCGTACGTTGGTATACGTTACTCATACGCTGGAGTACGTCAGTATACGCTGATGTACGCGGAGGGCCAAAACAATTTTTGAACATGCACAAAAATTTTCAGCGTATGCCAGCGTATGAATTTTACGCTCGTCATTCGTTTCTCATACGGTGAATACGCTAGAAGTACGCTAAACATACGTTACTCATACGTCGAGTACGCTGAATGTACGTCTCTCATACGCCGAGTACGCTTCTTATACGTTGAATACCGGCAACGCTAATGTGGAGGTTTCAATCCTGCAACAGACTTTATCCTCCTCTTTCTCCTCTTCCACCTTCTTCTTCTTCTTCTTCTTCTTACTATTGGGTGTCAATTTACTTTCATTGAGTATGGCCAGTTTAATGGTGCACTGAGAAATGAAGGTATGGTACTTCAGTAACTGTCTGCACATGCCTCCAGAAACACTTGTTAGGCTCACTTTAGTGTACGCTCATCATACGTTAGGTTGACGTTCCGCACTCGTTTCTCATACGTGAAAGGTACGCTGATGTACGCTACTCATAAGTCGGAATACGCAGTGAGTTCGCTACTCATACGTTGACAGTACGCTAGGAAATTTGTTTTCATAACCGTTGTTTGATCTTAAGAAAACATCATACGCTGAAAAGTTGTGCGTATGGATGATTTTCCGAAATATACGATACGTTACTCGTACGCTGGCTCTATACGCTGTAGTGTGACTGGGCCTTTAGTTAAAATGGCATTTAACCGATATTTTTTTCACAAATTTCACTCTTATTCTCATCTGAAAGAGCATATTTTCATATGGCAATTCTGAAAATTTCAAGCCAAAATATCGCGCCGTTTGCGACAAATATATATTTTTGTGCTAAAATTAAACAAATTGATGCCCACAGCAGTTCAGATTTATATGGAATTTGTCAGTTCTGTCTCAACTTTAACCCTTTCCCAAACAAGACCTGGTTTTGACGTCTCTAATTGAAATGGCTTTGGAAAACATTGAGACAAAAGAAGAAACTGCTGATAACCAGCAGTTTCTCCTTTTATCTCAATATTTTTTGGGCTATATTGTACACCAATCCTTTCTTTTTTACTTCAAAATTGTTGTCTGCAACACCTTTGAAATTTGAACAGTCCAAAATTATGTCGTTTGGGAAAGGGTTAAAGGCGTAATTTCGCATATAAACAACAACTTCAAAAACGCATTAGAATAACCGATCTTTAAATCAAGGCATACTTTAAAATTGAAATTGGAATGTTATGTCCCTTTAAATGGTTAAATATTGAAGCAGCGGAATTTTGAGGGGAAAAAATCATCATCGGACGTCAACATTTTAACAATGTCCAAATTAAAAAACATGTTGCAGAAATCAATTTCCAATGAAGGCGCTTTAATATGAATTTTGTTTTCTGGGAAACAAGGAATTTTTTCACTTTAAAATTTTCAACAAAGTTTTACAAAGCCTTTCTCTGAATGAGCGTTCAAAAATCATCAATGCGTGGGAATGGATAAAAGCGAAGCGTTTTCAGGGTATGGTGTTTCTTTCTCGATAGAAAAAATATTGTTTTTGTCTGAAGGCAGGATTGAATAGGATTTCTAGAAATAAAAATATTGAAAGACTTTAGAATAATAGCTCAAAGAGATTAAATATTATCTTTTTTCTAAATTGTCGTATTTGTTACAAATCAATTTCATTTGGATTTTTTTTTCTATTTCTTCTCTTCGTTACGAAATCATGACTTTTGTTCGCAGGCTTCTAGACCAATTTTCAGACAACAAAATTGTGAAAATGTCCAAATTCTAGGATATTAAAAACTTGCATGTAGATCTATATAGGTTTTATCAATGATTTTAAGGTAGAATACCCATAATGTGGCCATTTTGAGATTCACAAAACATCGGATTTTTTCGAGCGTCTTCGCTATGTATCCGAACCTATTCGGATGCGATCGAAAACATTCGGCAGTGGAAAGTTCCACTTCCGAATGTTATCGATGTCACCCGAATATTTCCGACGTCGCACGAACTCATTAGGGTTGGACTACCTTGATCAGAAAGAAATGTTGAGCGTCGTCACCGCTGTACATAACTTTTTATACTCTTGAACGGGACATTAATAGGTAGTCCACCCCTAATGAGATTCGCACGCCGTCGAAATTATTCGGGTGACGTCAATAACACTTACACCACCGAATGTTTACGACCGCGCTCGAATCGGTTCGTGCACGCAATGACGCAGCTCGGAAAAAACCCCCCGATGTTTTATGAATTTCAAAATGGCCACATTACGGGTATTCTACCTTAAACATAGGACTTTTCATTTAATGTATACATGTAATTAGATCTTTCATAAAGTAATCGTGACACCAAATATCAAGCAAAATGCAATGAAGTATCAAAATGACATTGCAAATAGTTTATATTTTCTTTGAAGTTTGGCCGGGGTCAAGGAAAAAGGTCATTAAAGCATTTTAGACTACCATATTTCGAGATCAGTTTAAGGTCAAATGCAATTTATAAGATGCTGATTTACAGTTGTTACTGGCAATGAAGAAGATATTAGAGAATTATAGGGATCTTGATCAGACTGTTCGTATTCACAGGCTGATCCGGATCCATGTTGGTCTCATATGCCGTTTCAGACTCTTTCAGACTCAGAGCCCAGCTGATTTCATTTCAATCCCAATAATTCGTTTCTTCGGACAATAGTTTTTTTTTTACTTATTTTGTTTTACTTGACTCATTTTGATGGTAAGAAATGTTAACGATCACTCCATAAACCCTTTCTCAAACAAGACCTGCTGGTTCTAGTGAAATTTTTGGAAACCTTGAAGGAAAAAGGAGAATGGCGATAACCAAAATGTTCGTATTTTGGTTCTATCAACTGAACACAAATGGGTTTGGAATGAAAAAAGTCTCGTCTTAGTTTTTTCAACAAGCCGGAAACCCCTCAGAGAAAGCATCTATTATATAGACCATTTAAGGGGGAATGCTCCAGTTTTTCGGAACACTCGGTCTTTACTTTAGTAAATTAAATGTTTCGTACCAATATGTTTCGCTACCATATTTTCAATAAAATAATACATCATTACAATTTACCATTTTTGACAGTAAAAATGTATTTATTATGCGAAACTGATTTCCTCAAGATGGAAAATCGATAATTTAGAGCAAGACAGTCGTAAGTGTGTATGCAGTTACCACCATTTTGCGTCATTTTATTCATGTGTAGCTGATAAAAATTGCTGTAATTCACTAATAAGTGCGCTGACCTATACATTTTCTTTTTGAATTATTATCAGGACATGTTGCGTAATACAATGAGGGAGTTTCATCAAATTCTATTATGTAGAACTTGAAATATTTCCAAAAATATGCAAATTTTGACATAAAACACTCCAGCTCCGTTGGTCTAACCGAACACGTGAGCGTGCTGTTTTATACAATTACGCGTTTATAGAAGCACATATTTTGGGTTTTCTGTTCTTATTAAATGTAAGACGTTACTTTAAATCCATTTTCCAGACTAAACGATGAATATACAGCATTTTATTAGCATTTTAGTGACCTTGGGCAGGTGCAAGAAATTGTGCATTTTTTCTATGTAGGGGTGTGTGATACGAATGCCGATAAAATTCAAACAGGATCGCTGACCATCCATTTTTATTTTATTTTTCAATTGGTAATAACATGTAATTTCAACATACAAAATATAAATAAATTCTATTATTGGGAAAAAATTTTAGGAAACTGGAGCATTCCCCCTTAATAGATTTTAAATGGTTTCCTTAGGATGGAATTTTTATGATTTCATAGTTATGGCCGATTTACATGAAACACCGAGTCAATAATTTCACTTATTTAAGTATCAACCATTACACCATAAAAATGGAAACTTAAACCAGGTCATATTTATCCATTTGAAAGATCTTCCATATGTATTGTCGTTTGAATGGATGTACACTTCATAATAGGATTTGAATCATTGCATAGGCAGATGTAAAATCGGGGTATATGTAGTAGCTTTGTATAGCATCTCCATATATTCGTCAGTGTAACAAGTCCTAAAGGCCCGGTCACATACGATTCCGCGGCCGTTCCGCGGCCATACCACGGCTAAAAAATCTGAAAATATCATTTGGACATGGTTGGACGCGGTAACTTTGGGTCAATTTCGTTTTAGCCGTGTTATGGACGCGGAATGGACGTGGTATGGCCACCAGCGGCTGTTCCACTGCCAAAACACTGCCTTACCACGGCCTACAACTTCCAACCGCGTCTAATGTTGAAACGCGCGACAAGATACCGCGTCTACATCGCGTCTGAATCACTGCCATAGCACGCCCATAGCACGGCCGTATCACTGCCGCATCGCGTCCAACAGCGTCTATTCCACGGGTGGCTCATTTTAGTCGTGATACGGCCGCGGAACGGCCGTGGAATCGTATGTGACCGGGCCTTAAATATCTAAATATGAAAACACGTCTACAATCATATCATGCAATAAAGGATAATGGTGGGTCACACATTGATTTAAATCTATAGAACATGGTTTATGTGCCGACGGCCACGTTTTCATGTAATTTTCTTATTGACTCCGTCACGTTCTGACATTGCTATGCATTGATTGTGGAAATAAAAACAGAATAGTACAGTAACCCTTGATGAATTCAGAATATTATTGCATAGGTAGACAATGGTAGACAATGATCAGTCTACGTAATATATTACGTAACATACATACAAGTCAGACATTAGACGTACATGTTTGTCATTTTCAAGCCGAGATCTTTCATAGAATTAATTCATGTAAAAACCCCTACAAAAAATCATGTTTTAAAATATAGGCTATGATCATAATTTGTCTTTAATTTTCTGTCCATTTAAGCTTGTCTATACGAGACAAAATAGTAGTTCACAACGTAAAATTTCGCTTTTACTCTAAGAATTACAACAATTCCCCAATTACTGTGAAAGGATGGGTTGCAATAAGGGGTCAAAAAATAGATTTTCTTTAAATTTTGTGGATTGATAGGGTTACATAATATCTTTAATTTGTATGTGTAAAAAATCTGGTTTCGGCTTACTTTTCGAGATATGGGTAAATAAAGTGGGTGGGGTAAGATGGACTGAAACGTAGTAGGGGTCATTCTAAGTCGCTTATCTTTCTTATTTTTAGCCCCAGATACGCGAAAATTTGTATGCGTGTTTTGTGATATATGCGTTAAACATTTATGGGCTTATATTTGATATTCCATGTATAACGTTTCCGTAAAACCCATTCTTCTTTCTTTCGAAGAATTTCGCTATTTTTTAACGACAAACTTTACCAAACTATCTCCACACGTTTTATTTGAAACCCGATTTCGAAAGAAAGAAGAATGGGTATTACGGAAACGTTATACATGGAATATCAAATATAAGCCCATAAATGTTTAACGCATATATCACAAGACAAGCATACAAATTTTCACGCATCTTGGGCTAAAAATAAGAAAGATAAGCGACTTAGAATGACCCCTACTGTGCTACAGTCCATCTTACCCCACCCACTTTGTTTACCCATATCTCGAAAAATAAGCCGAAACCAGATTTTTCACACATACAAATTAAAGATATTATGTAACCCTATCAATCCACGAAATTTAAAGAAAATCTATTTTTTGACCCCTTATTGCAACCCATCCTTTATTCAAAATGCTTTTCTAAATGGCATCTAAGCCACTTTGAAAAATGGGACATGACAGGTTAAATGCTAGGTCATTAGGTCGCTTTACTATATTAAATACCATTCTGGTCACTTTACTATATCAAATACCATTCCTATCGTTTTGGTTTGTAAAAAAAAAAAAAAAAAAATGACGTTTCGTATATATGACACATTTTAATTTTAGTCGTAATTTAGAAAAAAGGGTCAGACTAAATAATTATGCACGCTGTAAGTTCAAAATCCATTTTCCTCCAACTAGTTCTACATAACACGCAGCAGCCATTTGAGAACAACATTGATTTCGATAAGACTGTACAGGCTGATCCGGAAACAAGATTCTCTCAATGGCTAATTTTTGAAGACTAAGGATCAGGGTGTACAACGTTCGAACTGCATTATGGGTAATTTCGGCTCCGCCGTGGAGAATTGTGTTGAAAATTTCCTCGACTCGGGTAAGTGTTTATCAAATATCTCTGCCAATTCACGACCGATTTTGAAAAACTAACGTGGAGTGCCCCCGCCTTAAGGAAAGCAATCATCGGGTGTTAATTGCACGTCCCTACACACAGTAATAAAAAAGTTATTGAAGAACAAAATTTGGAAAACGCGTTTTCTGATGGCACCGCCGTGGAGAAATTTACAATGTTTTTGAAGAAAAGGAGCTAAAATACCATTATCCGAGTACGAAAGCATGTTGTGTGTTATCAGAACGAGCCTAACTGTGGTCCGCTTGACCATAACCATCAGAAATGTGATTGAAACCGTGAAATTTAAGCCGTTTGCAAAATTGCTCCGCCGTGGAGAGTGCAATGAAAAGCTCCGCCGTGGAGTAAACACATGTTAAAAGACATGCATTGTGCTTTGTAACCGATAGGAAACGGATCAAACCATACAAACGCATCTTTGTATATCACCTTTGTACATTTGTATTATCTTGTGCACGCAAGACGTGACACAATTAACGTCCTATTGTTTTAATGCTTTACTCGGAGAGTACTCCTAAACGCTTTTAAAATAACTAATAATTTAGAATATCTTAATATGTCCACAATCACAATATTTTACGTATATGGTATTTTCCATTAGTTTCATGCGTCTCCGTAATTGTATGATTTAAGTAGTTCGCCGTTAAGATGAATTTGTTTTAAACCTTTTCCCGAACGACCAAAGTTTAGACTGTCTAATTTAAAAAGAGTTGGAGACAACAAAAACGGATATCGTTTACAAGAATGAAATGTGTATATTACAACATAGAAAATATTTTTTTTGAAACTGATAATCAGCAATTTCTTCTCCTTCTATGTTAACGAAATATATACCTACTAGGAACACCAAAACCATGTCTTGTTTAGGAAATGGTTAATACAGCTCTTAATTCTTTTTATATTGTTTTACAATCTCGTTGATCCTATACCGATTTCCAAGTTTTCATGTATGAATATGTTAGTAGGGGAGACCGGGTCTATCTGTTACACGGGGCAAGTTGTTTTACACCTACAGTTGCACGACAATGACATCACGTATAAACTTTGATGATATGGTATCTTTTATCTATCATTTTTCTTTTACATCAACTTCTCAAAATCAATCTTGGAGATTTTAATAAGAATGCAAGTTAAAATTGAAAATCTGAAAAAAATCGTATGAAAGTAAATTATCTTTGAAAGGGGGTGTATCAAATCTGCCCACGCATGAGTTTTCTTTTAATCCTGCATGGTGATAATGGACCATATACAAGCTATGAAAATGCAATCAGTATCTAAGATAATCAAAACTTGATCCCAAAAAGGCACCTTGACTTATTCCCACTATGAAACGAAACATGTCCCCATTTTCTTGTGTCCCAAAACCTTAGTTTTATTTATTTTCAAGATATGTCAATTGAATTTGCTCCGAGACACATAAGGCATTACGTTCATACCAGAAAAAGTATTTGAGGAAAATATTGTGAATGTGTGTGTGTGTGTGTGGTTTTTTTTGTTTGTTTTTAGCTCCACTGGCCGAAGGCCAGCGAGCTATTGTCATGGCGTTGTGTCCGTCGTGCGTCCGTGCGTCCGTCCGTTAACTTTTTCTTTAAACATCTTCTCCTCTTATACCAGTGGGCCAATTTTGACCAAACTTGGCAGGAATGTTCCTTGAGTGACCCTTTTCAACACTTGCTCACAAATTTTTGATTCGTCAAAAATTGTGGGCGTGGCAGGGCGGGGCTTATCAGACTTAGAGAAATCATAAGAAAATTCTTTAAAAATCAACCACTGGGCCAATTTGAACCAAACCTGGCAGGAATGTGCCTTGAGTCATTTTTTTCAAAATTTGTTCACAAATTTTTACATTTGTCAAAAAAAGTGGCCGTGGCAGGGAGAAAGGGGCTTATCAGACTAAAAGAAATCATAAGAAAATTCTTTAAAAATCAACCATGGGGCCAATTTGAACCAAACCTGGCAGGAATGTGCCTTGAGTCATTCTTTTCAAAATTTGTTCACAAATTTTTACATTTGTCAAAAAATGTGGCAGTGGCAGGGAGAAAGGGGCTTATCGGACTTAAAGAAATCATAAGAAAATTCTTTAAAAATCAACCATTGGGCCAATTTTAATCAAACCTGGCAGGAATGTGCCTTGAGTCATTCTTTTCAAAATTTGTTCAAATTTTTTTACATTTGTCAAAAAATGTGGCCGTGGCAGGGAGAAAGGGGCTTATCAGACTTAAAAAAATAATAAGAAAATTCTTTAAAAATTATCCGTAGGGCCAATTTGAACCAAACCTGGCAGGAATGTTCTTTGAGTCTCTCTTTTCAAAATTTATTCACAATTTTTACATTTGTCAAAAAAAGTGGGCGTGGCAGGGAGGAAGGGGCTTATCGGACTTAAAGAAATCATAAGAAAATTCTTTAAAAATCAACCAGTGTGCCCAAATTCAAACTTTGCAGGAAAGTGCTTTAAGTCATTTTTTTTAAAATTTGCTCTTAAATTTTTATATTTGTTAAAAAATGTGGCCGTGGCAGGGAGAAAGGGGCTAATCAGACTTGGAGAAATCATGAAAAATTCTTTAAAAATCCACCATTAGGTCAATTTGAACCAGACTTTGCAAGAATGCTCTTTGAGTCTCTCTTCAAAATTTATTCACAAATTTCAAGATTTGGCTGTGTATCGCTTACAAGAAATCATGGGATAATTCTTCCACTTTAGCCAGTGGAGCGATTCAGGCCCTCCTGGGCCTCTTGTTTTTTGTATTATTATTTATTTATTGAATTAATCATTAAAATGTGCATATTTTTCAGTAAAATTTGCGAAAAGATTAAAATTGAATTCCAAAGTTAAGTATGTTGGAGTCTTTGTCAAGATACCATATTATCACTAAACATTCTACATGTTTCCTCTTACTTTGAGCTAAATTACATAGAAATTCAAAACCGGTAACAATGTCATTTAATACATATTATTGATGAAGGTGATATTTTTGGTCCAAAACTTGTTTTCAGTAAAAAAATTTGATTGTGCTCCTTAAAACATTTTTTATTCATTATGACACTATGACACACAACAAAGGTCAAGCCCAGTGTTATGAAATAGGAAAGACGTCTAGAATCCGTGCGGTCAAGCACCCAAAGTTGCCCTTCCAAGTTTTAACCAATGTAATGTTTTTGCTCCAAGAGCCACTAATAAATTTACATGATGTGGAAGGCCGCCAATGATTCAATAAAAGTTTGTTACAGCTTTATATTCTTTTCAATTACACAGTTGAAAATGTACTTGTTTATTTTAAAACGTTTCCCTATTGGGATAAAACAGGGTGCAATTACTTCTGCAAAATATTTTTCTAACAAAAGCTTAACCAGTATTGATATACATTTTATACATATTTCCATGATGTCATATTGTTAATATGCGGTTTAACCATCAATAGCCCTTACTAGTTACATGGGAGCTGGATTCCCTGTTTCTGAAGCATTAGAGCAATATATTCTCTTTTATATGATAATCAAATCCCATCAAAGAAATCTGTGCTTTTTCTGATAGGCTTTTTCGTGTTTCAAAAGATCTATAAAAATCGTGCTGTTAGCCTTCATGAATCATGGCTGATTAGAATGATTTAAAAGGATTTTTATATAAAATTTCCTCTCTTTTTTGTTAAATAGGTACACCTGGACAAGACCTAATGAGACCCTGGACGAAAATATTGTAACCAACTTTGAGGTCGTTGATCGAGGCATTTTCAGGTATATGGCATCCGGAAGTCAGTCATATTTAACGAACTTGGGCAGCAAGGGCGGATCCAGGATGACCACAAAGATAGATAGAATGACCATTTCAAATTCAGCAAATCATTATAGGGCTAAACGTGTCGGTTCTGGTTATCATGGGCAGTTCGTCATACCTGTTAAGGTCGGTGTCTTTACCATTTACCATCACAACCCTATTCCCCAAGGCGTTTCATATATCTTGGGGCCTTTTCATTACTTCCAGAGGAGAAAACTTGGTTAACTATGTTTGAAGCACAAATACCGATAGAAATCATTGTAGGAAAAAAGAATATGCTTTGTATTACGAGACAAAACAAATTCACAGCATGCCTACTGTATCATTACAGCGTAACAACTTGTCGAAAACAATATGTAACAACTTGCCCCATTCGCATTTTTGAACTTTCAGATAATCTCATGGGTAAACAGTGTGGCATTTGTAGAAAAGATCGATTTCAAAGAAACATGGATTTTTTCTATGAAACCTCATTTATGATGTAGGATAGGCAACCAGGGTCAAAAGGAAATTTCAAAGACAATTTACTAAGTCATACGATTTTTCATATTTTCAATTATAATTTGCATTTTTATCTAATCTCTAAGATTGACTATTGAGAAGTTTATATAAAAGAAAAACAAAATAAAAAAGATACCATAATTATCATGAAATTTAGAACATTGTGCGTGAGGCCATTGTCGCGCAGCTGTAGGTGTAACAACTTGCCCCGTGTAACAGATAGATCCGGTCTCCCGTACTTACATATTCATACATGAAAACATGGAAATCGGTATAGGATTCAAGGAGTTGTTGCACTAGAAGAATGGATTGCATTTTTGAGACACCATGTATATTTTTATGGTCTTACTACGTACACAGACATGATCTAAGTAAGATAATACATAGGTGATATACAAAGATGCATTTGTATGGTTCGATCCGTTTCCTATCGGTGGCAAAGCACAATGCATACATGTCTTTTAACGTGATTTACTCCACGGCGGAGCTTTTTATCGCACTCTCCACGGCGGAGCAATTTTGCAAACTGCTTAAATTTCACTGTTTCAATCACATTTCTGATGGTTATGGTCAAGCGGACCACAGTTAGGCTCGTTCTGATAACACACAACATGCTTTCGTACTCGGATAATGGTATTTTAGCTCCTTTTCTTCAAAAACATTGTAAATTTCTCCACGGCGGTGCCATCAGAAAACGCGTTTTCCAAATTTTGTTCTTCAGTAACTTTTTTATTACTGTGTGTAGGGACGTGAAATTAACATCTAATGATTGCTTTCGTTAAGGCGGGGGCACTCCACGTTAGTTTTTCAAAATCGGTCGTGAATTGGCGGAAATATTTGATAAACACTTACCTGAGTCGAGGAAATTTTCAACACAATTCTCCACGGCGGAGCCGAAATTACCCATAATGCAGTTCGAACGTTGTACACCCTGAAGGATGCTTATTTTTATTACGAAGGTTTGAAACGATACTGTTATGGCATCTAAAACGTTTAAATAAAAATGCAAGTACACGGTTGGAGCAAAAACGTAATAACTGGAAATTGGAAGAACCATAGTTATGACAATTTGGTCGACCATACAAGGATATGATTTATACAGAATGATGCCTATCTATTACTGTAATATATTCCTTGTGGACGACTTTAAATCTCATATGGATCTACTGATAAATCGTAACGAAGTTTAAAATCCATTTGTTGAAGGATATAAAGAGACTAGAGCTTTAGATCTCTCTAATACCGGCTTTTGATGATTGGGCAATCGGAAAACAGAGGCACTAAGTATTTTTATATGGTCTTCTATGGTATGAGAACAAGATTTTGCTTTTTATGAGGGAATTTCTGGTGTCAACATATTCCTAGCCGTTCGACTCATATGAGCTTTTTGGTAGAGAAGGCGCTTTCCAGAAATCTGTGTTAAATGTTTTTTCTTGCTGACATTGAATTCATAGTGTGCAAATATTAATTAATTATCGATGTGAACAAATTTAAAACGTTGTCGTTTTATATAGCATAAATACGACACATGCTTACAAATATTATCTATATATAAACAAAGGTAAGCGTTCTTAATTTTCAACGCATTTGCATGTATTGGTTTGGATCTCTCATGTGTCTCACACCTGCAAGATTCGAACAATTACTTGCAAAATCACAGTAGTTTGGAGTTCGATATCGCGTTGTTCACATATGTTAATTTTGTAAACACGTGCAATAATACCGTGACGGGAATATAAAAGGTTAATGGTAATACGTTTTTGGTAGAAAATAAAAAAGAGTTGCTAACAATGTTGAATGATTTCGCAACATTGTGAGCGGAAAGTGTAATCAACTTGAAATGTCTTTATATTATTTATGTATCAAGGAATCTCACATCTATAAGAATACGAGCTTAGCGATTGAAAAACAAGTCTCGTGGCATTTGAAATCAGTGTGGATCCTGATCAGCATACAGGCATGTGCCGCTGGATAAAGATCTGTATTAAAGTAGTCTACCCCTAATGAGATTCGTGCGGCGTCGGAATTATTCGGTCGACATCGAAAACATTCGGTGCTGGAACTTTCCACCGCCGAATGTTTACGACCGCCCCCCGAATAAGTTCGGATCTGATGTTTTATGAATCTCAAAATGGCCAGATTACGGGTAATCTACCCAAACAAGACCTTGTTTTGACGTCCCTAATAGAAAAGGCTTGAGAAAACATTGAAACAAAAGAAGAAACTGCTGATAACCAGCAGTTTCTCCTTTTGTTTCAATATTTTCTGTGCCATATTTTACACAAATTCTTTCTTTAATAACATCCATTTGTAATTTGTGGCAGTTTTTGAAGTGGATCGCTATAAAATTTTGCCGTTTGGGAAAGGGTTAATCCCTTATAGTTGCTTCATTACTCATAAGAGCTCTTCAAAGAGCAACATGATATCCTGACCAGACCGCTCTGAACCTTGTTAACCCTCTACCAAACGGCACTTCAAAAACTGCCAAAAATGACAAAATGGAAGGTGTTAAAGATAAAATTTGTGTAAAATATGGCATAGAAGATATTGAGACAAAAAGAGAAACTGATGGTCATCAGCAGTTTCTTCTTTTGGTTCAATGTTTTCCAAAGCATTTTCTATTAGCGATGTCAAAACCAGGTCTTGTTTGGGAAAGGGTTAATCCATTCCCAAACAACAATATTCACGGTTGATCCAATTTGAAATCTGCTACAGACGACAAAATTAATGTTGATAAAGGTAGGATTTGCGTATAACACTAGTATACTACAAGAAACTATTGAGAACTAAAAGAGAAAATGATACTTATCAACATTTTATTCTTTTCCAAAGACGTCAAACCGTGTCTTGTTCGGCAAAGGGTTCGCTTAATTCCACTGTAGGCTCAAAAACTATATATAGTGTCCCATTTTTACACAACCTATCTCACTTATTTCAGTATATTCGTATGAATTCCAGAATTTCACTTCATTTGTCGTCTGATATGCAAGATGTCGGCTGAACAGTGAAGATGCACGGTTTTTGTTTGACATCCTGTATAAATTTGATATTCTGATAGACACATGAGCGGGGATCTTGGAAAATGGTTCTTATGGCACAGGAACCACCATGCAGAGCTACGTACAAGCAGAACAACATAAAAGAAGGGGAATGCATTCTAAATCCTTTTCTTTTTCAAATAAAAAATACGATGTGGGTACTCATTTCGATGAGACGACCACAATGAATACCCAGAAGTTGAGATTTGATGAGCAATGAGTGAAATAGACCATTTTGAAAAGTCATTTCCCCTCTTATCTTGAGCTCTGTATAAGATTGGGTGTAATGACTTTTCAAAAGGCAAAATTTGATTTTTGTTTATACGCGTAAAGACGTCGCGCACGGTATTGCGTCACTTTTAAAAAAAAACGCTACCCTCCGCGATTCATAACTGAATACTGTAGGAATCGTTTTCGTTCTCTCAAATTTGTTATATATCAAAATAAGCGCAAAGCCTTGATATTTTTCAATGTCATACTCATTTCAAGTTCTTATTTTGTATAAATTTGCTAGTCTAGAAAGAATTTTTGTTTGTAAATTCGGCAAAAAAAACGTGTGTAACATGTAACATAAATGTTCAAGAGTAACGGATATTTATTAGCAATTCTGCGATTAAGTAACGTCAAACACATGGAAAAATATATTTTGTGACAGTGGAAATGCTGTAGGATGTTTTACCGATCGGAAAAAAAATTCTACGTCGATTACGCAAATAAGCCTAGTTTATTTACCAAAAATCGAAGAGTAACAATTAGAATTAAGTGGCAGAAAAAACGACAATTTTGTTGAATATTTTGTTAATTTATGACTCTAGTGCAACCAAACTTGATATAAAAAATACCATTTTTCTCTATTTCTATAATATATGGAAGAAAATCAGTTAGCATAATAAACGAAACAATTATTATATAAAATGCGTGTGGACAGAAATTGTTTCATGGCGTTGAAAACTCTACTTTTTTACCATTTAGACTTTAAAAAATATAAGTTTTCTTATTCAGACAAGCATTTAATTTCAATGTGGAAATACCATTTTTTTCTTGTTAATCATATCAAAATTTCGACGCAAAATAACGAAACGTATAAGAGAAATTCAATTTTTTTCTTGTGGACAGAAATGTATAAACGTATACTTTATTTATTTGACGTAATCCTGAAATCATCTAATTGTGCGCATTGTAAGGTGAAAAAAAGAACGAATTTAAGTGGCGGAAAAGCTATAAAAAGACAAAAGATGGAAACAGTGGAGTATTTCTTAAAACGTGGTCCTGTCTTTATGAATCAGTTTAAATTAAAAAGAGAGTAAACATTAAAAGCACAACACAACCGTCTACGCAAAAACTTATTGTTACGCAATTGACGTTCGCTAGTTTGACGTTACATTTTAGTGCCGCAATACCGTGCGCGACGTCAAAGCTCTATATTGTGATTACTCATTGGTATTGTTTCATCAAGACTTTTCAAATGAGTTCCCATAACATAGGGTTTGGATTTTGAATGACAAATTTAGAGTGCCTTCATATCCTCTTGTCTGTAACTCTGGTCCCATGGATTCAGATTATTTAGCGTCTGATTGTATAGACTTAACATGATCCATGCATCTTTCATCAAGTTCGTAAAGGTATTGAAGAAGCTATCATAGATGACAGCATGGATAGTGATAGGAATGTGTGTATGCACAGTCTGATCTTGATTCATGTTAGCCGCAAATGTTATAAGGGAAATACCAGTTTAAATGTGTATCAAGATGAATATATACTGAGAGGCAAACATAAGTATACACCCTAGTTCTTCAAAGTTTTCGGAGAAAACGATTTATAGATTATTACGACTTTTAAACGCCACCGAAACGTTGTTGTTTGTTGATGTAGACTTCTTGGCCTACCGTCTGTACGTCCTTCCTTCCGTTGAGAAAATTTTTTCATAGGACACAGCGTCATCGAAAAGGGAGGTTTAATCAATTAATTAATGCAAGAATTCCCATTGACACAATCCCTACATTTATGGAGGGATTTGGATATTTTTCTTAAAGCAAGTGCTTGGTCACCTAGGACCATGCGTGCATTGTTAATGATTTTCCATATCACGATGCGTCATGGCAAAAGGGGGCTTGATGCAAACACGTTATCTGGCATAACTCCTTCTTAATTTATAGAGGGATTGTGATAAATTTGCACAGAATATTCCTATGCTACATGATTCAGTGTAAACTTTATTTATAGTGTCACGTTTCTTTCGTATTATGCTGCGTCATAGGAAAATGGGCCTTAATGGCAAAAAGGGGCATATTGATCGAATTCTACCAGCCACTGAATATTGTATTATAGTGTTAGATAAATTTTAACATTGTGATTTGTTGTGACAAATAATAAAGAAATTGAATACGAATTAATAGCAATATTTGATGCTCCACTAAGTCGCACGTGCAAAATTTGCAAAATCGACATGCAGCAAAGTATGTGTAATCAAGCAATTTCATGTGAAATTTAACAACATTGCATTATTGGTAAATGCGTAGGAATAAATTGTACAAAATTTTGAGTCGATATGATAAAAATTAAGAGAGACATCGAAAAACAAAAAGTGTATACTTTCATTTGCCTCTCAGTATATTTGTCAAAAGAAGTTACGTTTTTAGCAAATCGTCGGTGTAAATGCAAAACCCCGTATGTCGATTTCCGCGATTTTCAAAGTCAAATCTTGTGTGCCCAGTTAAGACAATTCTTGCAAGTTTTGAGGTATTTTTACTAAACAGTATTAATGACACATTATTTGTGAACAATGTGTCCAAATTTCAATCTTTTCACTTTTCCCATTCCCTTTAAAAATTTCCCAAATCGAGATACGAGGTTTTGCATTTACAACGACGAAATGCGATAAATTTTGGCATCCAAGTCGAAGGCTGGAAAGATCAGCGTCTGTTCAATCTATATTTCTATAGTTTTGTTTTAGAACATTTTGGATAAAGAATTGTTAGAAAGATCTTATATAAATTTGATATTTTGATATTTTTTGTATGGAAATATTGTGTTAACCAATTACCAAACGGCAAAATTTTATACTTGTCCAAATTCAAAGAAGTTGAATACAACAATCTAACATGAACGAAATTTTGCATTTTTTGTATTTTTGTTTAGAAAACATCGTGGGAAATGAAGAAATTGCTTGTCACAAGCAATTTCTTCATTTTTCACATTGTTTTTCAAAGCCATTTTCATGTAGGGATTCAAAAAGAGTCATTGTGTAAACTTTCTAATTATTGTCACTCCTATTGAAAAGGCAAGCCAATTTTGACGTGCGACACACTTTTTCCTCTGTGGGTGCAACACCTCCCAAATCATTACGTTCATATATACGAGTGAATTATTTTTGTAAGAAGCCTATCAATGTCCCATAAAATCGAAAAATCCATGTTGTGATTTTTTTTCCGAAAAAGAAGAAGAAGAAAAAATATATGAGAGAACTGAGATAAAATTCATATGAAGAGAAAACAATTTGATTTGATAATTAATTTTGGCTATAGAAACATGACCATTAAATTTCATGAACATCTCTCATCTAATTCAACGATCGTGGAGAACAGAATTTCTGATCATTACCAGACGAAGAAAATTTGGACCGTCCCAAATTCTGAGATGTTTGCAAACGACAATATGGAACGATTCTATCCAGTTAATCGTGACGTAATTTCGGACCAGCAAAAGTTTTTCGTGGTGTTGTTATTAAATCTCGCAACTACGGCTTGATTGAAGCCGTAGTTACGAGATTTTATAACAACACCGACGGTTTATCTAAACATAACGGTAACATGAGTCTATTTTTGGCACAAAATTTATTGCTTTTTATCGATCGTGGAGAACAGAATTTCTGATCATTACCAGACGAAGAAAATTTGGACTGTCCCAAATTCGGAGATGTTTTCAGACGACAATTTTGAAATGAATACAATTTTAAATTTTGTGGCATTTCTGGATAGAAAACATTTGGGGAAAAGTAGAAATTGATTGTCATTGCTTCCTGCATTCTCTGATTCTATTCTTTTTCAGTTGTCTATATATGTCACATATTAAAATAATCGTTGAAAAAAAAAAAAAAAAACGAAAATATGTGTCGCGTGATTTCCCTCCGTGCGCATGTCCAAAATAGACGCCTCGGACACTGGAACGCGGAAAGCTGCAGTATTAAACCATTACCAGACGACACAATTTAAGTCTGGTTTAAATTCAAAGATTTTGCAAACAAAAATTTCATTTGAAAGAAATTGTACATGTTTTGGTCTTCTGAAAAAGAAAACATTGTTGGAAATGAAGAAATTGCTTGTAACAGGCAATTTCTTAATTTTACACAATGTTTTCGAAAGTCTTTATCCTTTTGGGCGTCCAAGGCGTTACTGTGTGGAGTAGTAGTATAGGTAGTGCATTTGAATACGTTTAGGATGAGCGATGAGCCAAAAAATGGGCGTGGTTAATCATTGACCATGACGCAGTGGGCGTGGCTAATCATTGACCATGACGTTAGTAGGCGTGGTTGACCATTGACCCGTTACATCAGAGGTCAGCCACGCCCAAGCCACGCCCATTTCCGGGGAAATTCCCAGTGACGTCGTACCGGAGGTAACATCACGGTGAACCACGCCCGAACCACGTCCATTTTCGGGGTTTTCCAGTCTATTTTTAGTTCTATCAATAATACCATAGGCTGGCTGACCACTGACGTCAATTCAGGGGACTCAGAGCCGAAGCAACGTCATAGATCGGAGCAACGTCATAGGTCGGAACAACGTTACGGATCGAAGGTGAGCCACGCCCATTTTCGGGTTTTTCCTAGGGTTTATTTTCAAGACACACCCATTTTCGGGTTTTCCCCACGGTCTATTTTTAGTTCTAACTAGAACGCCATAGGCCGCTTCACCGCTGACGTCGTATCACGAAAGGGATTACTGCTATCAGCATTTTCTTTTGTCTCAATGTTTTTCTTTCTCAATGTTTTTTCTTTATTGTTTTCTCTCAATGTTTTCTCACATGTCACGATCAGACTAGATCTCGTTCGGGAAAGGATTAATTAGGTCGGACTAACGACAAATTTTAATCCCCCCAACACCGTGGATGCGCAGTTTTAATCCCTTTTAATCTCCTAAAATGTTATCTTGATCGAGTAATTGATCGAATTAGTCAGTCTCCGCAAAGGAACATCCGTTCATTTAAGTAACAATAGAAATATCGGATAATCTTACGGTACTCGGATAATAACCCTTTTGTGTCCGAGTAATTAAATGTTGCGCAACTAAGCAAATCTTAGGATCGATTTAATCGTTTGTTCTATACCACATACCCCTACATCGAAAAATATCACAATTTCACGCACCTGTCCAAGGTAACTAAATCGCCTATAAAAAGCTGTATATTCATCGTTTAGTCCCGAAATTTAAATTTAAAGTAACGTCTTTCATTTACTTAGAAAACCCAAAATATGTGCTTTTATAAACGCGTATATGTAGAAAACATCATGCTCACGTGTTCGATTAGATCAACGAAGCTGGAGCGTTTTATGTCAAAATTTTTTGTGAAATATTTCAAGTTCTACTTAATAGAATTTGATAAAACTCCCTTATTAAGCGACATGACCTGATAATAATTCAAAAAATGTATAGGTCAACGCACTTATTAGTGAATTACAGCAATTTTTATCAGCTACACACGGATAAAATGACGCAAAACAGTGGTAACTGCATGTACACTTACGACTGTCTTGCTCTAAATAATCCATTTCCATCTTGAGGAAATCAGTTTCGCGATGATCATTATGGTCCTTAACCTTTCCCAAACAAGACCCGGTTTTGACATCCCTATAAGAAAATGTTTGGGGAAACATTGAAACGAAAAGAAAATGTTTGGGGAAACATTGAAACGAAAGAACAAACTGTAGATAACCAGCAGTTTCTCCTTTTGTCTCAATATTTTCTGTACCATATTTTACATAAATTCCATCTTTTATAACATCCATTTTGTCTTTTGTGACAGTTTTTGAAGTGGATCACCCTAAATTTTGTCGTTTGGGAAAGGGTAAATTAACGATGAGCTGTAATGATCCTAAGTCATCGCCTATAAAAAGTACTGTATTGCGTTAACGGGCTGTGACTAAGAGTGTTCTGTCCAGGTGATAAGGTGATTAACCCTTAATTAAGAGTTCAGACAATGCCTGGGGCGAAATACCTATTATTCCGCTAACAATAGAGGTTCACAGGCAATGAGGAACCTGGGGCGTAACACTTATTATTCCGCTAACAATAGAAGTTCACGGACAATGGAAATTTAACTCGTTATTGATAAAACTATCTAATAATACATCATAAACAAGATGACCCTTTTAACCCTTAATTCTGCCAACGTCGTTTTGAAAGATGATGGCAAGGGCGCATAAATCATGATGCATAATTCTTATTGAACCGTATATCTCGTTCAAGATCGAATGTACTTACATATTAAAGTCGATTGGTAAATTTAATCCATTTTTAATTTAATTTCCTGTACCGGCGTAACAAACCCACAAGGGACCACGAAAGGGTCAGTGTTATATCGCCGAATAATACCCATTATTCCGCTAACAATAGAAGTTCACAAACAATGGAAAATTAACTCGTTATTGATAAAACTATCTAAACATACACCACAAGATGTCCCTTTTAACCCTTAATTAAGAGTTCAGACAATACCTGGGACGTAATACCCATTATTCCGCTAACAATAAAAGTTCACGGACAATGGAAAGTTAACTCGTTATTGATAAAACTATCTAAACATACACCATAAACAAGATGTCCCATTTAACCCTTAATTAAGAGTTCGTAAAAATTTAGGATTGACGATGGTCTTTTGTTACAAAATTTAGGATTAACAATAGATATTTCCCGTCATAGAACTGAGATCATCGGAAATTTTCAATGATGTCGCATAAATTTCAGCGAACACAAAACGAAATAAGGTAAGGATTAGGCGGGACATTTAGAATATGCGGAATTATAGAATCAACCACATTTTGTTAATATAGGGTATTTATATATTTGCGGACGATTTCACGAAAACAGTCAAAAGTGCGTTTTATTAATTTTCAAGGCGCATAACTCAACATGTACGAATCTAATCAGGCCGAAAATATCATCGATCTTAGGATGTCAAGCATTTATACGTTTAATCAACGCGTGTCGATGCGAGAGTGAAAACGAAGAACAACAATTTTGTTCATTCCGAAGACATTTAACTGAATCAGTTAAGGATATATATATATGTGTGTCCGGGATATAAATCTAGCAGACACGCATCAAATTCTGATTGAAAATAGCGCAAATTTAAGATATCTTAAAGTGACATTTTACAATTATTTTTACACGAATTTTACTTTTATTCTATCTGAAAGAGCATATTTTCTTATGAAAATTCTGAAAATTTCGAGTCAAAATATTGAACCGTTTACGAGAAATGTATATTTTTGTGCTAAAATTAAACAAATTGTTGTGGACAACAGTTAAGATTTATACAGAATTTGTCACTCCTGTTTCAACTTTAAAGGCATATTTTTCACTTATATATAACAACTTCAAAAAAACTGATTGCATTTATACACATTAGAACATACAATCTTTGCATCACGACATACTCTTAAAAAATGAAATAAATGTGAACTGTCACTTTAAAAAACATTTTGTCCAACTTGATTGGCCGATACTGTATAATATATGCGATTACAAGAGTAAAAATGCAATCAAACACGGCCTTTTTTTACATTCAAGGGCGCATAACCCAACACTTTCAAGTCCCATCAGGCACATAATCTTAGGCTTATATTCATGGGGGTACTAGAGCGTTAACGCAAAAATGTGAACGAACAGACGATGGACCGATAGTTAGTCGTAGTTTAATTAAGGTTTGATCCCGGACATTCGGCATAGGTCGGCCGAAAATAATCCATTTTACAGAAAACGAATTTAGTCAAATAACAAAGTCGAGTCAAATATACTAGTGCGGATAGTTTATTCTCTCTTTCGTGGCAAACAAAGTATACAAGCAATAACATGATGTTTCTAATATTTTCGATCTTAATTTATCAAGCCTATTAAAGTTAATACAATAAATATAATATAAATAATATATAATTATATAATATATGTTTAATCCGGATGCGGACGGGTAGATGAATCATCCGATGTGGAAATATCTTCGCATATTCTGCCTCGTAAACACATTATCCTCTATCACGATGAGTTATTATTGAAGTCGCTTTCACTATGAATATTATTATTGCTGTTGTTGTTTTATTCTAAACTGATCGATGTATTTTTTCTCTTTACACAATATTATATACATTGTACACAATAGTATATAACGACACATTCGCCAAGTATTAAAGACAATGCGCTAAGTATAGTTAGTTTTTAACAAAAATACCGCCTCAAACGAAACAAATAATCACACTCTACCACAGAGTTACCGTTCGTTGTTCTTACATTTCAACTTCGAAACGGACTTAATGACACAGTTTCTTCTTAAAACTGAATCAATTACGCTAAACTACAGTTCGCACGTAAATTGAATTCATCATTTTCGTCTCAACTTTGAAAACGTTTTTTGCTTATCAGCGTCAATTTAACAAAGATTAATAGCAACGTGTTAGAATAACCAATCTTGGCATCAAAACATTTTTTGAAATGGGAACGCAATGCATCTTTAAGCAACATAAATCACTGGTTTATGCTAAACTTCGGAAAATGAGATTAAAATGTAATATTTGGCATTTCGAGATGTTGCCACGTAATTATGACAGTATGACGTTATACTTTCTAGAAGCCTTTTTAGAGATGAAAGAGATGGAAGATTTGAGCACAAGATATTACGTTTTATTGAAAGCTCTCACGTTTTGCTTCAACTTCCAGTTACAGTTTAGTCTTGTTCAACTTTTCTAATGCGTAGACCAATACCGCTTGTTTGTTTTTAATGTTTCTAAACTGTTCGTGTCAAACGGTTCATGTCAAACAGTTCTTGTAAAGATTTTCGAGTAAAAGTTTTGGAGTAAAATAAAAAGAGGCTCGTGATAACAAAACCCAGTTTTCGCGATACCCTTTCACAAAAAAAATAATTCTTCCGATTTGGATGTATATCGCTTGTACATTACGGATATGGAGAGAAGCTCATTATAGATGCAAGCACATTTGCGATTTGCCAATGACTAAAAGTTGAGTTGTGTTATATAATAGGCCCTGTCTCTAAAGCGGACGTCTTGCTTGAAAGATAACATGATCTCTATCGTCGGTATTTGCTTTTATCAAAAGGAATAGTTCGACCAGCTTCGTCTTAATAAGAATCCTTGATTCTTTTATAGCAACGGTTTTACCAGGTTTTACGAATCAGTTAATTCAATCCTTATTGCAAGACGGAGGTACTGTGGTCGCAAAAGTCTCGGTAAAACGAAATGATTTAATGACAGTAAGTGCTTTTTTCGATTTAAGGGCACTGTATTACTCTTTAATGCTCTAAGCAACTGGCTGTAACGTCGAAAGTACTCGACATCCATTTGAGAAAGGTGTAATTGACCGTCTATAATCTGTTTGGCTAAAATCTGTATGCATTCCATTTGTGCCGAAACCATCGCCGATATCATCATTCGTCGGTGACTTGGCGATTCTCTTCCTAGACTAACTAAGTAGTGAATTCTAACAAAGATTCTGGATCGCTCCATCTGCTCCATCTGCTCGGTTATCGTAAACGGTGATACTATCTTAATTCAGGGTTTAATGACAGATCATTCGATCGGCTATGGGTCATAGCTCTTTGTTATATTTATAAAACATTCTTACGTCCTCTATGTATTCAAGTCGAATGGTAAAACTATCGGTACTCGGTAGAAGATACCAGTAAAATTTGCATTCCGGATTCATATCAAGGAAAAGTTTATAACAGCCCCTAATTGAAATGAATACAATATCAGCATTTTCTCCTTTTCTCTCAATGTTTCCCAAACGTATTCTTGACGAGGACGTCAAAATTAGTCAATACTTAATTAGTCAATTTCATCTTTTCTCTCAATGCTTTCCCCAATGTTAAGGAAGAAGTCAAAATCAGTCAATACAATATCAGCATTTTCTCTTTTTCTCTTTATGTTTTCACGAACATTAAATTACGGAGGCGTCATAATCAGTCAAAACATTATTAGCAACTTCTCTTTTTCTCTCAATGTTTTCACATACTATTTCATATGCTGACCTGCTCGCTCTGTGCAAGGGAATATTATTTGGAATCAAGATTCGATGACGAAAAGGCATACATATGCTACTTACATCAGTATATCGGAATATTGTTGTAAATAACATACATCATGCTCTTTTGATTTCAAGGATGAATAAGACTAAAACGGATTCATTTTATGTTCTTTTCTTTTCTTTTCAAACTACATGAGAAGCATAAAACAAGAGACATAAAACAAAAGAAGTGTAAAAAATCAAAGGACTGAAGTGATGAAAGTTGACATAAAGACTATGTCTATGTAATGATTATCATAAAACCTACCAAAGGCCTGGTCAAATACACCATTCCGCGTCCGCATAAAGCCCAGAGGCCGTCTAAAACAAGCGGAGACGTGTAGTAATAATTTGGACGCGAAGTGGACGCGGAATCGCATGTCACCAAGCCTTATGAGATTGAGTGGTTGACATTCTCATAGCAAAACAGTTTCTTTGATCAATACATTTCATACATATATATATAGTAACAGTATGTACATCACGTAAAATTTGTGAATAATATGGTACAGAAAACATTAAGGTAAAAGGAGAAAATGCTGATGATCAACAATTTCTCCTTTTGTCTCATTGTTTTTCAAAACCTGCCCTACATGTAACGTGAAAAAACGTGTCGTGCTTGTGAAAGGGTTAAAATGCATGATTATCTATATATGTAATGTTCAGTATAAATCTTACTTTGTTTGACCCGAAGTCTATAAACGAACCATCATAATGCTATAAACCACCTTTGTAGTTCATTTTTAACAGACCTGGGAATGACATTGGGCCTTTAAATAAATACGGTAAAGTAATGAAGCTAGTACATTTTTACAGTCGTTTCAACCCGAAATCACAGCGAGATAAGTAGAATATCTTTTCAAATTTATTCGACTCTATTAGCTTCAGATTAATCAATCGAAAGTATCATTCAGATAATATTCCAACATTTATTCAGTTACACCGAAGCTGTTCAATGCCTTTATCAAGATCCTAAATTAATTCGATAATGATCCACTGGTACATTGGGGCTTTGGAATTGTTTGTCAATTCGAATCAAATACATAGTGATATATTAAGGTATCCAACCCCTCATTAGCACCAAAGAGCCAGAGGCGAAACTTGATTTGAAAGTGCCGGTAATTCCTAAACTGTGTTACATTTCCACTCCAAATACAAACATAAGCATTGTGTACGGTTTAGAATTTAAAATCAATGCATACTTATGGAAATATTTGAAAAAAAAAGTTCAAAATTACCTCCCTTGCATATAAATATAGAGAAAAATAAATTTTTCAATAAATTTCTTCTTGAAGCATAATCTTGAAATCCGGCACGGTGAATCAACTTATGCGAAGTTTATTAACAAATGCGTGTAATTTTATGCATTTCGTACGGCTAGAAAGTGGTGCTTTTAACGAGAGGCTGTAAACCTTAACGGAACACAAATGATACTCGATATGTTATCAAACCGAGTTATTTGCTGGCAAGTTCATTTAGATTCAAATGTAATGCCAATAGCACGAATATATTAAAGAAATACGTTTTCCTTCTTTCTCACAACCGATGTGTCTAATTAATGTTTTTGTCAAAATTCGGGATAACGGGAAGAATAACGGGAATTTAATTACATCTTTAAGAAAAAATCATGCAGATCGATAAGGATAGCGTCGAAATAAACTTATTGTATCGAGTCAACTTTATACAACTCCTAATGAGTAATATTCATAAAGCCTTCTACTTAAGGTCCTTGGACTCTAATTGGAACAAACACTTCGAGCATATAGGTCTCTATGAAAGTTGGATATGTTGTAGACATGGGTTAATAGAAATATTTTACCATCTTACTTTTTATACATCGCCGAAGACGGTCGTATATTGGCGTCATCTTCTCCGTCCGTCCGTCCATCCGCACGTACGTACGTACGTACATCCACTTTTCTTGTGAGCTCAACTCATCCTAAGTTTCTGGCTGGAATTGTTTTTAAACTTGGTCAATGTTATCACCTCAATTGGTAGATGCGCTTGAAGGGAGGTTTTTATGGTTCATTGATTTTTGCGTGAGTTACGCCCCCTTAAAACTTAGTCTCTGGGGCGGCGTATATTGTGACCAGGGCATTTTTGTTTTAAATTTTGTGAATCCAATAGGAGATAATTGCTTTACAGTTTGCATTGAAGTCAACGAAAAAATATCTAGAAAATATCTACTCTATCAGTATTTTCAAAATGAGACAAGTTTCCAAAACAAATTAAATGGTAGAAAGCTATGAAATCCTATTTCTCTCATTGACATACAATAAAATTGTATGTTAACTATCCACATTTTCTTTTTGAAAATTGACTTTTTGTGAATCAGGGGAATATAATCAAGAGAAAATTTATATCATAGGAGTGGGGGAAATAACACATTATTGAAAAGTCAGGAACATTTACTTATCATACATCACTCACATCATGATATATGTCAATTACAGTTTTGTCATATATATATATATAATTGGTATTTGATATCAAACGCTATAAAATATACATATTATGTAACTAAAATTCGATAAAATTACAACCAGTACAGTTCCAGAATCTTAAAAATTGAGTTATCCGCTTCAAAGATGCGCTTGAATAATTCATTGTGTGGCGAACAAAGTATCTTATAGGCGAAGTACCTTCCACATTAAACGTTAATATAATGTTACATGTATACCGAAAACCCTTGACCGCTTAAATTTAATTGATTTTGATATATTGAAAGAATCCTTATTACGATAATAACAAAACTCGACGTAAACAATGACAAAGTCTGACGTTCATAATGACAAAGTTGGACAGAAAAAATGACAAAGTCTGGTTTGTTCAATAACGGAGTTGGTTTCATAACAATACAAAGTCTGATTGAATTTTCCTACTGTATTTCTATATAGAATGACAAAGTCTACTCGGTTTGTAGACAAAGTCTGTTTTATTCAACGTCAAAGTCTGCGTAAAAAATGTACAAAGTAGATAATTAAAATTAGCAAAACCGGTCCAGAAAAATGACAAAGTCTGCCGGATAACAAAAAAAAAGTGTAGGTTGTATATCCACAGTGGGTTACTTCGCGCACTAATCGGATGCGTATAGCTCCGTTGACAAATACTAAGGCCACATCCCTTGAAATTAAGACAATTTCATCTTTTGTCTCTATGTTTTAAAAAAAGTATGGGAAATTTGAAGGTCCGTATTATTTTACAACAATAGCATTTTCTTCTTTTGTGTTATGTTCAAATAATTATTTTGGCGAAAATAACAAAACTCGACGCGAAAATAACAAAACTCGACGTAAAAAATGACAAAGTCTGACGTCCAAAATGACAAAGTTGGACAGAAAAAATGACAAAGTCTGTTTTGTTCAATAACGGAGTTGGTTTCATAACAAAACAAAGTCTGATTGAATTTTCCTACTGTATTTCTATATAGAATGACAAAGTCTACTTGGTTTGCGGACAAAGTCTGTTTTGTTCAACGTCAAAGTCTGCGTAAAAAATATACACAGTAGATAAACCAAATTGACAAAATTGGTCCAGAAAAATGACAAAGTCTGCCGGATAATAAAAAAAAGTGTAGGTTGTATATCCACAGTGGGTTACTTCGCGCACTAATCGGATGCGTATAGCTCCGTTGACAAATACTAAGGCCACATCCCTTGAAATTAAGACAATTTCATCTTTTGTCTCTGTTTTAAAAAAAGTATGGGAAATTTGAAGGTCCGTATTATTTTACAACAATAGCATTTTCTTCTTTTGTGTTATGTTCAAATAATTATTTTGGCGAAAATAACAAAACTCGACGTAAAAAATGACAAAGTCTGACGTCCAAAATGACAAAGTTGGACAGAAAAAATGACAAAGTCTGTTTTGTTCAATAACGGAGTTGGTTTCATAACAAAACAAAGTCTGATTGAATTTTCCAACTATATTTCTATATAGAATGACAAAGTCTAATTGGTTTGCGGACAAAGTCTGTTTTGTTCAACGTCAAAGTCTGCGTAAAAAATATACACAGTAGATAAACCAAATTGACAAAATTGGTCCAGAAAAATGACAAAGTCTGCCGGATAACAAAAAAAAAAAAAGTGTAGGTTGTATATCCACAGTGGGTTACTTCGCATACTAGTCGGTTGAATAAAGCGCTCATTTCAACCACGCCCACTGACGTCATGGTCAATGATCAGCCACGCCCACTGACGTCATGGTCGAAGCTTAGCCACGCCCATTTTTGGCTCCTCGCTCATACATATGGTACTCTATTTTGTGTTGTTTTGATGACGTCACAAACGTATCTTCATACATGTATACCTATAAGCGGAAAAAAATAGCATTCGTGCAATCGGCATTATATTTGAATCTGAATAAGCTTGCCACAAATAACTCGGTTTATTAACATATCGAGTATCATTTGTGTTCCGTTAAGGTTTACAGCCCCTCATTAAAAGCACCACTTTCTAACCGTACGAGATGCATCAAATAACACGCATTTGTTAATAAACCGAGTTATTTGTGGCAAGCTTATTCAGATTCAAATATAATGCCGATTGCACGAATGCTATTTTTTCCGCTTATAGGTATACATGTATGAAGATACGTTTGTGACGTCATCAAAACAACACAAAATAGAGTACCATATGTATGAGCGAGGAGCCAAAAATGGGCGTGGCTAAGCTTCGACCATGACGTCAGTGGGCGTGGCTGATCATTGACCATGACGTCAGTGGGCGTGGTTGAAATGAGCGCTTTATTCAACCGACTAGTATGCGAAGTAACCCACTGTGGATATACAACCTACACTTTTTTTTTTGTTATCCGGCAGACTTTGTCATTTTTCTGGACCAATTTTGTCAATTTGGTTTATCTACTGTGTATATTTTTTTACGCAGACTTTGACGTTGAACAAAACAGACTTTGTCCGCAAACCAATTAGACTTTGTCATTCTATATAGAAATATAGTTGGAAAATTCAATCAGACTTTGTTTTGTTATGAAACCAACTCCGTTATTGAACAAAACAGACTTTGTCATTTTTTCTGTCCAACTTTGTCATTTTGGACGTCAGACTTTGTCATTTTTTACGTCGAGTTTTGTTATTTTCGCCAAAATAATTATTTGAACATAACACAAAAGAAGAAAATGCTATTGTTGTAAAATAATACGGACCTTCAAATTTCCCATACTTTTTTTAAAACAGAGACAAAAGATGAAATTGTCTTAATTTCAAGGGATGTGGCCTTAGTATTTGTCAACGGAGCTATACGCATCCGATTAGTGCGCGAAGTAACCCACTGTGGATATACAACCTACACTTTTTTTTTATTATCCGGCAGACTTTGTCATTTTTCTGGACCAATTTTGTCAATTTGGTTTATCTACTGTGTATATTTTTTACGCAGACTTTGACGTTGAACAAAACAGACTTTGTCCGCAAACCAAGTAGACTTTGTCATTCTATATAGAAATACAGTAGGAAAATTCAATCAGACTTTGTTTTGTTATGAAACCAACTCCGTTATTGAACAAAACAGACTTTGTCATTTTTTCTGTCCAACTTTGTCATTTTGGACGTCAGACTTTGTCATTTTTTACGTCGAGTTTTGTTATTTTCGCGTCGAGTTTTGTTATTTTCGCCAAAATAATTATTTGAACATAACACAAAAGAAGAAAATGCTATTGTTGTAAAATAATACGGACCTTCAAATTTCCCATACTTTTTTTAAAACATAGAGACAAAAGATGAAATTGTCTTAATTTCAAGGGATGTGGCCTTAGTATTTGTCAACGGAGCTATACGCATCCGATTAGTGCGCGAAGTAACCCACTGTGGATATACAACCTACACTTTTTTTTTGTTATCCGGCAGACTTTGTCATTTTTCTGGACCGGTTTTGCTAATTTTAATTATCTACTTTGTACATTTTTTACGCAGACTTTGACGTTGAATAAAACAGACTTTGTCTACAAACCGAGTAGACTTTGTCATTCTATATAGAAATACAGTAGGAAAATTCAATCAGACTTTGTATTGTTATGAAACCAACTCCGTTATTGAACAAACCAGACTTTGTCATTTTTTCTGTCCAACTTTGTCATTATGAACGTAAGACTTTGTCATTGTTTACGTCGAGTTGTGTTATTATCGTAATAAGGATTCTTTCAATATATCAAAATCAATTAAATTTAAGCGGTCAAGGGTTTTCGGTATACATGTAACATTATATTAACGTTTAATGTGGAAGGTACTTCGCCTATAAGATACTTTGTTCGCCACACAATGAATTATTCAAGCGCATCTTTGAAGCGGATAACTCAATTTTTAAGATTCTGGAACTGTACTGGTTGTAATTTTATCGAATTTTAGTTACATAATATGTATATTTTATAGCGTTTGATATCAAATACCAATTATATATATATATATATGACAAAACTGTAATTGACATATATCATGATGTGAGTGATGTATGATAAGTAAATATTCCTGACTTTTCAATAATGTGTTATTTCCCCCACTCCTATGATATAAATTTTCTCTTGATTATATTCCCCTGATTCACAAAAAGTCAATTTTCAAAAAGAAAATGTGGATAGTTAACATACAATTTTATTGTATGTCAATGAGAGAAATAGGATTTCATAGCTTTCTATCATTTAATTTGTTTTGGAAACTTGTCTCATTTTGAAAATACTGATAGAGTAGATATTTTCTAGATATTTTTTCGTTGACTTCAATGCAAACTGTAAAGCAATTATCTCCTATTGGATTCACAAAATTTAAAACAAAAATGCCCTGGTCACAATATACGCCGCCCCAGAGACTAAGTTTTAAGGGGGCGTAACTCACGCAAAAATCAATGAACCATAAAAACCTCCCTTCAAGCGCATCTACCAATTGAGGTGATAACATTGACCAAGTTTAAAAACAATTCCAGCCAGAAACTTAGGATGAGTTGAGCTCACAAGAAAAGTGGATGTACGTACGTACGTACGTGCGGATGGACGGACGGACGGAGAAGATGACGCCAATATACGACCGTCTTCGGCGATGTATAAAAAGTAAGATGGTAAAATATTTCTATTAACCCATGTCTACAACATATCCAACTTTCATAGAGACCTATATGCTCGAAGTGTTTGTTCCAATTAGAGTCCAAGGACCTTAAGTAGAAGGCTTTATGAATATTACTCATTAGGAGTTGTATAAAGTTGACTCGATACAATAAGTTTATTTCGACGCTATCCTTATCGATCTGCATGATTTTTTCTTAAAGATGTAATTAAATTCCCGTTATTCTTCCCGTTATCCCGAATTTTGACAAAAACATTAATTAGACACATCGGTTGTGAGAAAGAAGGAAAACGTATTTCTTTAATATATTCGTGCTATTGGCATTACATTTGAATCTAAATGAACTTGCCAGCAAATAACTCGGTTTGATAACATATCGAGTATCATTTGTGTTCCGTTAAGGTTTACAGCCTCTCGTTAAAAGCACCACTTTCTAGCCGTACGAAATGCATAAAATTACACGCATTTGTTAATAAACTTCGCATAAGTTGATTCACCGTGCCGGATTTCAAGATTATGCTTCAAGAAGAAATTTATTGAAAAATTTATTTTTCTCTATATTTATATGCAAGGGAGGTAATTTTGAACATTTTTTTTTTCAAATATTTCCATAAGTATGCATTGATTTTAAATTCTAAACCGTACACAATGCTTATGTTTGTATTTGGAGTGGAAATGTAACACAGTTTAGGAATTACCGGCACTTTCAAATCAAGTTTCGCCTCTGGCTCTTTGGTGCTAATGAGGGGTTGGATACCTTAATATATCACTATGTATTTGATTCGAATTGACAAACAATTCCAAAGCCCCAATGTACCAGTGGATCATTATCGAATTAATTTAGGATCTTGATAAAGGCATTGAACAGCTTCGGTGTAACTGAATAAATGTTGGAATATTATCTGAATGATACTTTCGATTGATTAATCTGAAGCTAATAGAGTCGAATAAATTTGAAAAGATATTCTACTTATCTCGCTGTGATTTCGGGTTGAAACGACTGTAAAAATGTACTAGCTTCATTACTTTACCGTATTTATTTAAAGGCCCAATGTCATTCCCAGGTCTGTTAAAAATGAACTACAAAGGTGGTTTATAGCATTATGATGGTTCGTTTATAGACTTCGGGTCAAACAAAGTAAGAATTATACTGAACATTACATATATAGATAATCATGCATTTTAACCCTTTCACAAGCACGACACGTTTTTTCACGTTACATGTAGGGCAGGTTTTGAAAAACAATGAGACAAAAGGAGAAATTGTTGATCATCAGCATTTTCTCCTTTTACCTTAATGTTTTCTGTACCATATTATTCACAAATTTTACGTGATGTACATACTGTTACTATATATATATGTATGAAATGTATTGATCAAAGAAACTGTTTTGCTATGAGAATGTCAACCACTCAATCTCATAAGGCTTGGTGACATGCGATTCCGCGTCCACTTCGCGTCCAAATTATTACTACACGTCTCCGCTTGTTTTAGACGGCCTCTGGGCTTTATGCGGACGCGGAATGGTGTATTTGACCAGGCCTTTGGTAGGTTTTATGATAATCATTACATAGACATAGTCTTTATGTCAACTTTCATCACTTCAGTCCTTTGATTTTTTACACTTCTTTTGTTTTATGTCTCTTGTTTTATGCTTCTCATGTAGTTTGAAAAGAAAAGAAAAGAACATAAAATGAATCCGTTTTAGTCTTATTCATCCTTGAAATCAAAAGAGCATGATGTATGTTATTTACAACAATATTCCGATATACTGATGTAAGTAGCATATGTATGCCTTTTCGTCATCGAATCTTGATTCCAAATAATATTCCCTTGCACAGAGCGAGCAGGTCAGCATATGAAATAGTATGTGAAAACATTGAGAGAAAAAGAGAAGTTGCTAATAATGTTTTGACTGATTATGACGCCTCCGTAATTTAATGTTCGTGAAAACATAAAGAGAAAAAGAGAAAATGCTGATATTGTATTGACTGATTTTGACGTCTTCCTTAACATTGGGGAAAGCATTGAGAGAAAAGATGAAATTGACTAATTAAGTATTGACTAATTTTGACGTCCTCGTCAAGAATACGTTTGGGAAACATTGAGAGAAAAGGAGAAAATGCTGATATTGTATTCATTTCAATTAGGGGCTGTTATAAACTTTTCCTTGATATGAATCCGGAATGCAAATTTTACTGGTATCTTCTACCGAGTACCGATAGTTTTACCATTCGACTTGAATACATAGAGGACGTAAGAATGTTTTATAAATATAACAAAGAGCTATGACCCATAGCCGATCGAATGATCTGTCATTAAACCCTGAATTAAGATAGTATCACCGTTTACGATAACCGAGCAGATGGAGCAGATGGAGCGATCCAGAATCTTTGTTAGAATTCACTACTTAGTTAGTCTAGGAAGAGAATCGCCAAGTCACCGACGAATGATGATATCGGCGATGGTTTCGGCACAAATGGAATGCATACAGATTTTAGCCAAACAGATTATAGACGGTCAATTACACCTTTCTCAAATGGATGTCGAGTACTTTCGACGTTACAGCCAGTTGCTTAGAGCATTAAAGAGTAATACAGTGCCCTTAAATCGAAAAAAGCACTTACTGTCATTAAATCATTTCGTTTTACCGAGACTTTTGCGACCACAGTACCTCCGTCTTGCAATAAGGATTGAATTAACTGATTCGTAAAACCTGGTAAAACCGTTGCTATAAAAGAATCAAGGATTCTTATTAAGACGAAGCTGGTCGAACTATTCCTTTTGATAAAAGCAAATACCGACGATAGAGATCATGTTATCTTTCAAGCAAGACGTCCGCTTTAGAGACAGGGCCTATTATATAACACAACTCAACTTTTAGTCATTGGCAAATCGCAAATGTGCTTGCATCTATAATGAGCTTCTCTCCATATCCGTAATGTACAAGCGATATACATCCAAATCGGAAGAATTATTTTTTTTGTGAAAGGGTATCGCGAAAACTGGGTTTTGTTATCACGAGCCTCTTTTTATTTTACTCCAAAACTTTTACTCGAAAATCTTTACAAGAACTGTTTGACATGAACCGTTTGACACGAACAGTTTAGAAACATTAAAAACAAACAAGCGGTATTGGTCTACGCATTAGAAAAGTTGAACAAGACTAAACTGTAACTGGAAGTTGAAGCAAAACGTGAGAGCTTTCAATAAAACGTAATATCTTGTGCTCAAATCTTCCATCTCTTTCATCTCTAAAAAGGCTTCTAGAAAGTATAACGTCATACTGTCATAATTACGTGGCAACATCTCGAAATGCCAAATATTACATTTTAATCTCATTTTCCGAAGTTTAGCATAAACCAGTGATTTATGTTGCTTAAAGATGCATTGCGTTCCCATTTCAAAAAATGTTTTGATGCCAAGATTGGTTATTCTAACACGTTGCTATTAATCTTTGTTAAATTGACGCTGATAAGCAAAAAACGTTTTCAAAGTTGAGACGAAAATGATGAATTCAATTTACGTGCGAACTGTAGTTTAGCGTAATTGATTCAGTTTTAAGAAGAAACTGTGTCATTAAGTCCGTTTCGAAGTTGAAATGTAAGAACAACGAACGGTAACTCTGTGGTAGAGTGTGATTATTTGTTTCGTTTGAGGCGGTATTTTTGTTAAAAACTAACTATACTTAGCGCATTGTCTTTAATACTTGGCGAATGTGTCGTTATATACTATTGTGTACAATGTATATAATATTGTGTAAAGAGAAAAAATACATCGATCAGTTTAGAATAAAACAACAACAGCAATAATAATATTCATAGTGAAAGCGACTTCAATAATAACTCATCGTGATAGAGGATAATGTGTTTACGAGGCAGAATATGCGAAGATATTTCCACATCGGATGATTCATCTACCCGTCCGCATCCGGATTAAACATATATTATATAATTATATATTATTTATATTATATTTATTGTATTAACTTTAATAGGCTTGATAAATTAAGATCGAAAATATTAGAAACATCATGTTATTGCTTGTATACTTTGTTTGCCACGAAAGAGAGAATAAACTATCCGCACTAGTATATTTGACTCGACTTTGTTATTTGACTAAATTCGTTTTCTGTAAAATGGATTATTTTCGGCCGACCTATGCCGAATGTCCGGGATCAAACCTTAATTAAACTACGACTAACTATCGGTCCATCGTCTGTTCGTTCACATTTTTGCGTTAACGCTCTAGTACCCCCATGAATATAAGCCTAAGATTATGTGCCTGATGGGACTTGAAAGTGTTGGGTTATGCGCCCTTGAATGTAAAAAAAGGCCGTGTTTGATTGCATTTTTACTCTTGTAATCGCATATATTATACAGTATCGGCCAATCAAGTTGGACAAAATGTTTTTTAAAGTGACAGTTCACATTTATTTCATTTTTTAAGAGTATGTCGTGATGCAAAGATTGTATGTTCTAATGTGTATAAATGCAATCAGTTTTTTTGAAGTTGTTATATATAAGTGAAAAATATGCCTTTAAAGTTGAAACAGGAGTGACAAATTCTGTATAAATCTTAACTGTTGTCCACAACAATTTGTTTAATTTTAGCACAAAAATATACATTTCTCGTAAACGGTTCAATATTTTGACTCGAAATTTTCAGAATTTTCATAAGAAAATATGCTCTTTCAGATAGAATAAAAGTAAAATTCGTGTAAAAATAATTGTAAAATGTCACTTTAAGATATCTTAAATTTGCGCTATTTTCAATCAGAATTTGATGCGTGTCTGCTAGATTTATATCCCGGACACATATATATATATATCCTTAACTGATTCAGTTAAATGTCTTCGGATTGAACAAAATTGTTGTTCTTCGTTTTCACTCTCGCATCGACACGCGTTGATTAAACGTATAAATGCTTGACATCCTAAGATCGATGATATTTTCGGCCTGATTAGATTCGTACATGTTGAGTTATGCGCCTTGAAAATTAATAAAACGCACTTTTGACTGTTTTCGTGAAATCGTCCGCAAATATATAAATACCCTATATTAACAAAATGTGGTTGATTCTATAATTCCGCATATTCTAAATGTCCCGCCTAATCCTTACCTTATTTCGTTTTGTGTTCGCTGAAATTTATGCGACATCATTGAAAATTTCCGATGATCTCAGTTCTATGACGGGAAATATCTATTGTTAATCCTAAATTTTGTAACAAAAGACCATCGTCAATCCTAAATTTTTACGAACTCTTAATTAAGGGTTAAATGGGACATCTTGTTTATGGTGTATGTTTAGATAGTTTTATCAATAACGAGTTAACTTTCCATTGTCCGTGAACTTTTATTGTTAGCGGAATAATGGGTATTACGTCCCAGGTATTGTCTGAACTCTTAATTAAGGGTTAAAAGGGACATCTTGTGGTGTATGTTTAGATAGTTTTATCAATAACGAGTTAATTTTCCATTGTTTGTGAACTTCTATTGTTAGCGGAATAATGGGTATTATTCGGCGATATAACACTGACCCTTTCGTGGTCCCTTGTGGGTTTGTTACGCCGGTACAGGAAATTAAATTAAAAATGGATTAAATTTACCAATCGACTTTAATATGTAAGTACATTCGATCTTGAACGAGATATACGGTTCAATAAGAATTATGCATCATGATTTATGCGCCCTTGCCATCATCTTTCAAAACGACGTTGGCAGAATTAAGGGTTAAAAGGGTCATCTTGTTTATGATGTATTATTAGATAGTTTTATCAATAACGAGTTAAATTTCCATTGTCCGTGAACTTCTATTGTTAGCGGAATAATAAGTGTTACGCCCCAGGTTCCTCATTGCCTGTGAACCTCTATTGTTAGCGGAATAATAGGTATTTCGCCCCAGGCATTGTCTGAACTCTTAATTAAGGGTTAATCACCTTATCACCTGGACAGAACACTCTTAGTCACAGCCCGTTAACGCAATACAGTACTTTTTATAGGCGATGACTTAGGATCATTACAGCTCATCGTTAATTTACCCTTTCCCAAACGACAAAATTTAGGGTGATCCACTTCAAAAACTGTCACAAAAGACAAAATGGATGTTATAAAAGATGGAATTTATGTTAAATATGGTACAGAAAATATTGAGACAAAAGGAGAAACTGCTGGTTATCTACAGTTTGTTCTTTCGTTTCAATGTTTCCCCAAACATTTTCTTTTCGTTTCAATGTTTCCCCAAACATTTTCTTATAGGGATGTCAAAACCGGGTCTTGTTTGGGAAAGGTTAAGGACCATAATGATCATCGCGAAACTGATTTCCTCAAGATGGAAATGGATTATTTAGAGCAAGACAGTCGTAAGTGTACATGCAGTTACCACTGTTTTGCGTCATTTTATCTGTGTGTAGCTGATAAAAATTGCTGTAATTCACTAATAAGTGCGTTGACCTATACATTTTTTGAATTATTATCAGGTCATGTCGCTTAATAAGGGAGTTTTATCAAATTCTATTAAGTAGAACTTGAAATATTTCACAAAAAATTTTGACATAAAACGCTCCAGCTTCGTTGATCTAATCGAACACGTGAGCATGATGTTTTCTACATATACGCGTTTATAAAAGCACATATTTTGGGTTTTCTAAGTAAATGAAAGACGTTACTTTAAATTTAAATTTCGGGACTAAACGATGAATATACAGCTTTTTATAGGCGATTTAGTGACCTTGGACAGGTGCGTGAAATTGTGATATTTTTCGATGTAGGGGTATGTGGTATAGAACAAACGATTAAATCGATCCTAAGATTTGCTTAGTTGCGCAACATTTAATTACTCGGACACAAAAGGGTTATTATCCGAGTACCGTAAGATTATCCGATATTTCTATTGTTACTTAAATGAACGGATGTTCCTTTGCGGAGACTGACTAATTCGATCAATTACTCGATCAAGATAACATTTTAGGAGATTAAAAGGGATTAAAACTGCGCATCCACGGTGTTGGGGGGATTAAAATTTGTCGTTAGTCCGACCTAATTAATCCTTTCCCGAACGAGATCTAGTCTGATCGTGACATGTGAGAAAACATTGAGAGAAAACAATAAAGAAAAAACATTGAGAAAGAAAAACATTGAGACAAAAGAAAATGCTGATAGCAGTAATCCCTTTCGTGATACGACGTCAGCGGTGAAGCGGCCTATGGCGTTCTAGTTAGAACTAAAAATAGACCGTGGGGAAAACCCGAAAATGGGTGTGTCTTGAAAATAAACCCTAGGAAAAACCCGAAAATGGGCGTGGCTCACCTTCGATCCGTAACGTTGTTCCGACCTATGACGTTGCTCCGATCTATGACGTTGCTTCGGCTCTGAGTCCCCTGAATTGACGTCAGTGGTCAGCCAGCCTATGGTATTCTTGATAGAACTAAAAATAGACTGGAAAACCCCGAAAATGGACGTGGTTCGGGCGTGGTTCACCGTGATGTCACCTCCGGTACGACGTCACTGGGAATTTCCCCGGAAATGGGCGTGGCTTGGGCGTGGCTGACCTCTGATGTAACGGGTCAATGGTCAACCACGCCTACTAACGTCATGGTCAATGATTAGCCACGCCCACTGCGTCATGGTCAATGATTAACCACGCCCATTTTTTGGCTCATCGCTCATCCTAAACGTATTCAAATGCACTACCTATACTACTGTGTGGGAATGGATTATGGGTTAACCCTTTCCCAAAACGGCAAAATTGTAGGGTGATCCACTTCAAAAACTGTAAAAAATGACAAAATGGATGTTATTAAAGATAGGATTTGTGTAAAATATGGCATAGAAAATATTGAGACAAAAGGAGAAACTGCTGGTTATCAGCAGTTCCTTCTTTTGTTTCAATGTTTTCCCAAGCCTTTTCTATTAGGGACGTCAAAACTAGATCTTGTTTGGGAAAGGGTTAACGCAAACCAAGGCATATATTAACGCCATAAATAAGAAAATGTTGACAATAACTTTGCTATAATTAATATGAATTAGGGTAAGGTGGGGCAAAACGCCCCTCGGGGTAAAACGCCCCCCATCGATTTCTAGGAAATGCCAATATTTATAACAAAATTATAACGGTAATACGATTGTAAAAATGTGTAGATTATCTGACAGAAAAGTTTAAGCTCTAACATTAGTCAATAAGAAAATATTTTGCAAAAATCATTTTTGGGCCATTTCTTATTATTTCCTGCTGCCATTTATTTCGAGTTACATCTGACACGGATATATTTTATCTGGCATGCAATACATATATCTATAGAACATTACATTGTGGTTTTATTGAAAAAGAAACATTTTGTAAAATGTTTGGTGTATTTGGAATATTTTGATAAATGGTGAAATGGTCACTTTGGGGTAAAACGCCCCCAGTCTCATGGGGCAAAACGCCCCCTGGTTCGGAATTTTCCGGACGTGATCGTAGACCATTCGGCGGTTTCCGATCTATACGGAAACGTTACGAAGGGGAAAATCTGCCGCCGAATGATTACGGCAACGCCCGAAAAATGCCGACGTCTTGTAAATTTTTATTATAGGTATACTTTTGAATCTTTTAACCTTGATACACATTTGCGTGCCTTCTACTTTCTATGTGTGTTTATTATTTTTGTTTATTAAGCGAATAACATAAAAAAAGTGTTAGTCACTGGATCAAAAGGTACATGGTCGAAATCTTTGTTATCCCGCGTACTCGACCGGAAAATTAAAAAAATGACCACGAAGAACACCCGATAGATATTGATTTCAAGCGTAAGAGCTATTTTCAGTCAACTTAAAATGAATAAATTTGAAGCATGGGACAAAACGCCCCCGGGGCGTTTTACCCCACCGGGAGGGGCGTTTTGCCCCAGGTGTGGGGCAAAACGCCCCTTTTGAAAAAATATTATTTTTGCCTATAAAATGCATATTTCAATTCGCAAAGCAAAAATCACGCGTCATAATGTTCAGCTGACTCTAAGCTTTGTAACACTGCAAAAAATACATCTATATCGCCATTCGTTTTGAAGACAATGACCAAAAACAATTTGGGGGGCGTTTTGCCCCACCTTACCCTACTTATAAGGATCCGCGAATATTGCCTTTGATTAATTGTATAGGCCTTTGAATTGGGATGTGGAAAATGGGGCCTTATGACTAGGGCAACTAACGTGGGCCCTGATCAGACTGTATAGATCTATGATTTTGTATTTTAACTTTTTTATTTCATGTGGAAACTTTAAAGATGGTAATATAGGTACTAATGAGCCATTTCCCAAATGAGAAAATATAAGGATGGTCAAATTTGAAAGCTGCTGCAGACGACACAATGCATGTTTCTGCAGATAAAATTCATACAATTTAACACAGAAAATATTGAAGCAAAAGGAGAAAATGCTGATGATCAGCATTTTCTTCTTTTGCTTCAATGCTTTCTCAAGCCTATTCTATCAGGGAAGTAAAAACCCAGGTCATGTTAGGGAAAGGGTAAAGTTACATAGCCTCTGATCGCATATGATGCAAAGGCTGAACTCGTTCCATAGTCGTCTCGAATGTAATAAGACTCTTTTTTGCATGTCTAGCCACAGATATGGGTCAGGACGATTACACCCCCGAATAAAATCAACCTCCTCGAACGATGATTGAATAATTTCTATAAAACTATTTGTTTCTTTATGACCTAAATTAGACAGCTGATTGAGATAAATTTGCTCGAATATATTATAAACGACAAATTAATGCGCCAATTCTAGCAAAACTACACAGTATCATATTTTCTTACAGCAAAGTAATGGATAAATTTGGAAAAATGACATTTTGATTTGCTTTATTTTAAGGTAGAATACCCATAATGTGGCCATTTTGAGATAGATTCATAAAACAGCTTTGGCTTTTTTCGAGCGGCGTCGTTACGTATCCGAACCATATTCGGGCGCGGTCGTAAACATTCGGCGGTAGAAAGTTCCACCCAATATGGGTAAGAATCATATCCTTTGTTGGCTGCGAAAAAAGCGCAATTTGGTTACATAAACATTTTTTGGAGTTGATGTTCTTTGTGAAATATGTTATCATACGTGTCTAATAAAATTTGCTGCAATTTTCCAAAATGGCATCAGTATCAATAAATAATCTAGTCTTCAATTCAACATTTATTTTTAACTTTCATTACTGTGAAAAACATCAAGTATAACCTGACTTTGATAACATTTGCAAAGCAGTTCTAACAGTAGTATTATGTATGTCAGTTATGTTTTTGGGGGTTTATCGCTGTTGGTTACTTTTGTGTTTTAAGGAATTGTAACTAAATGTGTTTGCAAGTGTATAAAAGTTTCTGCGTGTTGACAGCCAGGCCATATTCAATACTATCCTAGTAAGTGAAGACAAAACAGCTGTCATTTCAATATGTGGTGTCATTTCAATTATGGTTTATCAATCTACAATCCAATATAGCTAAGTGTTAGTATTGCAATCCTAAGTAAATTGTCATTGAAACATCAAGATGCAATCTATTAACATACATGGAAATCCATTGTCACAAACTTTGCTTCCCACCAAAATAGTTGACCTAGATCTAGTATAAAATTAAAGACTTGGGTTTTTCAAGTATTTAGGCAAATGGCCCATGACAAAACATAAACTACAAAACATGAAATACAAAACATATATTGTTTCTGTAATGTAAATCAAATATCTCATTTGTTCTATATACATGTATCACCAAAATATCAATTATCTTAATTAGAGTAAGGGTTAATTATCATATCACAGTATTATTAAAAATATGTTGCATGTTTTACAAAGATAAATCGGACTGGTTCGTTATTCTGTAGAAAAATATTTAATTGGCTAGAGGCCTAAAATACGATTCTGAAAGATTAAACACGAAATGAGGATAGGAAAATATAGTTTTCTATATTCAATAGACCAAAAACTCCATTGTCGATTCAAATGGGATTTTATAAAGCTTAAAGGGCGACGGTAACAGATGGTCTAATTGCAAAAAATGAATTTTTTTGAAAAAATATGCAAAACTTTTGTGTTGACCACCTCGGGATGGTTAATAATATGCGATTCAGACAGAGAATGAGCCGAAATTACAAGACAGATAGCTGAATTTAGGGAGAATTCAAGCCTAAATTCAACCCCATCACTGATGGGGTTAGAATTATTTTTCAAATTGTTGCGCATGCGCATACAGCGCGGACCATGATTCAAACGAGATTCATACTTAAATTCTAATATGACGTCATCATGTATGTTGTGACGTCATTTAAGAAAGTCGCATGTCCTACTGTTTTGACCTACTTTCGACATCGCTTCATGAATTTGGTATCAAATTGCGAAAAAATGAGTCGTTGCTTCAATAGTTTCTCGTAATCATTTAATCAGGTCATATAAAGCTTAAAAAGTGTACATTTCGTTTGTATTTGACAATTTTTGGGTCCAAATCTGGGAAATAGTAGCTTTAAGGTTTACGAACTGAGAATGAAAACACCACTTTCTAGCCATACGAAATGCATCAAATTACACATACTTGTAAATACACTTTACATAAGTTGATTCACCAGGCCGGATTTCAAGGTAATGTTTTAAGAAGAAAGTAATTTACAAATATTATTTTACTCTATTTTCATATGCAAGGGAGGTAATTTTGAACATTTTTGTCAAATATTTCCATAAGTATGCATTAATTCAAAATTTTAAACCATACAAATGCTTATATTTGTATTTGGAATGGAAATGTAACACAGATTTGGAATTACTAGCATTTTTCAAATTTCACCTCTGGCTATGCATTTCATTCTCAGTTCGTAAACCTTAAATCTTTATATATGACAACTTTTGTACAAATCAGTCATAACTGTACACTTGACGATATATTCACAAATCCTTCGAACATACCGTGATTCTTCAAGATGCATGGTATCGACCATGAAAAGTCAACGATTTCAAATATAGCCAGTCCAGATAGTGGTTTTTAACAAAATTAATCTTTGTCATGTTTTGTGTGAAAAAATGGTGTGAAATAAAGAGGTCATTTAACATGTCTTTGTACAATACCGAATTCTATTGGATTCGTACTTTGCAGAACCAGTCTATATTTAGACTCGCCTATCGGCTCGTCCAAATATAGCCTCGTTCTGCAAAGTACTCATCCAATAGAATTCAGTATTGTACAAAGACACTTTAAATAACCTCATATTACATTACATTGTCTTCAAAGTACATGGTATATATCATGAGAAAAGTAACACACCTGCTGCAAAATGTCTGAGATCTATATCGGCATATCATTCTAAATAGTTCAATGATTTCAAAAAGTTACTGTTACATATTGGGGCTTTATTTGTATTCAATGGTCAATTACAAATGAAAAGAATATTTTTTTGAAAGTGGTAGCCAAGTATTTCTTGATACAACATATTCTGGTGAACAATTTAATCAAGACAATTTAACAAGAATTGCAATACTGACACAGTTGTTTGTTTTATGGTGCATTCGAGTTAGCCCACCATATTAGGAAATTATTGTATTTTCTTATCGAGCACAAGGACAGTTATGTCATTAATTCTCAAAGTCTTTCACCACTTTTTCACAAAACTATGGCTACCATATTTGTTTACATCAATGGTAGCATAACCGAAACTAATGTAATAACTTCATTCCAAATATTGTCAGTCAGTTTATACATGATTTCTTAATGACATTTGTTGTAACGAATGATGAAATAGTGCAAATTGTTCATGAAAACTGGAATATCTATAGAGACTGTGTCCATTTTGGAAAATGGCAGCAATTTTGATCCAACTTGTATGATATCATATGTCACGAAAAATCTCTACTTCGCCAAAAATGCTGTAACATAGGATATTATTTTGACCCATATTGCGAACTACAGAGATGGTAGTCATCTTGGAAAATGGCAGCCATGATGTTGTTCTATTATGGTGGATACCATTATTTCTGAAAATGGTATAATCTGAAAAATATGTGTGCCAAATTTGGTGCTTATATCACAAAAAGAAGTATTTTCCAATAATTTGAGCTATAGGAATGGCGGCCATCTTAGAAAGTGGCCACCGTATTGCCTTTCATTATGGATACCTTATTTTTTCTTTCTAAGGCAGTGTACTCTGAAAAACATTTGTGTCAAATTTATTAATTTAGTAATTGTATCCCAAGGAAACGAATTTTCTGATTTTGCACGTACTGAAACATTCATATGTATGATTTGGCGTGAATACTTAAGGTGACATTTCAAAATTATTTTTACATATATTTTACTTTTATTCTATCTGAAAGAGCATCTTTTCTTATGATAATTCTGAAAATTTCCAGCCAAAATATTGAACCGTTTACGATATATATATATTTTTGTGCTAAAATCAAACAAATTGTTGCGGACAACAGTTCAGATTTATACATAATTTGGCATTACTGTCTCAACTTTAAAGGCGTATGTTTCGCTTATAAATAACAACTTCAATAAACCGATAGCATTTCTACGCATTAGAATAAACAATCTTTGCATCAAGACATACTTTTCAAAAATGAAATAAATGTGAAATGTCACTTTAACTATATAAACTCGTAAATTATAATGCTTTATCTATCTTTTATAGTCTTTGGACTACCTTAGCACTTCGTTTGTAGACATTTCTCCAACTTTGAGAAGCCCGCTTACGACAGATTAACATCAATTTGTCTCTTCTGTTGTTATTTTTTTTATTTCTTTTTTTTCTTTTCCCATAAAGATTTTCAACCGCCAAGATTTTAAGTAAGAAACCAATGAACAAAATAATACTTCATATACGAATATAACAATGATTAAAAGCGAGTGTTTGACAAATGATGTTTTTATTTCATGTCGGAAATGGTTTTAGAACCGAATCATGGACTTAATGGCGTTATTCTTTGTTCGTAGCCTTAATTACCAGAGAGTTATGATAAATCAATATGTCCTCGCTTTTCTTCAAAAACCTCGTAACTGCAGCTTGTTTCACGCTGCAGTAACGAGGTTTTGGGAAAAATGCAGAGATTTGTGACAAGGCTAAGACAGACTTTGTAATGATTTCGTTTGTTTGATTGCCTGTATCGAATTGAAAGGTACTTGTAGCTTACTTTCTTACAGTTTTCTTTAAAGATGTCGTCAAATTTCTTTAGAACATAGTAACTACAGCTTGTTTTAAGCTGTGGTTACGAATTTTTTAAAGAAAAACGATGATTATTTTGGAGCAGCCTTCTATATTATAACATAGATAGACTCAAGTTTAAAAAAAAATATTTGGCAAGTACCGGTATATAGTTATTGAAATAATCCAAAATATCAATTTGGCTTAAAGCCATTTTAACTCCTTCTTCCAGCTTAACTGATAATTTCTCATGATGCAGTAAAGCCCCTGGCTTAGTACAGTCGTTAGTACATCTGCCTCTCACTCGAGAGATCCCGGGTTCGATACCCGGCCGCGGCAAATATCCTTTCTGACAATAATATCATCCATCAATGGTTTGATATCGCGAACCTATGTCGGTGAGCAGCTGGATGCTCGGTTAGGATGTTGTGGTAGTATTGGTAAAAGAAATTACAGGAATCCATGGTTAGGTGGTCTAGCCTCCGCGATATAACCATATCAGTTGAAAACGGCATAAACCTCCAATAAACCCAAACCCAAATTCACAATGCAGTAACAGGATCAGATTGGTTTGATTAATTATGAAATCACAGAAAACCCCAAAATTTAATTCTACAGAGCCCGAACAGAGTAATTACTTCGGGTTTGTATGGGGCAAAGTAGTCGAAATTAATGAAAACAACTATGTAGTAGACAAACTTTCTTATTTTTTCATTCAAAATGCAGATTATTATGACATCTAACTTGACTCTAAGTCTCATCGTATGTGTAACTGGGGTGTTAGCTTAAAAAACTGCAATGACGAGGTTTTTACATAAAATGAAAAGGCGATGCTGCCAAGACTCATATTACCGATACGTCGGTATTGCATTTGAATGATACTCTAGTATTTAATAAAAACACATTTTACGAATACAAAGAGGCAAATCATCTTTACAGTATTCAAAACTGAAGTCAAATTGTAAATTTAAGTTTTTAATTATTTCTGGTAAAGAAGAAAGATAAATACTTGACAAGGCAATAATCAGAGGTTCCACATTATTGGTCCGTCTAGCACATGTTTACATTGTAGAAAAACACAGACTGATTGGGCTGATTGGGTGACACAGCTGTAGTTTAACCCTTTCCCAAACGTCAAAATCTTAGGGTAATCCACTTTAAAAACTGCCACAAATGACAAAATGGAAGGTATTTAAGATAGGATATGTGTAAAATATGGCATAGAAAATATTGAGACAAAAGGAGAAACTGCTGGTTATCAGCAGTTTCTTCTTCTGTCTCAATGTTTTCCCAAGTGTTGTCTATTAGATATGTCAAAACCAGGTCTTGTTTGGGAAATGGTTAAGGTCCCATCTGATCAACAGTAGATCTATTTAGGTCAATTGACTGACCGCTAGTTGCGCCCATTGAAAAGGAAGGATAACTTGCGGTAAAATTCCCGTAATGTGGCCATTTTGAGATTCATAAAACAACGGCTTTTTTTCGAGCTGCCTCGTTACCTATCCGAACCTATTCGGGAGTGGTCGTAAACATTCGTCTGTGGAAAGTTCCACAGCCGAATATTTCCGACGTCGCCCGAATAATTCTCACGTCGCGCGAATCTCATTAAGGGTGGACTACTTTAATAAACTGCATACTTGATTTTTTTACATTTGATGTTGATAATAGTAGTTTCTTTGAGGACGAAAAGATTATTGGCTCCCATTTTGCTTGCGTCGGTCGTGTAACCGGAACTACACCCATCTTTAGGCCTAAGCGACTTTTCTCAATGTTTTCCTAAGCATTTTCTTTTTTGGATGTCAAATTCAGGTCTTGATTTGGAAAGGGTTGAATACCCCATCTCCCTTTTCACATCGCCTTCTGATTCACGGAAGGGTTTTGCAATCAGAAATTGGAAATCTTTTTAAATCTTCCGGTTGAAATAAAGTTTCCGGTTCATAATTGAATGACTGACATGTGAATTCAAGCATTAACAGTAGCCCAGTTTTCGGATAGAATTAAAATGAAATCTTGACGTTTATGTTTGATATTTTAAGTACACCTTTTTGTTATATACGTCACCAGCAAGCAAATGTGCTTAGAATTAATGAACCTAACAGGAAAAGCTTTAACATCTCATATGGAATACGAAAATGAAAATAAATAAACGATGTCAAATAGATCTGCATTCATACCAGTTTCACCTGTATCTCACATTAAAATGATTTTGTCATAGCCAATATTATGAAATGCTGTCTGCAACGGTATACGGAACAGTATTTGTCTTTAAAATGGGCCAGTATTTAGCAAAAGATAAAATACCAAAATTCAATGGACTACATATGGCCTATGAATAGGGATTGCAATGTGCGTCTTATGCGCAGGTCATATTCTTCGAAAGTTTGACACGATTTAGAGACCTCAACACTTTATCTAGATTAGGATAAAAAATACTGCGTATTTCATGGGCGCTGACATATTGAAAGTAGTTCGACGTAAAAGTACTATACCCATAATGCCCCAAATCAGGTAGGTCGGCATTTGAAGGGCTACCCATTTGAAGATATAACACTGCAAATTGGATAACGTGTAGCTCTCCATAAATGACCTGGTAGATCATCTCTATCTAAGCGATATAGATGCCGTGCACTTCGCGCATCTTTGAGCGTCATCTAAGAAAACGAAAATTTGATACGATATAGCCTGTCCTCGTCAAATTCCGGGCGTCATTCGTTGCAACAGAAATTGACGAGGGATATCCTCGTCAATTTCCGTTGCTACGGTTGATGCACAAAGTTCTCGTTCCAATAGCTATGTATGTGTCCTATATCGTCATTTGTTCGAGTAAAGAACAGAAACACCCATTTTAATGACATTTCAATTCATTCATTTATTCATCATAAATTATGCACTTTGTCAGACTTGGACTGTCTATATATAGCAAGGGATTGGTTTTGTGGATAGTTCCTTGATTGATGGACAAAACTTTCGTCTGCTATTCTCAGAAAATATTTTGAAATATCTTTTTTCACTGATTCACATACCAATATTTATGGCTGTTTGAACCAATACAGATCGATGTCTGGTGAAAAACTGGTAAATTAGATACAACATTAGAACAAGGAAACAGAGAATCGCCAACAAACATCAAAATATATTTAGCTCTACCTCCATTTTTCCCCATTTCTAGTGATGTTTATGGGAAAATTGATCTTTCATAAAAAGTGAAAAACTATGTCCAGCACTGAAATTCCTTTTTGTTTGGTCCTAGGTAATGCAATACACAGCGCAGCTACCCTCACCAAAATAAATAGATATATAAATTAATTAATGAAACAATATATAGAAATGAAAAAAAATAAATTAATTGAAAATAATAATAAAACGTAGCGAACTGTCCCACGTTGATTTGACACCTGAATTATCTAACAAAGACCCTTTTCAGATGCTAACAACATTATCTATCATAACCACAGAAAACGTGGATAGTAAGAAAATGCTGATAATCAGCGTTTTCCTCTCTTTTCGGAGACAAATGTCGACAAAACAACGTGTTTTTGCTGCACGTATTTGGTATTTTGAACAAAGACAACAACAGCAAAAACGTTAAAACGTTTCCATGACAAATAATTATAAAAAATATGCATGTGCAGATACCTTATGCTTCGTGTATCATTTTTAGATAATTGGAAATAATCATACAAAATTAATATTAATTAAGACATGCTTCACGTCTATTTTGAGAGAATGATAGAGACAACATGTCCACGGTAAATATGGTAAAGGCGAGGAAAAATCTCACTCTAGCAAGGATGCTTGTGAACGTTTTCCCATTTATTTCCTATGCTACAATAAACGCAATTTTCTTTTTTTGTTTAAATGATTTTGTAGTCTGCAACTCCTTTCAAACTGAACTGGCCGTTTGGAAATGGGTAACACGGCGGGGGAAACGCCACGGATTGCTAGATGTGTTGATACAACACAGGCATCATGCAAGTTGGAAATGTCATCATGCAAGCTGGAAATGTCATCATGCAAGTCGGAAATGTCATCATGCAAGTTGGAAATGTCATCATGCATGGTGGAAATGTCATCGTGCAAGTTGGAAATGTCATCATGCAAGTTGGAAATCTCATCATGCAAGTTGGAAATGTCATCATGCAAGTTGGAAATGTCATCATGCAAGTTGGAAATGTCATCATGCATGGTGGAAATGTCATCGTGCAAGTTGGAAATGTCATCATGCATGGTGGAAATGTCATCATGCAAGTTGGAAATGTCATCGTGCAAGTTGGAAATGTCATCGTGCAAGTTGGAAATGTCATCATGCAAGTTGGAAATGTCATCATGCAAGTTGGAAATGTCATCATGCAAGTTGGAAATGTCATCATGCATGGTGGAAATGTCATCATGCAAGTTGGAAATGTCATCATGCATGGTAGAAATGTCATCATGCATGGTAGAAATGTCATCATGCAAGTTGGAAATGTCATCATGCAAGTTGGAAATGTCATCATGCATGGTGGAAATGTCATCATGCATAGTGGAAATGTCATCATGCATGGTGGAAATGTCATCATGCATGGTGGAAATGCCATCATGTCATCATGCATATTGATAGTGACATCACAAACTTCAACGACATAAGTTTTGGTCGGTCGTCAATTACTGTTATGTCTCGTAATTCTCATCCGTGAATAAACACGGGTATTGTAATTATTATGTACTTTGTATACTTTACAGATAATGCATGAGGTACGATGACTATTTGACTCCTGTTTTCAGAATGGATCTAGTTTTCTGGTTATACGTGATGGTTGTTTCACTGTTTCCTAAAGGTAATGTGTAATGTTGTCAGTGTATTTAGATGTTTTGAAATTTACAGTTTTCTTTTCTCTATCTTTTTTTTAACTGAATAGAACACTGTAGTCCAAAGAACTTCCATTTTGTTTTTAAGTAATTACTGTAACAGAGAGCTGTCAATTTGCTTTTTTTGTCCAAATACTTTAATATTATACAAGGTTATCTATAAAGTTATATGTAGTTTCAAAAGAAAATTTGAAAATAAAATAACAACTAAAATTAACTCTTTCCACTTTAAACTTTATTTATTCCTCTTTGTCGATTCTAATCTGCATTTAATAATGTAATTATTGTCCACCCAAATTGACCAGGGACAACTTAATTTTCGTGCGAAAAGTCCGTTAGTTGTGCGTCTTAACTAAACATTGCCGAAATGGGGTCATTACATATGCAAATGTCCCGGGTTAATCTTGCTGGACAATAACTAACACTTTTCGAACTTTGTCTTCCTTTTATGAGTTCGATAACTCAAGAAAATTGTCGTTCATTCTCTTTGCCAATTGCATATGTCAAAATATGTGTAATGTATTTCTCATGTTAATCATGTTATGATTCTGAGGAGATTGAACAAACATTTAAGAAAAAAAGGATACTGTATGGAGGATCCTCGTCCTCGACGAAATCAATCGCAAAATGTTATCTTTTTCAAATGTCGAACAAGTTGAATTTCCCAAAAGGTTAACTAAGATAACAACATTTGTTTCTTGTTTGAATCAAATCATGGACTGAAATGATTTCGGTTCAAATCAAGGTTGCAAATAACGATTGTGGTTTTATTTCAAAGACACTATCAGATTTTAAGGCTTTTATATTCTATTTAAAACCCGTTCCCAAACAAGGATTGGTGTAACATTACAGGGTCCCTACAAGGTCAGAACGAGAACTTCAAAAAACTGCTGTATTATTTATTCAATAAAAAACTACTACAATCCTCCAATGAATATCTACCAATCGTGGTCACATTCAAAATTATACTGTAACAATTATTGATATAGTATGTAGCTATGCATTGTTATCATTTTTGTTAATCTTATTTACTTTATTTTGTCAGGGTCCCTACAAGGACAGAATGAGAAGAGACTGCTGTATGATTTATTCACCAAGAACTACTACAACCCTCTAGAGCGGCCTGTAGAGAACGAGTCTCTACCGATCGTGGTCACGTTCAAAATTATACTGCAACAAATCATAGACGTGGTAGGTGGATCTATAGTCATAATCTGTCCCAAAAAGATCTTCGTAAAATATTATCCGTCTCATGTGCCGGTACTGTTTCTTGCAAATGAAACACTGCACGATTCAATTTACTTAAAATCAAATTTGAATAAATGTCATCAATTAATAGCTGTTGCTAAAATTAGGTTGGATTTCAACGTCTGATTTAAATTATTGACATTCTGGTCCTTTATGAACACGGTGGGGATTGTGCATCATGGAATGGATAACAACTACAGCCAAAAAAGCCCCGCTTCAGGTAAGAAATTGTGCAAAAACTTTCTTATTCTGCGTCTTTCAAGCGGGTTGTTTCATATACTCCGTCTTACTGAGCTCCATTCTAGGATATACCATGTGTTTGTGGAATGTTTCTACTTTTTCCAAAAATTGGTCCCATCCGACCAGAAAAACGATAAAAATCAGATCATTTTTCTGGTTGGTTGGGATCAATTTGTGGGGAAAGTAAAAATAGTTTTCAAATAAGTAACAAATTTGAGGAAAGGGCTCAGTAAGGCGGGTTACATGTAATAAATTGCTTGAAAATTGTCACAGAAATAAAAAAAGATATTGCACAATAGCTTACATGAAGCGTGGCAAGTGTGAAAATTGACACAGAAAAAAGGTAATTGCAAAATCAAATCTTTTACCAGAATCGAGATTAATTTGACCGTTGATAGTTGTTATCCATCTCATGCTGCACTATCTCCACCGCGTGAAGCTGTATGACTGATAATTTACTTGAAACTGTCTGTTTATTGTACCTTATAATGCATATGTCGCCAACTTTTCATTGCGTTTAGGTGAAATATTATTTTATGAACAGTGATTTTTAATATTACAGTTAAAGTTTATCATATCATTTTCATTCATATTTTCACCAAGTTATATTAACAAAATACCAGCGCTGGCATTCATCAACCAGTGTCATTCAAAGTTTACCTTTAGAATTACATAACAATCCATCCGATTGGCCGAAACACACGCCTCGTCCAATCAGATGGATCGTTATGTAATTTTACTTCAGAAAATCTATTTAGAAATGCTTGTAAATATGACATCTGAAATAACGAAAAGCATCGTGACGTAATTTTGAATGCATACTTTGTAAACCCGCTGTTTGGTATACTTTCAGGACGAGAAAAACCAGATAATTCATACAAACTTGTGGTTTCAGATGGTATGTTACATTTCTAGAATATTTCGTGAAGTAGAAAAGAAAACTTACATTCACTTTATAAAGCCGTTTGTGTCGTTCGTTTTAACCCATTACCACACAATCACTCCCTACAAGATAATGGCATTGAAAAACATTGTGGAAAGTGAAAAAAAGCTTGTTACAAGCATTTTTTTTTCATTTCCCACAATTTGTTCTACCTAGAAAGATCAAAGAATGTGAGATTTCATTCAATTCATATTGTCGTCTGCAGCATCTTTGAATTTAGACAAGTCCAAAATATTGTCGTTTGGTAATGGGTTAAAATAAAGAATTCATATACATTGTATCGATAAATGAACGAAAAACCAACCTAATTCTTTCTAAAGCACATGGGTACAAACATTGGCAACTACATTGGCAACTTCAACGATATTTTGTACACTGATGATGTAAATGATACAAGTAATATTTGCGACCTCGGTTTAAAAGGGAAGCACTTTTTAAAGATCATTTCTTTGAATCGTTGATTCAACGCAAATATTATGATTAAATGTTATCTAGATCTATATACATTTGCATGTGAAATAACTCTGAAAATTAAACGATACTAGTAGATTTTTGTTTCCAGAGATTGCTTTAGATTGAGGGGTATCTTTATTCTTTTCAGAAATGGAAAGCAGTAAACCTGGTGTGGGATCCGTATGAATACGGCGGTGTTGAGTACATCAATGTTGCTGCTAGCGATGTGTGGAAACCAGATATACTTATGTACAACAGGTAAACAACAATTGTAGCACGTCACGCTACATGGGGACCATTTAGACTGTGTGAAAAGTATCGAACCTAGTCAGTATGTGCGAAATCCGCAGGCTGACTAGGGTAGAAACGTTTTACCATGACATGATTTTCTGATTCGGAAATGGCGAAGCTCTCACCTTTGCTGATTTATGTATATGAAAAATTTACAATTTTTCTTAAAGTTCAAATGAATGCAATGCTCCATCGGGGGTTTAACGCTTTTAATCCTTTACCCTTTGAATATATCAATTTATACTTCATGTTAAGATGATAACTTTGTTATAACTTATTTCACTTTATCAACTTATTTTCTTCAAACAAGTTTTGTTTGTCTGTCATTTTAGAGAGGTGGGTGAATGTACCGATTCAAATGTTTTATTGATCAGAAACGTCCAAATAAACCATGATTGTTTATTTTTTGATTACGATGAATTCTAGCAAGGAACTTATAAGCTTTTCTATATTTTACTGCTTAGTGCTGACGAAAAGTTTGACGGTACATTCCACACCAAGATAATTATAAAACACGACGGTAGCTGTCTGTGGATACCGCCAGGAATGTTCAAAAGTACATGTGCCATCGGTAAGTATGTCGGTGTGTTTGTTGCTTTTTTTTAAAAAAAACTTTAATGAAGAGATTTCCCATAAATAAAAGCAGGCGATGAATTAGAGATATTGTTTAGATATTTTCCTTACATACAAGCTTTATAATTGACATAAAAATAACAAATTTGCAATTTATAGCATCGAACATCTCACAATTAAAAAAAAGAAGAAGGAGAAGAAGAAGAAGAAGAAAAAAAAAAAAAAAAAAAAAAAAAAAAAACAACGCTGATCATCAGCATTTCCTTCTCCCTTAACCCTTTCCCAAACGGCAAAATTTTTGGGGTTCCAAATTCAAAGGTGTTGCAGACGACATTTTCATTGTGATGAAATTTTTGAATATTGCTCTTTTTTTTGGGTAAAAAACAATGTGGGAAATGAAGAAATTGCTTGTCACAAGCAATTTCTTCATTTTCCACAATGTTTTCCAAATCATTATCTTGTAGGGGGTCCAAAGTCGTCACTGTGTGGTAATGGATTAAGGGTGTCTAAATTAATGTACGGTATTATACGTTCAAAGTTAAACGAGAATCGATAAAATATTTTGGTTTATTTTAGGGTGGACAGGTATGAAAAAGTATAAGTTGGTACTATAAATAGTCCCATATACCTCCTGTCACCCCTATTATCCGTCATAGGCCTATTCCCTCATTAGTAAAAGATTTTGAATCGTTTATATGTGGTAAAATCTGTGCTTGTTTGGTAAACGGACAATGATCGATATTTAAAGTAATTCGCTGAAGCAAAACACGCCAAAATACGTCAAATAGACAAGAAACTGTTAATTGTTTAATATAGATATCTAAGTGTAGCCGAACAAATGTTAATGACTTATATTGCAATTTGTGTATTTTGATACACATATTAACTGAACATGAAGCAAGTTACTACTCAGGAGAAACAACTCGGCATTACAATTAATGGTGAAAAACAAGAATAATTACCGTTCCTTCTTTCCCTGGCAAGCACTGCTTTTCTCAACACTATAGGCTGATAGTTGAAAATCCAACATTTTCCACTACTCAAACAAGGATGTCTGTTTGCTTGGCTGAAATTCTACTCTGTGTTTGTTCATTTTTAGTAAAATTTACATTTGTCATTTTGCAACTAACGTGCATTGTGATTAGTCTGATAATTTGCGTTACGATAGGATTCAATCCTATTCTACGGTAATAACGAGTTACTAGTGCTTTGCTAAAGTCTCATGAAGCGAAGTTCGATGACACCTATTCCAATGCTTTTCTTCGAATCAGCGATTTGTAACACAAAATACCTACATAACGTCGCTTATCAACAAAATCCTTGTAACTGTAGCTTATTTTAACATAAACTGCACTTACGATGTTTTCGAAGAAAAGCGACGACATACTTTACACGGTGTATAATCACGTGATACAATATTTTCAGAAAATCTTCAATAATGTTGATTTGAATTCGGTTTGAAGCAGAGAATGTGGACAGACGTCACGCATTAGATGGACGTAGTTGTTTTTTGAAAAATCAACTGATAAAAAAGTTATTGAAGATAAACCAAAATTTTGGTTTATCTTCAATAACTTTTTTTTCAGTTTTTTTTTTAAATTCCAATACGTCCAGCTTATTCCTGGCATTTTCCCACCTTCTCTGCTTCAAACCGAATTCAAATTGGTCAAGTATGAAAAAAGATATTTAAGATTATCGGAAATTCTGAGTCACGTGATTATACACCGTGTACTTTAATTCGTCGGTATTATTGCAAAACCTCGTAACTCTAGCTTTAATCAAGCTGGAGTTACGAAGTTTCGTAATAACACCGACGTTATGTTCCAGATATAACCTGGTTTCCGTTTGACGATCAGAAATGTGATTTAAAGTTTGGCTCCTGGACGTACGACGGTAGATGGTTAGATTTGCGACTGGAGGACGATAAAGGCGGGGATATATCTACGTTCATCAGAAACGGGGAGTGGGAACTCATAGGTAAATATGTTGTGCCCATATTTCGTTCTTTTGTCCGATTTCGAAAAACGGCATGCCCGTATATGAAACTGGGCACGGAACTTTGCCCAGTTTCTTGACTCGGCGTCCATTTTCGTAACTTATGTATTTCTATATGTTATGTGATTTATCCCTTTCCAAAACATGACATGGGTTTGACGTGTTTTATAGAAAAGACTGCAGAAAACATTGAGACAAAAGAAAAAAATTCTGATAACCAGCATTTCCTCCTTTTGTCTCAATGTTTCCTGCCTATATCGTACTTACACCATATCGTTATCATAATCCTTTTTGGGTATGCAGAAGTTTGGACTGTCCTGATATTTTATCGTTTGGGAAAAGGTAAACTTAGAAAATGTGATTTAAAGTTTGGTTCCTGGACGTACGACGGTCGATGGTTAGATTTGCGACTAGAGGACGATAAAGGCGGGGATATATCTACGTTCATCAGAAACGGGGAGTGGGAACTCATAGGTAAATATGTTGTGCCCTTATTTCGTTCCTTTGTCCGATTTCGAAAAGCGACATGCCCATATATGAAACTTGGCACGAAAATTTGCCCAGTTTCTTGACTCAGCGTCCATTTTCGTAAATGTATTTCTATGTTATGTGATTTATTCCTTTCCCAAACAAGACATAGGTTTGACGTGTTTTATAGAAAAGACAGGAGAAAATATTGAGACAAAGGAAAAAAATGCTGATAATCAGCATTTTCTCCTTTTGTCTCAATGTTTCCTGCCTTTACCGTAATTACACCATATCGTGACCATAATCCTTTTTTGAGTCTGCAGAAGTTTTCAAATTGGACCACCCTAATGATTTGTCGTTTGGGTAAAGGTAAATTTAGAAAATGTGATTTAAAGTTTGGCTCTTGGACGTACGACGGTAGATGGTTAGATTTGCGACAAGAAGACAATAAAGGCTGGGATATATCTACGTGCACCAGAAACGGGGAGTTGGAACTCATAGGTAAATATGTTGTGCCCATTTTCGTGTTATTGCCCGAATTTGAAGAAGGGCGTGCCCATTTATGAAACTGGGCACGGAACTTGTTGTGCCCTTTTTCGTTTTATTGTCAGATTTTAAAGCTACTATTTCCCAGATTTGGACCCAAAAATTGTCAAATACGAAAGAAATGTACACTTTTTAAGCTTTATATGACCTGATTAAATGATTACGACAAACTATTGAAGCAACGACTCATTTTTTCGCAATTTGATACCAAATTCATGAAGCGATGTCGAAAGTAGGTCAAAACAGTAGGACATGCGACTTTCTTAAATGACGTCACAACATACATGATGACGTCATATTGAAATTCAAGTATGAATCTCGTTTGAATCATGGTCCGCGCTGTATGCGCATGCACAACAATTTAAAAATAATTCTAACCCCATCTGAGACGGGGTTGAATTTAGGTTTGGATTCTCCCTAAATTCAGCTATCTGTCTTGTAATTTCGGCTCATTCTCTGTCTGAATCGCATATTATTAACCATCCCGAGGTGGTCAACACAAAAGTTTTGCATATTTTTTCAAAAAATTTCATTTTTTGCAATTAGACCATCTGTTACCGTCGCCCTTTAAAAAGGATATGATCATTTACCAAACTGGGCATGATTATTTGCTTATTTTTAGTGAATCGGCGTCCACTTTCGTAAATGTATTTTCGTTTATTATGCGATTTATTCCTTTCCCAAACAAGACATGGGTTTGACGTGTTTTATAGAAAAGACAGGAGAAAATATTGAGACAAAAGAAGAAAATGCTGATAACCAGCATTTTCTCCTTTTGTCTCAATGTTTCCTGCCTATACCGTACTTACACCATATCGTTATCATAATCCTTTTTGGGGTCTGCAGAAGTTTGGACTATCCTGATATTTTGTCGTTTGGGAAAAGGGAAATTTAGAAAATGTGATTTAAAGTTTGGCTCCTCGACGTACGACGGTAGATGGTTTGATTTGCGACAAGAAGACGATAAAGGCTGGGATATATCTACGTGCATCAGAAACGGGGAGTGGGAACTCATAGGTAAATATGTTGTGCCCATTTCGTTTTATTGTCCGATTTTGAAGAAGGGCATGCCCATTCATGAAACTGGGCACGGAACTTGTTGTGCCCTTTTTCGTTTTATTGTCCTGTAGCGGCTTTAAGAGAGCACCATGGGCCCTGATAAGCCCCAGTATTAGGAAAATCCTTTAGTGAAAAATAAAAAAATAAATGCTATACATGGCATTATTTCAGATTCTGGCTCATATTAAATCATTTTATAGAATGCATCAATCTTCTATGCCCTTCTTTCTCGTTTACAGAAGTTCCCGGTATTCGCAACGTTCAGAAGTACGATTGTTGCGATGAGTTCTTTCTTGACCTAGTTTACACGATCCACATAAGACGTCGTACCTTGTATTATGGCTTTAACATCATCATTCCGTGTCTACTGATCTCCTCTATGTCACTCTTACTGTTTCTTCTGCCACCCGACGCTGGAGAAAAAATATCGCTCGGTAAGTTATGCACCACTTTTCTTATATCTCTATCCGCTTTTCAACAAAATCTCGTAACTGCAGCTTATCTTAAGCTGCAGTTACGAGGTTTTTGTTAAAAAGCAGCGTTATATGTGTCCCTTTCTTGATATTTCCATTACCATTACACTTTGGAATAAGTGACGAGATCGGGGTTATCCCTTGGTAGAAAAAGTTAGAAATTTGGTTGTACCTTGTATTATGGTTTTAACATCATCATTCCGTGTCTACTGATCTCCTCTATGTCACTATTACTGTTTCTTCTGCCGCCCGACGCTGGAGAAAAAATATCGCTCGGTATGTTATGTACCACATGGCTCATTGCACTTTCTACGTATAGCTTATGTATAGCTTTCTTTGTGTTTCTCTTACCACTGCACTTTAGGGGTTAGTGAAGGGGAAGGGTTTCACGTAGTTAGATTACGAAAAGTTCGCGGTTCTCATAGTTTATTAAAACTGCTAGTCGATAATTTGTACATTGGAATGTAAAGACTTCTTTATGAGCTCACTTCATTCGATGATAGATGCTCAATTATCCCAGTTTAATGTGATCTTGCTATCTTCGCAAATCAAATATTTTACCTTCCTTTGTTCCTTACGTAAGGAACAAAGTGGATGTAGAATCAGACTTACGAAGATTTGGTCTTGCATGATAGAGATGTACAATGTATCTACTAATTTCAGGTGTCACAATTCTATTGTCACTGATGGTGTTTCTGCTACTTGTAGCCGAGACTATGCCGCCCACTTCAGATGCTGTCCCACTTATAGGTGAGTTTGTTTCCGACATTTAGTCCACATTTATCTGTTTCTCGAATTTCAGGTATGACGATTTTGTTATCGTTGATGGTGTTTCTGTTACTCGTGGCTGAGACTATGCCACCTACTTCAGATGCTGTTCCACTTATAGGTAAGTAGACTTTCAATATCAAGGTCAAATGTATCGGGTATCACGATTTTCTTGTCACTTATGGTGTTTTTTTTACTTGTGGTCGAGACTTTGCCGTCCACTTCAGATGCTGTTCCACTTACAGGTGAGTTTGTTTCTTATACCATGTCTTAAAATCTTACTAGATGTCAGGTATGATGATTTTGTTGTCACTTATTGTGTTTCTTTTACTTTACTTGTGGAGATCATGTCACCTACATAAGAAGCTGTTCCACTTATAGGTATGTGAACCTCCAATATCAAGTCCAAAATTTGTCTTATTCATGGTTATTCTGATCGCGGAATATTCCGGTCGCTTTGGCAGGCAGTATAGAACAAGACCAGCCTGCACAAAAGCGCAGTCTGACCTTATTCTATACTGCCTGTTTCTTTTAATTTAGCACGACGAGGATTAATTTCAGGTAGGCCTATGACGATTTTATTGTCATTGATGATGTTTCTGCTATTTGTAGCGGAAACTATGTCACCAACGTCGATTCCGTTCCACTGATAGGTGGATTGTTTTCCAACATTTAGTCCGTCTTTGTGTTAATTTCATGTAAAACGATTTTATTATAATTGATGGCATTTCTTTTACTTGTGGCAGAGATAAGGCCACACACTTTAGATACTGTACCACTTACATGTTTGTGTGTCTATAGTACTTCGTTTACTTCTTGATAAGGTGTCTGTGTCCGCCTTTTGTTTGCTTGTAGTGCGAGTATTACATAATTTATATCTTGTTAATAATTTTAGTTTTCGAAACTTTTGTAGTAATTTGCATAAATTTTAAATTTGGTCTATTTTACAATTGTAAACTTGTATACATTATTTCAATAGAAATAATGCTGTGCAGATAATTTTCAAGCAGGACTTTGTGGGTTTGTTTTTTTAGGGAGGAGGGTTTTCGAACATGCAAGTACATTGGTGTTATTTTGAAAACGGTTGTTCTCTTCGCTTGTAAAATGCAGTCAAATACAAATGAGCCAAGATCTGGAAAAACGTCCCTTATAGCATTTGAGACTGTCACGTTTCAAGATCAGGCTGTGCCTAGATGCAGTCTAGCCAGCATCAATTTTACTTTCAAATGCTTGCTACAGACCACGAGGAAGCTATTGGAGAACAACATGGTTCCTGGTCAGACTGCGTGTATACGCAGGCTGATCTGGAACCATGTTGTTCTCAAATGCTATAAGGGACGTTATTCCAGATGCCGGCTCAAATTTAATATAGACTCATAAAAGTCATGAAATTTGAAACTTGTTCATGTATTTCAGGTATATATTTCTGCTGCATCATGGTAATGACCACGCTGTCTGTATTATTCACGGTGGTGGTGTTAAACTTTCATTATAGAGGGCCGGAGACACACGATATGCCAAACTGGGTAAATATACCAAGAGCAAATTTCAGCACAGCCATAGACCAATGTGTGATAAAATACCAAAATATTTCATATTTTGTCGTATTTTGTCTTCAAAAGTAGTATTCATTTTATTTTATGAATACATATCTTTCTTTGTACAAATGTCTTTAATTCATTAAAGAGTCTAACATGAGTACAAAGTAACTCTACTGAGTTATAATTTATATTCTAAAGGAAACATTTTTTTGCCTCAGACAATGCATTTAGAATGTAAAATAAGTATGCTATATTTGTTTACACTGAGTTTACGATTTCAGGTCAAAATTGGTATCAACTGTTTACTAGCGAGAATGTTGTGTATGTCACGCGCATCGAAGGTAGAGAAAAGACGGCAAAGTGTAATACAGAGACAGAGACTTGGTGACATACAGATGCAGGATAGGGCGGGACATGGGGCGGGGCATGCGCTACTTCCCAACCTTCTCGAGTCGGAGGAGGAGTTCCGCGCATGCGTAGAGAACGGTCGGTGTACCGTGCGCGGTGAGGAGTGGGCGAGAGTTCAGGCGTCACATGGTAACAGTGCTAACATGACAGACGACCATGAGCGCATGAGAACGGTGGAAAATAGTTGTTCCCTTATAAAAAGTGATTTAGTGTCGTTACTTCGTGAAGTGCGTAAAATAACTCACAAAATTCGTCAAGAGGAGGAGGAAACTGAAATAAAGAACGAATGGAAATTCGCGGCTCTCGTGATAGACAGAATGTGCCTGTGGATCTGTGTGGCTGCCACAACCATATCAACGGCGGCCATCTTGGGATCTGCACCGCACTTAGTTGCTTGAAATAGATGGTCTGTTTTAACCATACTGCATTGACTTCACGATCGCCTTAAGTAGAATATTGGTATATTGCGGTTTCCTAATAGTACCGAGTGTTTTACACAGCATAAATGGCCAAAAATTGACACCATATAATTATGACCAAAGCATATCGGCTTTGTGGTTGGTGTGAAATCTATTGATGCGCACATACACAACACATGATCAACCAACGTATTTTGTGGGAAGTGTTCAGCTGGGTTAATACGAGTTAGAGTAAGCCTATATACAGTTAAAAACATGTATTCACGAGTTCATTGTTTATAATTCTTATGTAATAGGCGCAAAAATGTGGAAGTAGAAAGTAAGTGATGTTAACTATACGTATTCGTACGACAAGCAAGTACTTGTGAATAGAAATTGGTGAGGTGAAGTGTGTTCTGAGAGTACATGTACTTGTTAATATCCATAATAAACAAGTATCTGGTGTTGTATGCAACACATAAAGTCCCCTACCGGCTTCACATTGACTCAATATGGTAATCAATAATAGATTAAGTTGCAGGATCCATTTTTTGCCATATTTTCACTATTTCCGTTACCAGAGCAACCGCACTTTTCGTCAAAGAACAAAGATAAAATGATGTGCATAATCTACACATTGCCATCTAGTCATATACCAAGTCTCATCAAATTAGCTTGCTTACTTATTAACTTATCGCAGGATCCAATATTTTTTGCCATATTTTCACTATTTCCGTAACCATAGCAACAACAATTTTAGTCTAAAAACAAAAATAAAATGATGTGCATAATCTACACATTGCCATATAGTCATATACCAAGTCTCATCAAACTAGCTTGCTTAGTTATTATCTTATCGCAGGATCCCATTTTTGGCCATATTTTCACTATTTCTGTAACCATAGCAACCTCAATTTAAGTCGAAAAACAAAAATAAAATGATGTGCATAATCTACACATTGCCATCTAGTCATATACCAACTTTCATCAAAAACGCTTGCTTAGTTATTAAGTTATCGCGGGATCCAGATTTGAGCGGACAGACGGACGGACAGACTGACGGACAGACGGACGGACAGACGGACGGACGGACGGACGGACAGACTGACGGACGGACGAACAGACGGAGGGCAAACCTATAGTCCCCTCCGGTGTCCCCTCCGGGGACTAACTCTACCGATTTGAAAGTGGGTAATTTCAACACCTCAAGACAAATAAGGCAATATTTCAATCCATGTCGAATTTAGCCTAACACAAATGTCATTTTTGGTTTTCAAATGAGCCGAGATCTGGAAAAACGTCCTTTATGGTATTTGAGGACAACCTGGATCCAGATCAGCCTGTGCATACGCACAGTCAGATCAGGATCCATGCTGTCGTCAAATAGATTCGTATGACCTGTAGCAACTGTAAAAGTGCAGCCTTGATCCTGATCAGATCCTGCTCTTAGGTACATGCTGATCTTGAAACACAGCTGTCTCAAATGTTATAAGGGTTCCGGCTCAAATATATTCTAAAAATAGAATATCGGTCTCTTTGTGTGAATTTTCATTATTGTAAAAAGTACTCACCTCCCCCAACATACCTGGTCTATCCGGGACAACTTCGACAGTCAGTGGGTAAATTCGACACTGATGTTTTTCCTATAAAATATCAGAATAATCAAAACAATTATTTGTTAATAGCAATAGTTTTTTTTTGACGTAATGTTTTTTACCATAATGTGCATGGTTATTTTAAAAGCCATATGCAATTTTTAACGACAAAAAATCACCGGGAAAATAGAATTTTGCAATGAGTGGACCTGTGTCTTACGCTAAGTATATAGCAAAACTTCCATTCTGTGTTTATCAAAATATTCAACTTGTTCCATGAAAATAATCATTGGTAACCTTTGGCAGCCCTGTTTGAGCGTTCATGTGATTATTATTGCATTTAATTGATGTGTATGGCGATATATTATTTTTGAAGTGTCAAAGTTAAACAACCTTAGATTAATTTATTTCTTAGAATTCAACACTGTTACACAATCAATATTTTACTAATATAACCTCGAATCTACTTCAAATTCTTTGAAAAACAAAACATTTGAAATTGCTTCAAAAATATAACTAGGCATGCATAGACAAAACAAGCGATGTTGACTTTGTATTGGTGCCCATTTTTGAAAATGACGTAACAGTCAATTTTTGGAAATTGTGTCATTGAGCAATGTCTTCAAAAAGTCGTACAATTATGAAATGAGATGCATCTGGATGATATTGATAATCGGATGACCTAATGTATATGTATTGCATTGTAATTAGCAATCTCCTTCGCAGTTATCTCCCCTGAATTGGGATTGGGTAGATCTCTGCAGGCACAGCTTGAGTTACCAAGATTTTTAAGTAATTGCTCTTTTTACTTAGATTTTTACTTCAAAAAATAAAAAACGTTTTAGTAGTTTTTTTTAAAAAAATATGAGGTGTCAGATATTAATCAAAATAAAAAATAAATTAGATTAAAAATGATTTCAGAAACATAAATATGGGATGATATTGGATTTGTGTGTGTGTTTTATGGTTATGGATGTCGAAGTTTAGCACATATCGAAATTACACTAGGTTACTATGTAATGGAGCAGACAATGTTGAAATACACTTGAAGTTTTCTGGAGGTTTCAACGTTTGAGGTTGCTCAATGAAATTGTGTTTGGATTTCTTTCAAACAAAATAGAGAATACTTTTTTTGCTTTAGCATAAGTGAAACATTGTAATCTATAAAAATAGGATTTCGAAATGGATTGGTATTTTGTTTGTACAAATATTTTCATTGTGGTGAAGCGCACAAATAGAGTTAATTGTACAATTTAGTTACTATTTAATCGATGCCATGCATCAACATATTGTGAATAACAAAATGTTGTAAATACTCAAATGTATATAAAAATTACACGCATGTACCTATTGTTGTTTAGTCTTTAGTTTATCAATTTGTATTTGGAAATGAGAAGTTCCAGTATCTACACTTTAAAGTCTCTTTTTGGTGGCAGATTAGATTTTGTTACTTATTACGAGATAAAGAAAACATAGGAGCCTGGGTCTAGCTAAAGATGCCTTTTGGTAATTTAGATCAGCACGAATTTAGATAAGCATGTCGTCGCTTTTCTACGAAAACCACGTATCTGCAGCTTGTTTAAAGCTGCAGATACATGTTTTTGGCAGAAAAGCAGCGATGTGTTACATGCATAGTCTGGTCCATTTACAAATTGTCATCTAGTAGCTTCTTTATTAGTTGTAGCAGTTGTAAGTTAGCAGACTAGATGCTTATCATAGACTGATTTTGACCACAAACTGATCTGGAAATGCGGTTTTCTAAATGATTATGAGGGCCCTTCTTCGCAAATCCAAGCTTTTTGCTATTTCATCAACAATACACGTACGGTCATCTCGTCTTCTAGTATTCTTGAATAGAAGTGGTCATTTCAACCCACTGTATGTACTATTTTATTGTTTATAGCATTTTCCCAAAACTTTTAGAATGTGGATCATGGGATGGATAACAACTACGGCCAAAATAACCTCGATTCTGGTAAAATATTTTGTAATGATTTTCATTTCTTCGTCAATTTTCAAAAAGTTTGTTGCATGTACCCCACTTTAATTATTCAGCTCTTTCCGCGATTGTATGACTTATCAAAAACTCCGGATACTTTCCCCAAAATATTGTCCTAACCGAACAGAAAGCAAAATTTGTAAAACATCTGAAATAATACCGTGACTGATTGTAATTTAAATATGTTTAGTTAGATATAATGACTTGTACGTTTTTGGTATAACGTGTCTTGTAAATAAAACATTATACGTCCAATCATCTTGATATACGGTCTTGCAAATAAAGAACTAAAACACAATGTTATCTTGTTGGATTATTTTCTTTGACCAGCCTTTTTAAGGAAGTCCACACCTATTGGGATTCACGCGACGTCCGAATTATTAGGACGACGTCGTAAACGTTCGGCGGTGGAACGTTCCACCGCCGACTATTCACGACGTCTTCCGAATACAAATGCAAACGACGTCGCACGAAAAATTCTGATATTGGCGTGATGTTGGTCTTAAATGTTTTAATCCATTACCAAACAACAAAATTTTGGACTTGTCCAAATTCAGAGATGCTGAAGACGACAATATGAATTGAATGAAATTTCGCATTCCTTGCTCTTTCTAGCAATTTCTTCATTTTCCACAATATATTTCAAAGCCATTATCTTGTAGGGAGTCAAAAAGAGTCAGTGTGTGGTAATGGGTTAAGGGACCCTTTTCAAGATCGTGTCGTAATTATTTCTCCCTGTTCTTATTCCCAGCCTTAGTCGTCTGATAATTATAGCTTAGAACAAGATGCCTTGTGTCTGTGAAACACGAATGCCCCGAAATGACCAATGTTAAGTTTTCTTAATGACAGACAGGAGGACAGAAAGACGGACACAAGTAAAACAATATGCCCCCGATCTTTTAATACGGGGTTTAAAAAGGCATGATTATCAACATTATGATTTTCCTTACAATTGTTTTAACAAGCCTTTTCTGTTGGGGTTGTCAAAGGCATGGACATTGGCAAAATCACCGCCACACAGAGACGAAACGGTGTACAAGAACGATAACACGGACAGTTGTCGTAAATCTAATTTTTTAAGTTATGTCCCTTTGATGTTATATACTCTCTTTTGGCGTTGCTTTCAGAACAATGTTTACAAAACGTTAACCCTTTCCTGCGGTTTTGTTGTCCCCAATAGGAAGGGCTTGGGAAAACATTGAGACAAAAGAACAAAATAATCAGCATGCTCTCCTTTTGTCTTATTTTTTCAGAGCTCTATACTATACACAAATCCTATCTTTATATTAACTTTCAATTTGCCATCTTCTACAGCTTTTAGATTGTAGTACCTTGTTTATAAAACTTTGAGGAAAAAACTTAAAAAAATTTTTTAATGCTTATTGTAACAATTTTCAAATTTGACCCCTATGTTTTATAAGTTTCTACCAATTTTGTATAATACTAGTATTGATTAATGTCGTCCGCAAATTTTTCCTTAACCCTTTCTCATACGGCAAAAAATTCGACCCCGCCAATGGGGAACGATTTTATCCGCTTAAACATGACGTAATTTCGGACAAACATTTGTATTTCGTTGGAGATTCGTAAATGTTGTTATGAAATCTAGTAAAAACGGCTTGAATGAAGCCGTAGTTACAAAATTTTATAACATCACTGACGGGTTTTTCGATACATAACGGTAATGCCAATTTATTTTAAGCACAATCATCATCATCATCATCATCATCATCATCATCATCATCATCATCATCATCATCATCATCATCATCATCATCATCATCATCATCATCATCATCATCATCATCAGCAGCAGCAGCAGCAGCAACAACAGCAGCAGCAGCAGCAGCATCATCATCATCATCAGCATCATCATCATCATCATCATCATCATCATCATCATCATCATCATCATCATCATCAGCAGCAGCAGCAGCAGCAGCAGCAGCAGCAGCAGCAGCAGCAGCAGCAGCAGCAGCAGCAGCAGCAGCAGCAGAAGCAGAAGCAGAAGCAGGAGCAGAAGCAGCAACAGTAGCAAATGATAAAATATGTCTATGAAACATTTGAATCTTTTCACTCCTTGTCTTTTGTTCATTTAATCAAAGATTTAAGCAAATTACCCAATAAGAGGAACAACAAGTTCGTCTATCGATATTGACCACCCACTTCCCAAAGCTGTATTTAATATTGGAGAAAGTTTACCTTTAGAATTAGCCAAGCAATGTGCTTAATACTAGGTGACTGGAAATTAGCAGAGCAACTTGGAATATTTAACTGACCATTTATATAGACTGCGAAGTTCATTATTTTTTGTGCTGTCTGATTAAATAGTTTGACTATCTTTATTTTTTTTTTACTTTTTCTAAATCTAAAAGAGCGTTGAATTTGGTTATAATTAATTGAATTCGAAGCAGTCCTCGTTACAATACCACTTACCAAAGGTTTCTAAGAAATATTGTAAACAAAAAACAAATGATGACTTGAAGGAAGAAACATTTTCAGCCACTTCCTGAAAATTGGAGTATTTTCCGGCTAAATGTAAGTAAGTATGAATATAATGTGCGAATTAAGTTATCTCCTTGCTGTCTATTGACTCTTTGTCAAACCCGGTTGTGCGTCACCTAGGCTAACCACGCAAAATATCTTGGAAAACAATTGTTTCTCTTATTATTACGTTATTTAGTAATGATATTCTTACTGCTTTATAATGGTGTTTAAACATTTCTCATATCTAAAAAATAAAGAAGATATTAAAATTTCTTATGGGGACAGATAGTATGAAACACCGGGTACTATCGAAGAAAATGCTGAAAATTAGTATATCTCATTTTCTTCCAATATTTTCTGTGCTAAACCAATAAATTTTACGAACGTTCTCAACATTGACAATGAATTAAGGGAAGATCTTGGGATCAAAATGAATTAAAATAATAAATAAACGTATAGACCAACACCTTTGTTATCAAAAATTATGTAAATACACCACAACTAAGTCTCATAGATAGAGTTTTTCGTCGAAATTGAACAAAAAATTAATCGGTTGAGTCGAATTGCGTATATATGTTAGACATATATCACAACCCTTGCGACTTCCACATAACGGTTTAAACTGTACATAATGTAATTTCCATATCGTCGGTCACATTCGACAATGTCGTAACTACAGCTTCAATAAGCGACATTTTGAACGTGGCCGGCGAAATTTTGTTCCTGCTTTCTTCCCCATCAGATGTTAGAGAATTTTCAAAGCACATCATTTTCCCAACGTTGTGCCTCCTCACTCAAGTAAACTCAAATCGATTCAAACCTTTCAAAAAAGGTAGATCTTCGGAGTGTTCGAATTTGAAAGCTTTTGCAAATGGAATGAATCATGTTATGTTAAGGCCTGGTCACATACATCATTTCGCGTCCACATTACGGCCGCAGGGCGTCTAAATCGGGACCAGTGAAGTATAATTTGGACGTGATGTGGACGCGATATGGACGCAGAATCGTATGTGACTGGCCCTTAATGTCGCCATCGGACGAACTGATTTTTCCTAAGTCGAAGCTAAAATTTGTTCTTTCTCTCACCAATAGAAATAAAACAAAATGTTAAGCAAGATTACTTTGAAATAAAGACAGCTATTGAAGTAAAAAATGAGAGAAATTGTTCGTTAAAGTCGCACCAATTTAAAAACTACGAGATTTCCGTTTCGAAAAGGGTTAGGAGAAACATCGCGAAAGTATGATCCTTTTTCGCCAAATACATCGCTGCTTTTTCAACAAAAAACCTCGAAACTGTAGCTTTTAATAGCTTTCAACAAAAACCTCGTAACTGTAGCTTAAAACAAGCTGCAGTTTCGAGATTTTTGCTGAAAAGCGACGACATACAGTTACGTGTGCGTGTCCCCCTTTCTCGTGAAACGCGAACAAGATTCAATAAATATTTATCAACCAAACCTGGGTGTGCTAATTAGGGAAAGTCAAGGAGAGTATTAAAAGGAGAGAGAATTTCAAAGAATCTACTGACTGAGAATTGTGCTTTGGTTTGTAATTTACTGTTTTCTAATATATTTAATGTATAATATTTTCTTGGAATCGGATGTGAAAACGATTTCTTTATTTGAATACTGAGGTTTTATTATATAAAATTGACAGTAAAACATCATTTTGAAATACGCCATATTTATAATTAATTCAATGAACGAATGTGCGTTTTGTTTATTCATTCAGTCTCAATGCATTGTTCTTTAGTGTTGTTGTTTAATATAGTATACATATTCATCCTATTACCCATATATCTTTTTTTTCAAAAATCGCCAATTCTTTATAACTTGTATCAACTAATATATTATGGAATGTATATATTATGGAATGTAGAATGTTTTCTTGGAAACGGATATAAAGACATTTTCTTTATTTCAATATTAAGGTTTATGATATCATACTGACAATATTAAAACCTTATTTATAAATACATCTTATTATTATTTTATTCTTATATCTATAATTAATTCAATCTTATATGTCATAAACAGAACGACGACACATAAGATGCGTGATGACTTTTAAACAAGAACAATACTTTATTGATTCAGACTTGAACAAATATGTTCATCGTCGTAAATAAAAAAAAATACATACACACATTTAAAAATATGTCATATGTCACTTAAAATGTTCATCAAACCCTATGTTGTGGTTACTCATCAAATGAGTACCCACTACACAAGGTTTGGATTTGAAATAAAAAGAAATAGAATGTATTCACCTCCTCTTGTCTGTTGTTCTGCCACAAGGACTGCCTTTTCTAGACTTAGGCTCAAATAGATGAGCTAGGATCTGGTAAAAGGTCCCTTAAGGCTTTCCCAAACGAGCAAATTTTAGGGTGCTCAACTTCATAAACTGCCACAAATGACAAAATGGAAGTTATTAAAGATGAAATATGTGTAAAATATAGCATAGAAAATATTGAGACAAAAGGAGAAACTGCTGGTTAACAGCAGTTTCTTCTTTTGTCTCAATGTTTTCCCAAGCCTTTTCTATTACGGACGTCAAAACCAGGTCTTGTTTGGGAAAGGGTTAAGGCTTTTGAGCTCAACATGAATCCAGATCAGCTTGTGCATACGCACAGTCTGATCAGGATCCATGTTGTTTTAATAGTTTTTGCCTAACCTGTAGAAACTTTAAAATAGCAAAATGGATCATGATCAGACGTTTAGACACAGTTTGATCTGGAAACATGGTTGTCTAGAATGCTTTAATGGCCCCTTTTCCAGTTCTCAAATAAGTCTAAGTTTTCACTTAATGTTTTCAGTGTGTCATGAACATTCCAAGATTGAATAATATCAGCAGCTGAAGCAAAACTATGCCTATAGGACATTTTATACTGGTAAGTGTTTCCCCTTTTTTCTATTTCTATTTCTAGTTCTATTTCCCTGATTTTGGTGTGTATTGTATATTTTTTGTCTATTTCTTCCTCTCAACTAATTAACCCATTACCAAACAACAAAATTTAAGACTGCTCCAAATTCCAAGATGATGCAGACGACAATTTCAAGTGAATGAAATTTATTAAAGATTGGTCATTTGGGGTAGAAAACGTTGTGGGAAATGAAGAAATTGCTTGTCACAAGCAATTTCTTCATTTTCCACAATATTTTCCAAAACCATTAACTTGTAGGGAGTCAAAAAGAGTCATTATGTGGTAATGGGTTAAGAAAGTTATTGATGATCAACCAAACGTTTGGTTGGTCGTCAATAACCTTTTTATTGCTTGATTTCAAAGAATCTACTGCACCAAGCTTATTTCCTACGTTTCTCACATTCTGTACCGAATTCATTCATCGGTCAAAAATTGATAAAGTGAAATAAGATTTTCTGTTAAGATTGTGTCACGTGATTCTCCACTGGTCTATAGTTTCTTTCCTTTTCATCAAATGTTTCAATACAGAAACACTGATTGTCGGCATTTGATTCGCTTTCCACAGTAGTTTCCTCCCTTCAAAGAAGGATTTCATTCTGACTATCTCATTACTTTTTGCAATCTGCAACACCTTTGATTTTGGATTTTTTTTAAATATCACCGTTTGAAAAGGTTTAATACAATGATCATATCTCGAGAAGCTAGAAACAATCGAGATCAGAGGAAAAAAATCTGGTGAACAACATTTCTGCCTCTTTCTATAAATTTGCGCCCTTTTACTGAGATTTAGAATGAATCCGAACAGAACAATCTCAAGGAAAGCAATGAGGCGAATAAAGAAAATGTTGATATATTGTAACCAGCATTTTGTAGTCCATTTGAATATATGAAGATGATTTCTTATAAAAAAAATATTAAGGACAATGAAACTTTTTTTTTAACTACGCAAGACACGAACGGGGGTCCATAACGAATTCGTATGACTTACAGTAGTTCTGCAAATAAGCCCCCTTGCGGTTAAACGTTTGCCAAACAAGACTGGTTTTGAATTCCATAAATGAAAATACTTGAGGAAACATTAAGGCAAAAGAAAAAATACATATTATACACATATCCAATCCTTCTAAACATCTATTCTGTCGACTGTACCAGCTTTCAGATTGAACAGACCTTTGACGTTCAAGAAAGGGTAATCATGCGTAGACTTCGTTTGAAGTGACAGCACCTTCCCATTTATTTTTTTTAAAAAAATGTCTTGGTGATTTGATTGATTATTCTAATGCGTTTAAATGCTATCAGTTTGTTTTTTTATTGTCGATGACAAGTGAAAAAATCGCCTTTAAAATTTAGACGGAAATGACAATTTCTATTTACATCTGAACCTTGGTACACGTTAACCAAAAATATAATTATACAGTCGTCACTCGTTATGTCGACATCGGATAAGTCGAATCTTCGCATAAGTCGAAGTTCAAATCTGGTCCCGTCCTCATCAATGGACATAACTTTTTTCAAAAAAAAATAATTTCGAACTGAATACAGCCATTGAAATATAGTAGGAAAAGGATAGAAATTGCTCGAAACGAGCAATTTCTTTCCTTTTCCTACTATATTTCAATAATAATCGTAAATGACTAGTTTCACAAACGGTCAAATATCAACTTTATCGAAGCCGAACAAAATCGGATGAGTCGAACTCCGGATATGTCGAGGTATTTTGACGGCCCCTCGGACTTCGACACAACGAGTGTCGAATGTAATTATCATATTCCTCGTAAACGTGGCAATATTTTGGCTTGAAATTTAAAGCATTTTCATAGGAAAATATGCTCTTTCAGATGAAAATAAAAGTAAAATTCACGAAAAAAAATAAAAAAAATTGTAAAATGCTTTTTTAACAATTTATCCCTTTCCCAAAAAAGACATAGTTTTGACATTAATTGAGGAGAGAGGATCAGACAACATTATAGGAAATGATGAAAATGCTGACGATTCTCTGTGCTTTTTTTACATAAATCTTAACTTTATCAACATCAATATTTTCGTCTGCAGCAGCTTTCCAGTTGGAACAGTCCAAGATTCTGCTTTTTTGGAAAAGGAATGTCAACTCGATGAGAGTTTTCTACTTTAAAGAAGGAAGATTTGGACACAAAGAAGTTATGATAAAACATGTAAATGCTTTTAAAATTCATATTCACGTATAATTGTTTTGCAATAAGCTCACGATATATAAATTGATAATCATGCGTGGGCTTCATAATAAAGTTGATGTTAGCAGTTTGCGAAATGCTCTAATTCGTTGTTTTTCATTTTTGCTTGGTAACTAGGTAACCAGTCTAATTCCAAATTTACCTTTTAGAATTACACAACAATCTGTCTGATTGGCCGAGACATACGTCTCATCCAATCAGATAGCTTGAAATGTAATTTCACTTTTTTGACAATCGATTAAGAAAGGTTGGTGCATACTGTCCCTGGTCATAATAAGTAACCCATCATTACTTGCAAAAATGTTTTAGCCTATTATGCTAGGTTCTCAATGTCGATCAAATCACCTCGATCAAGACCGATCAAGCGATCGAGTTCAGATCGAGATTGATCGGCATATGTCATTGGGAATAGTCGGTGTGATTGAGCTTGATCTACATCGCTCCGGCTTCTTTCTCGACTTGTTTTAATTGTCAAAAATATTCATGTGAGATTGATCAGGAAATGATCGTGTATTGATCGGGTAGGAGATCGACCTGATAAATCGAATGAGGCCATGTTGATATCTTTTACTCGATCTGCAAGCAACATGCACTCGATTACCTTGACTCGTACTCGAGTGAATTCCAAGTATATCTCGATTAAGTCGACCTCTGCTTATCAGTCCATCTGATCAAATCGAAAGTAGAGGTCGAGTGAATCGATTAGAGATCGAGAAAAAGTCATTTGGCCGGCGAATTTTTGATCGAGTTTATTTGAGCGACAGTGGGAACATAGCATAAACAACTGCAAAATTAATGCCATACTTATCAAATCAGAACCATTCTAAGCTCGAAGTCTAAATAACGAGTTTTATGCTTATTTTCAGTTCTTACAGTGGTTTGTAGTATTCATATGTCAGGCCCTTGATACTGAAATAAAGGCGGGTTAAGATTTTCACTTCGAAATAACCACCTATTCGAGATAGCCGTCTATATAACGAGTTTTATTCTTTTATTTCCAGTGTTTACAGTGGTTTGGGGTGTTTATATGTCAGGCCATTGATACTAACAGTGAAATAAAGGCGGGTTAAGATTTTCATTACCACTTATTTGAGATAGCCGAAGTCTAAATAACAAGTTTTATGTTGTTGTTTTTCCAGTGTTTACAGTGGTTTGTGGTGTTTATATGTCAGACTATCGCTGCCTACACGGACGTACCCGAGAGTTCGTCACTGCTGAGACAACTCTTCATTGAAAATAGGTACGTCTTTTTCTTGCAATGTTTTTTCCTCTTTCTCCTCGAAAACTCTTTTATCACTATTTTCATATGAGAAAGGATCTGGAAAAAGGGAAGCATTTACGTATTTTAGACAAACATCTTTCCATATCAGCCTGCGGTCAAAAACAATCCACGCTGCTACCTTACAGTTGTTTAAGATAGTCCACACCTAATGAGATTTTCGCGACTTCGGAATTATTCGGGTGACGTCGAAAACATTCGGCGGTGGAACTGTCCACCGCTGAATGTTTACAACCGCGCCCGAATAGGTTCTGATCCGTAACGACTCCGCTCGGAAAAAGTTGATGTTATATGAATTTCAAAATGGCCACATTACAGGTTTTCTACCGTAAGAGTAATATTCTATTAGGGAAAAATTGGACCTTGAACAGACTGTACGTATTCGACGGTAAAATAATTTCTAATGGGTTAAGACTTAGTGACAAACACGATTCCGCGTCCACATCACTACGGAGCGCGTCTAAAACAAGAGATCCGCGCAGCATCAAGTATAGGCCTACAAAATGAATCATAAAAACAGGAAGTGATGTCACCAAGTGTAAAATATGAAAGACATAATTTTAATATAGTTGTTATAAATTAATAGTTGAATGTTCTTAGGTTGATTTAACAAGAGATGACATTCTACAGTCGCTGATGTTGTTGCTTTATAAAAACACATTTCCGAATGATCTCAAAAATAATTGGAGGTAGAAAAACCATCATGCTGAAAGGTACACTCCCCGAAATAAAAAAAAAAAAAAAAAAAACCCTAACATATAAGAAACAGATCAGATTCAGCAGTGGTCAACAAGAGGTGGCAATTGGAAATGAAATGATATCTAACTACATGTTCGTTTTCCAATTATTAGGGAAAACATTCAAGAAACAGAAACTTAGATTCGATTTAACCCTTTCCCAAACGACAAAATTTTGGGGTGATCCAATTGGAAAATTGCTCAAGACGACAAAATTCATGTTAAAAAGGAAAGAGTTTGTGTACAATATGGCACAGATAATATTGAGACAAAAGGAGAAACTGCTGGTTAACAGCAGTTTCTTCTTTTGTCTCAATGTTTTCCCAATCCTTTTTAATTAGACCAGTCAAAACCAGGTCTTGTTTGGGAAAGGGTTAAAAATGACGATATTGACGAGTCTGTGAAGCCCGGGCAACATTTTTCACTTCATTGGTCACGATGGATAATCACGTGATACAATATTTTCAGAAAATCTTCAATAATTTTGTATGTACTGGATCGATTTGAATTTGGTTTGAAGCAGAGAATGTGGACAGATGTCACGCATTTTATGGACGTGGTTGATTTTTGAAAAATAAACTGATAAAAAAGTTATTGAAGATAAACCAAAACTTTGGTTTATCTTCAATAACTTTTTTATCAGTTTATTTTTCAAAAATTCAACACGTCCAGCTTATTCCTGGCATTTTCCAACCTTCTCTGCTTCAAACCGAATTCAAATTGGTCAAGTATTAAAAAAGATATTGAAGATTATCGGAAATTCTGAGTCAACTGATTATACTTCGTGTCGGTGGCCGCTTTTCTCCCACCAAGCCATACATATAATACTATAATTTGTCGTACTAAAGATATAGATATAGATGGTTATTTGGCATCATGCAAATGTCAATTACCACTCGACTAATATTTCAAAGCTTCTGTTCGTAGTTTAATCATGATAAAAATCTGACTGATAAATATATATCGGTAGGTGAGCCAGATCAATTGTTCAATTATACATCGTTGCACACTCCTCAAAACGTGTAGGCAGCAGCCTAGCTTCAAGAAAAAATCGTCGGTGTTATTGTAAAACCTCGTAAGTCCAGCTTGATCAAAGCTGCAGTTACGAAGATCTTCAATAAGACGGGCGAAATAAATATTCATTTCCGGGAGTGACAACAACTAATTTCGTTTACAACTAGAAAGATTTTTTTCTAAGTAATCCATTCATGAAATTCGACTTAAGTCTTAAGTAAGAACGTTTTTGAATTAAAAAAGACCCCGGTCGTTATTTTATATAGAACATCGAGTAATATGACCTCCTCACACGTAGATAGGTGACCCCTCACGTAGAGTTGTGACTCCCTTAAAATAACGACCCCAGTTCTCTCACACACACACCCAAACTGTATCTCCACCTACAATGTATAGGTATCGGAGGTGTAATGGCACCCGTTCGTTCATGCGTCCGTCAGTACATATAAGAGTGTTTTGACCGCAACTCTCCATTCATTATTGGGCTTACCAGATACAAACTGACTGGTTAGGCGCTTCCGTAGCATCTGATTGGGTTCTGATTCGTCGGTACAGTAGGGCCTACAGTATTTTCAGGGATTAAGAACTACTACCAATACGTACATATTTGTGTAGAAAGAACGGCGAAAACGAAATGATAAAATTAGCCACGCGTCATGTAATAAAAAATGAGCAATAACTTGATTATTTATGAGTAAATTTTCAAGCGGTTGAGCTCTTTCCTCAAGTGTATGACTTGTTTGAATAGGCCTACTTTTCACATTTAAAAAAAAAAAAAAAAAAAAAGAAAAAAAAAAAAAAAACGATCTGAATTTGTTGTCGTTTTTATAGTCGGTTGGGTAGGCCTACAATAAAGCGGGATATATGCAACCAATGGGGAGAATCACGTGATTGACAATGGTATTGAACACGAAAAAATGGCGACGAAATGACCGCTTCGGCGTGAAAATCCAAACTTTAGAAAGGTATGTATTCGATCTACTTAGTTTCTTCAGGACGGACATTGTAAATGGACTAGAATGAAATGTCATCGATAAAAAATGGTCTGGAAATATACATTGTACACCAGAGAGTTTTTTGGGTAAGAAATTAAGCTGTAAATATGACGTGACGTGCTTAACACACAGCCAAAATTTTCGCAATTTCGAAAATATTCTTTAAGTGTTCTCTAAATACAGCTAACGGATATGGGAAAGTTGGGTATCTATGAAAACCTTAGACAATAGCGGGTACTTTAGGATAGGTGGCTTGTCTGAGAAGCTAAGTAGATTGAATACATACCTTTCTAAAGTTTGGATTTTCACGCCGAATCTGTCATTTCGTCGCCATTTTTCGTGTTCAATACCATTGTCAATCACATGATTCTCCCCATTGGCAACAAACCGTTTGAAAATTGACGCAGACATGAGAAAGTTATTCCAAAATGTCTTAACTGCGAGGCAAATTTGTCGCTAGATTTACCCATCCCACGATGCACAATCTCCACCGTGAGTAAGTTAGGTGGGGGTAAATGTTTTATAGATAAAATCAGGAGGAGTCGTTATTTTACAATGGGGGTCGGTATTTCATAGAAACGGATCATTATTTTATTTGAAATAATGACTGAGGGGTCATTATTCTAAGGGGGTCACTTTACAACGTTACACCGGCTCATGTTAAGTGGGAGATCCAAACCTAGTAATTCCATCTTGGAAATATCTCGAATTACGTGTTTTGGTCCCTCATCAACAATATAATGTAATAACTCTTATAATGTACTTATTGGCCAAAAAGATATAAACGCATGTTCTAATGTACCATTTTCTCTACATGTGCTATGAGAACATTGACATTTTATCATTCATTTTATCTGGTTGACATAATCATTATTATTAAGAATTACAACCCACCATTATCTACAAAACACCCCGTGCATATCGTCCCTTGATTGCCAGAAGGGGCTATCAGCACTTTTGGGCAAAAATGACATTTTAACATTTTTAAGTCAGTCGAGTGGTTTCAACCTATGGAAAAAATTTGGTACTGATATTCCAATTAGAAATGATAAAAAATTGCATAACATGTTTGGGGTCTATCAGCAACTAGCCAGATTGTTTCCGACCAGAAGGGGCTATCAACATCAACTGGGCTGCCAGAAGGGTCTATCAGCATAGCCCCCTCACTGATAAACGGGACTCAGGTTAGCAATTAACCGGTCATTTTATCTGCTTAATTGTCCCCTAACCATTTCCTAAACAAGACCCGGTTTTGAGGTTCCTTATAGAAAAGGCCTTTGAAACATTGAGGAAAAAGAAGAAGATGCCATTAAGCGACATTTTATTCATTTGTCTGAACATTTTCTAGGCTGTAATGTTGTCAAGTTTTGATTCATTAATATTTATTTTGTCGTCTACTTTGAATTCGAACCACTCTAAATTTTGCTTTTGGATAATGTAAGCAAAGAAGAACATTGTGTGAATTTATCATGAAAATTGACTTAATTGGTGGAATGATCCCAGTAAACTTAAGTGCGTTGCAGTGCGACATAAATGTTCAACAAATCGGAATACTCTAAAGCTATTATTATGTGAAAAGATAAGTGGATTTTTATTGTTATCTGTGTTGTTTATCAGCACTTTCTATCAATGTGTATTTGCAGTCTTCAATTTATTCATCAAGGCAATAATCAGAAAAATGGAACAAAATAGTCATTACCGAAGTTCGTTGATAGCCCCTTCTGGCTGCCGAAATATCAAATTTTGATAAAAGCATTTTTACAGTCTTTGTAAATGATACATTCATATTGCATGAACGAAAAGTAATATATTAAACTAAATATATAAAATTTTGTCTCAACAAAATGCTTAGAATTGAAAGAATTGAGTTTCAATTTTCTGATAGCCCCTTCTGGCGGCCTGTTTTTTTTTTTTTTTTTGTTCATTTCGTATTGAAACTTCAGAATGGTCAAGGAACATATTTCAGATAGGTACAAGCAAGAAAGAAAAAAAAAAAAAACAAAAACACGCTGAAAAGAAGAATGCGAAATGTAACACAGAACTCTCTATGTAGAGACCTTTGACCTACTGGATGTTAGAACTGCAAAACGCCATGCTCCAACTTGTCACAAACATATTACAAACGAAAGTTGAACCGCTACGCTGTATTTACTGGCACACAAAAAGGGACCTGAATGAGGTTCATGGCCAGCGTGGATCATCAGAAATGTTTATTTACATAATGACACATTTTATTTTCCGCCATTAATTATTAAGCTTGTTATACTCTATTCTGACTGCTGTTCCGGACAGAACAAAACCATAGCTAGCCTCAGGTTTGCTGAAAGTTGTATCGACAGCACACATCCTAATATATAAGTGATTGAGCAGTAACATTTAGAGACCGTTCTCGTTTGTATTACATAACTGGTTGCTACAGAGCATGTCCCCGCCAAAAAAAAGACATCAATCATCATATACGTTCCGCAACAACGGGACACAATATTTCAAATGGTCAGACGTTATAACCCTCAGTGTGTCAGGGTTTTCCGCACAATAGTTCGAAGCTGCATTTGGTGAAAGTTTTCAGGCATATGCCTGAAGTTCAGGTTTTTGAGTATTCCAAAATGTCCCATTTTCTCGATTTTTACTATATAAATACAGATTTTTCCAGGTTTTCAGGTTTTTGAAAATTTTGTACTTTCACCCATGCATGATTAGCGAATTATTAAGTCTCGGTAAACCTTGAAGTTTACACACTATCTATGCAAAGGAAAAGTGAATAAGAACACAACGAGAAAAGAAGAAATTGCTCATTTTGAGCATCTTTTTCTTTTCCAATTTTGTTTTTGTAACCAATTATCGTAATTGCAAAAATGCATTTTTAGCCTATTAGTTTTTTAAACGAAATACATAAATATTTCTTTATTTGGTGACCATTTTGAAGAAAATAAGCTTTGTGTGTACTTTTTGAGCTGTAGGGACACAAAACTGATTTACAAGAAGCTGTGTAGTGGGGTCGATGCATCTTTATGAAATGGGGATCCCACTTTGTGTGGTACAACATTTTATTTACCGGTATTTGATAGCGTATGTGTCATTCTAAAATTTTAAAACGTGCGCTGATGGCAGTAGAATAAACTAGCACAAGGTGAATGTGTTGAAAGAGAAAAGAAGCCACCCAGATGAAATATTTCATTATACATGTTTTTGCTAGATACAAAAACAGTAATCCATTATTCATTTGTACTGAGGTGAAAAAGACTACTAGTATGCAGAAGACCATTTGAAATTCTACAAATGAAATATAAGGAAAAACTCTCAATATCAGTTGCTAAAAAGAAGGATCGAATATATCACGGTTTTTTTTTACTGAACGCATAAATAAACAGTAAACTGAGCAAAAATATATTATTTATAAGAATAAATGATTTTTTACGATACATGCCTTGCTGTTGACTCCTTCTGGCAGAAACATATCCTCTGTATTTTGGTATTTTTTCCAGCAGCCAGAAGGGGCTATCAGCGTTTTTGACCAAAAAAGGCGTAAATCATTGGAAATTAAGTTTGATAATATGTACGTGCGTAGGGGCTATCATGTTCTACTCATGTGCCAAACATGGTATCTGACCATTAAAAACCTGATTTTTGACAAGCATTTAAAACCTTTAAACGCGTTTTTCTCAAAACTATGAAAAGTGCTGATAGCCCCTTCTGGCAATCAAGGGACGATATTTGGGTGTCATCCCTGGCAACGGAAATTGAAGAATGGATACATTTGTCAATTTCAGGACGTCATCCGTTGCAACGAAAATTGACAAGGGATACCTTCGTCAATTTCTGTTATCGCGGATGACGCCCTAAGATGTGGCATGTATTTGGTATATATATATATAATGATGGGTTGTCATGCACAATTAATCAAAAACACCTGAACAATTTTACATTACAGATATATGCCAATAGACAAACGGACACAAGAACAGCCAAACAGAGGGATCACAGTGCCCTACCAGTGTTGTCCGTCAATCACCAGGGGTATAGCCCCTTTAGGAGGCCTATCACGTGACGGCGCTTTGCTACAGTTATTTAGAGATTCAAACACGATTCAGAAATTTTATGAGACCACGTGTTCGCCGGGAGTGCATAACAGTTCGTGTAAATTCGTGGACCCGTCATTTTCGTCTCGCTGTGTACAACAATACACATACACATATGCCATAGTGAAGGATTTTAATGTGACTCAGCCGTACCGCTTTGATCTTATGAAAATAAAATCTGGATGCTCGTGTGTTGTTGATATGGAAATACCGGAAGCGGAAGTTGTCAACGTGGAAAAGAGACTGGTTGACGAGATAACAGAAGAAATATTACTGGATATATGATTTGGAACTTAGGCAGAACTAAATATAGTTGTGTTTCCGTGAACCCGACCGACCCTGATTCTTGAGTCCCGACCGTACAGTTTTATGGTGATTAAAAATGAAATACAAGAAATATACATATTGGCCATTGTGCAAAATGATAACAATTAAAATATGACTTAGAATAGCCTACTTATAAAGAGGATAAATGATATCTAGAATAACTTGGTTAAATGGAATACGTGCCCGGATTGCTCTTTATTTTTTATTTATTGTAGATGATATCATTACTGTAACTCATTTATAAGAGCAATGTCCTATACATTTTCCTCTTGAATTATTAGAATATACCAGGATATTTTACTGAATACCTACAGGGAGTTTTGTTAAACTCTATTATTACGAAGAACTTGAAATATACTGACACGCGAAATAAAGTTTGCACTTTTAAATTTTGAATATCTCAAAAAGAACTCAATCTACCGCCTTGATATATGATGATGACATCCAAATATTGTGTTATTATAGTTCTGAAGAAATATCCTAATTTGGTATAATGACTTTAATGTTCACAAACACTTGTTGTTTCTAATGAGATGTAAGTCGGATTTATTCGGGCGACGTCGAAAACATTTCCACCGCGCCTTAATATGTTCGGATACGTTACGCCGCCGCCCGAAAAAATCCGATACTTAACTATATATGATTCTCAAAAGGGCCACATTATGGGTAAAGATGAGATGGCATTTCTAAATGCAAATGTTACGATGTACATTCATCTATGTTGTGGTCTCAAATGTATTGACATTCCTGTTACAATATCATTCCTAATAAATATGAGCCTGGATCTGGAAAAGGGTTCCTTGAGGAGTTTGAGCCCAACATGATTCCAGATCAGCCTGTGTATACACGCAGACTGATCAGGAACAATGTCGTTACCCAATAGCATCTTCATGGCCTTTAGCGTCCATAATAATGAGAGTAACATGGATCCAGTTCAGACTGAACCAAGGCGCAGTCAGATATTGAAACATGGCTGTCTCAAATGCTATAAGTGATACTTTTCCCGATCCTGGCTCATATTTATTTAATTTTATATGTTTTAAGGTTTGTCCACCCTTATGAGGTTCACGCGATGTCAGATTTTTTCTTGCGACATCGTAGACATTCGTAACCTACTCGATCAAAACGGACACGTTACTAATAAGAATCAAAGTACTGACAGTACTGTTTGGAAGCAAATTTTTCAAAAATGTAGGCCTGTCCAGGCCCCAGTTTCTCGAAAAAAACTTAAGTATATTCTCATGAGAACATGCTCAACATCAAAGGGATACTCTCCAACGTTGAAGGGTATTCCATTGAAGTTCACGTGGATTTCATGCAATTTGAGCGCTGTGCTCAGATTTGAGAACATACTTACGTTTTTTCGAGAAACCGGGGCCAGAAATAGAGTAGTTTGATTAGGTACTTTGATTATCCATTTGAATACCTTGAATACTTTGATTCGTAGAGTATTTTGATTAAGTACTTTGATTATCCAGAATACCTTGCATACTTTGATTTCATGATGGAGTTGTATTTATTTTTAGCACAACTTCATGCATATTAATCGTTTGTGTAAGCTGAATATATTTCATAGTTCAGTAAACTCGACTGACCCATTTACAAGGAATGCCATTGGACTAATTCTTTGAACCATAATAAAGCAAATTACTACGTTGATCTTTTCATCTCTCAGAGACATGATTAATTGAATGTTTCATTTTCAGTCACACAATTCAATATCTACACATAACTTCAGACTTACATATTGAATATTCGAATGACTGTTACCTCATTAATCTTTGCTTTTGATAGAACTATTTATAGTGAGGAAGACCGGAAGATGTTGTGTGGTATGCAGAGAATGGTAAAGTGCAGAGACGCATGGCTGCTAAGAGAAGCAAATTTGGAAAATTTGCTTCCAAAAACGGCACTTTCCGTAAGCGAATGTTTACGACGTCGCCAGAAAATTTCCGACATAGAGTAAATTTCATAAGGATGGACTACATGTACCTAAATCTTTATTTTCATTCGTCTTGTCCTTTTTTTATTTGTCTCATCTTATCTAAAGCAGAAAAAATATGGTGTCACTAGGGTCAAAGTGAGAGCTGTTACAGACATCAATGTAAATAAAATAGACAGTGAATCTGCATTTAATAGATTTTAAATCTTTGAGGTAAAAGGGGAAATGCTAACTTTGATCATTTTCCTTTTTCCCCAGCGTTTCCAAAATGAAACTCTGAATTGTCGTCAAAACAAGGTCTGTTTTAGAAAGGGTTAGATAAACTTAACTCATTACCTCATAGTGACGCCTTTTTACGGCTTACAATAAATTAATGCTTAAAAAACGTTACGTGGGATATAACCCATTATCACACAAACACTCATTTTGACTCCCCACAATATTATGGCTTTGGAAAACATAGTGAAAAATGAAGAAATTGCTTGTGAAAAGCAATTTCGTCATTTCCCATGATGTTTTCTACAGAAAAAGACCGAAACATGTAAAATTTCATCCACTTGAAGACGTATTCCGCTACATCTTTGAATTTGGAACAGTCTAAAGTTTTGTCGTTTGGTAATGGGATAAAACAGGGCTTGTGATAAGTAATGTCTGCATTTTCCACATGGTATTTTCTTATACAGAAAGATAAAAAAAAAGTGAAGTCTCATTCATTTGACATTGTCGCCTGCAACATCTTTGAATTTGGACCAGTTTAAAAAATGTCGTCTTGTAATGGGTTGAATGTACGTTTAGCCATGGTTTAGTGAAAACTAAAACGCAATTTTTTTCTTCTCCTTTTTTAATTGGTAGTGCATTATAATTAAAAATGATTTCGATGTATCTTTAGTTGTAAAATGAAGATGAATTAAAGAATATTAAATAATTTTGAAAAATACCGAAATAAAAGTAGAATTGATTTAATAATCATAATGAATAAACAAATATATCGAAAATAAATTGTAAATGAATATTTTTGTTCGAATAAATTATTCTTATGATTTTGAATAACATGTATCATTTTTAACGAATATCCCAATATAGATACCTAATGCCAACCTACCCACCCCCACCCACACACACAAAAGCGAGCTTCACGGAGCCTTAGGAAGAATTCTTCGAAAGTTTCGAAGGGTGAACAAGAAGAAGAAGAGGGGAAAGAAGAAGAAGAAGAAGGAGAAAAAGAAGAAGAAGAAGAAGAAGAAGAAGAAGAAGAAGAAGAAGAAGAAGAAGAAGAAGAAGAAGAAGAAGAAGAAGAAGAAGAAGAAGAAGAAGAAGAAGAAGAAGAAGAAGAAGAAGAAGAATGGTGTCAATATTAAACAGGGAATAGGAAAATATAACAGCTGTTGGTGAAAATAGTCTACATCGTTTTTAATTGGACGTCCGAAAGGACGTCCAATTCTTATAACCACTTTTCGACAGGCGAAATGAGTTTTCATTACCAAAAAACCCTTTCTCAGACTCAATTGCCAGTTGACCAAAATTCAAAACAGATTTTGCGACCATACAGGAAAACTGTCGTATCTTTTCCTGCTTTCTATGTGTTCTCTAACAAACACTATAAGATTCATTTGCCGATTCTATTCATGCCACGTCTTAACCAACTTTACGATCTTTTTTCGATTTAACCATTTTCTTGTAGTGATTTGACTTTCGTAATATTGTGTAAAGGGTAAGATCTTTAGAAAGCGATACATGCATACACTATGTTTATAAAGTAAACAAACGTCTTATATCATCATCAGCAGCGGGAAAGGATTAACCTCGAAACCTTTTTTAGTATGAAATTTGGAACGCCGTTGGTTCGAAACCAGTTTGGATTATTTTCTCTGTATAACGTTTGTTAAAACGTTTGTTTTTCTTGATGTCTTTACTGAAAACAGACATTTTAGGATGATTACTCAGTTTAATGCACATATTATGTGTGATAGATTCTTTTTCTTTGATCATTGTTGTTTAAGTCTTTGACATATTTAAAGGAACGGGGTTTCCACGAGACGTATTTTGGAAACAGTTTTTTAAAATTGATTCTCAGGGAGTGAGTTCATTTCGCAACTCGGGTTCGACTCGATGGCAAATCGGGGTTCCATCTGAACAGCCTCAGATGATACGCTAGTGATATCCACCTATTCAGAAAAATAGTTGCTCTTACGAATTTTTTTTTTCTCCAGCATCTGTATCACTGATATTCGACAGTATCATGACCTATTTACATACTGATCAATGATCATGACAACAATGATTATTACTAGTCTATGATCGAGTGACAGCGATCTGTATTTATTACGTTTAAGTGAACCGTTTACGTGTATTGTACTAAGAAGATTAAGCAATGGGTCTGCAACAATGACAATGGAACATAGATAATCGTATGAATATGTGTACAGATATGGACATTGCTATTCTCAAATTTTCGTTGATAATGATATGAAGATTTAAATTGCGTATTGTACTCCACTGCCATTTTCCCGACGGCACGTTCCCAATTTCTTCTTTGTATGCACATCTGTAGATGTAAGGATGTTGCGGTAGTACTGGTATGAGGAATCCATGGTTAGGTGCTCCAATTCATCTGGTATTTTGTTTCAGGAAAAGTGTGAATGAATTTGTTTTGTAACCACAACCAGGGAAAACTGCTGCAGTGTTTCTTTTTTTTCTTTCTTTTTTACTCTAAACACAAATAAAAATCAAAGTGCTTGGAGCACTATATTTAGACATCTCTGATTGATTGAGCGGAATTGTATGTAAATGATCGGCGTTTCATTACTTTATGTCGTTGGATTTGTGTTTAGATCGATTGTAAATCACTGCAGTCGTTTTATCCCTAACGATGGTGGAGATAAAAGTCGAAAAGAAGATGATAAAAAAGAACAATGTCTGAGTAGAATTCGAACCCAGGGCCTTCCAGATATAGACATGTGTAAGGGTACAATGTGAGTGTTCTGCCAAGTGAGCTATCGCGGCTTTCATTTATGTAGCGCGTTGGCTTACATTTTGAATAAATTGCTTTGTATCGTCCTTTATAAAAATCAACGAAAGGTGTAACTGACGACAATACTCATAGTTAACCGAAACAAGAAGGCAAAAGTGCTAATCACAAGACCTTAATTGAATTGGGTAATCAAATTAATAGTGATTATTCATAGAGCCAAAATCAGTCATGAAACGGCAATCAAATCATTTAAAGCCTGAGAAGGGTTTTCTGGTAATAAAGCCGATTTCGTATGTCCGAAACCGATCTTATAGAATTAAACACAGAAGAATGAATAAAATATCTTTCGTTCATGTACAATCCCGCTCAATCAATCAGAGACGTCCAATTACAGTGCTCTCAGCACTTTGATTAAATAATGGAATGAAGGATTTGGATATGGTATGAAACAGAGAAAACAAAATTCATCAGGGAGTTTCCGGGCATGTTGGATCTTTTCATAAACACAATGATAAAAAGGAGCCATTTAACCTTTCCCGAAAAAAAAAAAAAAAAAAAAAAAGACATGAAAACCAGGCCTTGTTTGGGAACAAGGCTTACACGGGTGGGCATCAGGGGAGCTACCTCGAAAATGTGTTAACGTAAATTTGTTCCCAAGCCACATCCGGTAACTGTCGAGGTAGTGGAAATCCCCGTATTTTGACAAACGGACAAGGGTGAGCTCTCGCTTTTATTTGTTTTTTCTTTCAAAGAGCGCATTACTTAAAAATCTGGCGATGCAGTGCAATGCTACTATGTTTTAGCAATGCATGAAGACCGAATACCCCATTAAATAGTGGAAAATACGAGCAGGACGACATTAATTCCAGGACTGGTGGATTGCATTTTCGCCCTGTGTTGACATATCGGCAGGCATCTCGAGGCAAATATTGTGCTTTATTTTCAGTTTCTGACAACAATCACGTGTTTTGATGCAACACGTAGTCAAATTTACTACAATGACGCAAAAATTTTAGATGTTCTGGTCTCCTAAACAGATTACCTGCCAAAAAACTCATTCGTGTTGTTCCCAGACCATCGAGGTAGCGGTAATCTAGCGAGATAGTTCCCCCGCGTCCCAAACATTTAGCCGTCCGATATATGGATGTGTTGATATACTTTAATGATTCTGGACAGCGACCTAATGGCTAGTTAGCGAAAATCAGTTTCGCTAGTCACAGAACGGTGATGCACGTGCAATATCTAATTATAGCAGATTTTTTGAGAACTTATGAAACAATGAGCAGGAACTGCCACAATCACACTGTAAATCCCAACATGAAACCCAAGTGGGAAACAACAACAATTACATTTAAGTAAATCAATACAAAGAGAACATGGTGTAAGCCGCGTTAGCATCCTTTTTCCCAAGAGTTTGTCACTCAGTCACCAGAACTTAACTGAAAGTGTTAGGACACATAAAATGACCGAACAGCATAAAAATCCACTCCGAAACATAGATTACATGGAATCTCAACAGAAGTACCGCATTGGAACGGCCAGTATTTTAAAAGTTGGGAGAGGGGCTTAAACATGTTGAACTGGTACCAAACATCGCCCTCAGTTTCTGTAGTGGTTCACAACACTTATTTAGTTGTTCGGTCCTTATGGCGAACCACTATCTAGTTAGTGAACCTTCACGTTCAAACATATATATAAATCAAAACAAACGACATGATGATTCAAGAGCGGGTTTACACAGAAACAACAGGCTGCACGGCGACTGGAAATCCCTGATTATCCCTACAGTTCTGAAAATCTGAAGCAAAAGTCGTCATTTGCACAGGTTGCGTGCCAGTCTTTTCCTCGGAGATTTTCGTCCAAAACGTCACCAAAAGTATTAGAATCTGTCCAACAATCAAACAAATTTGAATCGATGGCCAAACTTTTATGTACAACACGAATTTGACATTCTCTTGTGCATTTCTATAGAAACTATTGGTATTCCTAAATGATTGGTTATATAATAGACACTGTTTCCCATAGCTTAGACGCTCGCTATTCTATGCCGTAAAAGTAAACAATATCGGTAAAAATAGAATTCGAAAAGCGTAGACCTACGTCACAGAGCACCATGAAAAACATGAACACAAATACAGATTTTTCATTCATATTTCTAACGGGAAACCATTGACAAAGGTCTACGCTATTGAAATTGTATCTATATAACAATTCTCTAGTAATCAGAAAGACACGAAAATGATCATGTGCTAGACATACCAGGTCCCGGTTTCTCGAAAAAAAATATCAATAAGTACGTTCTCAGACTCAAATATGAGCAGCGTACTCAAATCACACGAAATCCACGTGAACTAAAGCGAACACCCTCAACGTTCGAGAGTATTCCATTGAAGTTGAGCATGTACTTATGAGTATGTATTGAATGTTTTTCGAGCTAACTTTTCACTGACGCTTAGCAGATATACCGTTATGCTGCTGAGAATGGAATGGTATAGTGGCAAAGGTTTTGCAGCTTGTTTTTAAACTTGATGATTTTTGCTGCATAGAAATACTGTTTTATTAATTTTAGTTTATTTGTTTTTTTTGCAGATGGTTGTCTTCAAAGGCAGGACAAGAAAGGGGCTTACCTTATCGTACAGAAAGTGCAGATATCCTACATATAGCCATTCAAAATCACATTCTGTTAAACTTTCAAAACTGTTAAAGAGTAGTACACCCTGTCTGCACAAAACTGGTGGAAGCAACCCGTCTAAACATAAGATGAAACGAAAATTAAACAGTACAATAAAAGCAAGGACTCCATTTAAATCACCATTATTGAAGAAAGCCAGGACTGTGTCTCCAACGAATAGACTTCATGTTTCGATGTTGTCACCTATATCGAAGCTTAAAATCAGAACACCACGAAAATCTAATCAACCAAATAACAAACTGCTTTTATTTTGCCTATATAAACGCGTGGGAACTATCTCGCTAGATTACCGCTACCTCAATGGTCTGGGAACAACACGAATGAGTTTTTGGGCAGGTAATCTGTTCAGGAGACCAGAACATCTGAAATTTTTGCGTCATTGTAGTCAATTTGACTACGTGTTGCATCAAAACATGTGATAGTGGTCAGAAACTGTAAATAAAGCACAATATTTGCCTCGAGATGCCTGCCGATATGTCAACACAGGGCGAAAGTGCAATCCACCAGTCCTGGAATTAATGTCGTCCTGCTCGTATTTTCCACTATTTAATGGGGTATTCGGTCTTCATGCATTGCTAAAACATAGTAGCATTGCACTGCATTGCCAGATTTTTAAGTAATACACTATTTGAAAGAAAAAACAAATAAAAGCGAGAGCTCACCTTTGTCCGTTTGTCAAAATACGGGGATTTCCACTACCTCGACAGTTACCGGATGTGGCTTGGGAACAAATTTACGTTAACACATTTTCGAGGTAGCTCCCCTGATGCCCACCCGTGGCTTAGGAATGGAGACCACCCGTCTCTACCAGTCACCCGTCATAAAACAATGTGAATTGGCAGGCACTGTGCAATCTAAAGACAAACGTGTTTCATGGACCCAAAACTGATAAAACGCCATACTTTTTGAAGTTTTTATGCTACTGGTGGTGAACTAAAACAATTCTCGCTACAACAAGGTATAGATATTTTGCGTTTAAATGTGAATTTATAGATTTCTTTTTCTAATGACAATGAACTTGTTCTAATAGGCCTGTCCCACCAAACCGAATTTTTACACCGAATGCGTACCGATCTCAATTCGGTGTATTCGTTAAAGGTTCGTTCCACAAACGGTTTGTGTTCGGTATGTTTGCGGTGCCATTCGGTGCTTTTCGTCGACATTACGCAGTGTTCGCAGACGCCTAAAAAAGGTTTTGAGCATGCACAAAAACTTTCAACGAATGCAGCGAATCAAAATTTCGGAATGAGTTCGGAGAGAGATCGGTAGGCTTGCGTTTGGCATTCGTTATTTTCGTTTTGGTGTCGGTAATAATTCACAGACGAATTACTGTTCGGTAAGTTCGTTATAGGCCTGTCCCACCTAACCGAATAGTGGCACCGAATTCGTACCGAATGTCAAGTGCGAAATTCGCAGTGTTCGTTGTCATTTTTATTCGCTGAACTTTGGTTTTCAACGATTGTGTACCGACCATACACCGAACACGCAACGAACTTGTAGCGAATGTGTCGAACAGCCAACGATGTTTCTCCGAAATATACCCCCACTTTGTTCCCAAACATCAACGAACCCCTACCGTTTGAGTAACGAATATAACGTCATATTCGGAATGGCATCGTCAGGATCGGTGTCTTCGTTAGCGGTTCGTTTAACCATTTTGGCCAGATCGGTAAAGAAACGCACCTTCATCGGAGTGCAAACGCTAGTCCTTCGGTGAGATCAAAACGGACATACCTAACAGGAATTTTTCTGCGAATTATTGCCGACACCAAAACGAAAGTAACGAATGCCAGACGCAAGCCTACCGATCCCTCTGCGAACGATTACCGAACTCATTCCGAAATTTTGATTCGCTGTATTCGTTGAAAAATTTTGTGCATGCTCAAAAACTTTTTTAGGCGTCTGCGAACACCGCGTAATGACGACGAAAAGCACCGAATGGCACCGTAAATATACCGAACACAAACCGTTTGTGGAACGAACCTTTAACGAATGCACCGAATTAAGTTCGGTACGCATTCGGTGTAAATATTCGGTTAGGTGGGACAGGCCTATTATGATCTCACCGAAGAACTAGCGTTTGCATTCCGATGAAGGTGCGTTTATTTACCGATCTGTCCGAAAAGGTCAACGAACCGCTAACGAAACACACCGATCCTGACGATGCCATTCCGAATATGACGTTATTTTCGTTACTCAAACGGTAGGGATTCGTTGATGTTTGGGAACGAATTGGGGGTATATTTCGGAGAAACATCGTTGGCTGTTCGACATGTTCGCTACAAGTTCGTTACGTGTTCGGTGGATGGTCGGTACACAATCGTTGAAAACCAAAGTTCACCGAATAAAATGACAACGAACACTGCGAATTTCGCACTTGCCATTCGGTACGAAATCGCTACGAATGTTCGGTTAGGTGGGACAGGCCTATTACCGATCTGGCCGAAAAGGTTAAACGAACCGCTTACGAAGACACCGATTCAGACGATGCCATTCCGAATATGACGTTATATTCGTTACTCAAACGGTAGGGGTTCGTTGATGTTTGGGAACGAATTGGGGGTATATTTCGGAGAAACATCGTTGGCTGTTCGACACATTCGCTACTATTTCGTTACGTATTCGGTGTATGGTCGGTACACAATCGTTGAAAACCAAAGTTCACCGTATAAAAATGACAACGAACACTGCGAATTTCGCACTTGCCATTCGGTACGAAATCGCTACGAATGTTCGGTTAGGTGGGACAGGCCTATTACCGATCTGGCCGAAAAGGTTAAACGAACCGCTTACGAAGACACCGATTCAGACGATGCCATTCCGAATATGACGTTATATTCGTTACTCAAACGGTAGGGGTTCGTTGATGTTTGGGAACGAATTGGGGGTATATTTCGGAGAAACATCGTTGGCTGTTCGACACATTCGCTACTAGTTCGTTACGTATTCGGTGTATGGTCGGTACACAATCGTTGAAAACCAAAGTTCACCGTATAAAAATGACAACGAACACTGCGAATTTCGCACTTGACATTCGGTACGAATATTCGGTTAGGTGGGACAGGCCTATTAAAACAGACCGGGTTTACCGTTTTGTATTGACAAACACTGTCGGTGTTGTTATAAAATCTCGTAACTACGGCTTCGATACAGCCGTAGTTACGATATTTTATAACAACACCGACGGAATACATTGATCGCGAAAAATACGTCCCTCGCTTTTGCCGAGTTCACCACCAGTGGATGCAGTCATAAAATTGTATAGGGAGTTTTACTTGGTTTCCTAAAATGTCCCCAATGTTATATTGGAAATTGTGCATCATGGGATGGGTAACCACTACGACCAAAAAGGTCTTGATTCTGGTAAAAAAAATGCAATACCTTATTTTTTTTTATTTCTGTGCCAATTTTCAAAGGGTTTGTTACATGTATCCTGCCTTACTGAGCTCTTTTCTCATATAAATGAATTATTTGTTGAATCCTTTTACTTTTCCAAAGATTGATCCCAACCGACCAGAAAATGAAATGATAACAATTACGGCCAAGTAAGCCACACTTCAGGTAAGAAATCGTGTTATAACTTTCTCTGTGTCAATTTCAAGCGGTTTGTTGAATTAACCCCGCCTTACTGAGCTCTTTCCTCAGATGCATGATTTGTTTTAAAGCTCCTTGTACTTTTCCCCAAAATTGATCCAAACCGACTAGAAAAACGATGTTGTTGTTTTTTTTAAGTTTTTCTGCTCGGTTCGGATCGATTTATGGCAAAATTAGAAAAAAAATTAAACACGTTAAAAACGTTAAAATCGTTTTCATTATCGAGCTCAATAAGGCAGGGTACATGGAACAAACCGCATGAAATGAAATAGAAATTTAGAAAGTTATTGCACAATTTCTTACCTGGAGCGGGGCTTATATCGCCGTATACTGGTTATCAATACCGTGATCCACAATCTCCACCTTGAATATGAAAAAAATGTTTTGGATTCTAAACCTTTCCCAAACAATATAATTTTAGACTCGCTGGAACCAATGAAAACGCTTTCCAGGACACCAAAAAAATCGGACTAAATACGCCAAGGGCGAATACAGAAACGACGTTACGTCGTAGATGTAACCCTTGGCTTGCGAAGATGGAATAATTCCGACGGCGTGTGAATCTCATTAAGGGTAGTCTACCTTAAAGCCGAATGCGCGGCGTTTCGAGCCAGAAAACATATTTTCCTCCAGATATACAAATAGGTCCCGACAGGAAATTTTGTTACTTTGTAAAATATACTAGGACGAAAGGCATTTCATGGTACCTAAACCGGTTTGCCCTTTTAAGTGTTTTGTCCGCCAAATAGTCTAGAGTGCTAAAATGTCAATGTCTTCGCCCAATGCTTTCCCCCAAAAAATAACATTGTCGACTGATCCAAATTCAAAGGGAGTTTGGCGACGTTAAAGCTACTATTTCCCAGATTTGGACCCAAAATTTGCCAAAAAACAAACGAAATGCACAGTTTTTAAGCTTTATATGACCTGATTAAATGATTACGACAAACTATTGAAGCAACGACTCATTTTTTCGCAATTTGATACCAAATTCATGAAGCGATGTCGAAAGTAGGTCAAAAACAGTAGGACATGCGACTTTCTTTAATGACGTCACAACATACATGATGACGTCATGTTGAAATTCAAGTATGAATCTCGTTTGAATCTTGGTCCGCGCTGTATGCGCATGCGTGACAGTTAGAAAATAAATCCAACTGCATCTGTGATGGGGTTGAATTTGGGTTTGGATTCTCCTTAAATTCGGCTATCTCTCTTATAATTTCGGCTCAATCTCTGTCTGAATCGCTTATTATTAACCATTCTGTAATAGCCAGGTCGTAGTCGAAGAATGTAATATCCGGATATAGGTGCACTTGCAAAAACAAGATCGCAATTTACGTCGAAACCAGCATTTCACGATCTCATCCGGGTATAGGAAATTAGATTAATGTTTTCACTTACGAGGCAGCATAGATTTATGTGTTGACAACCCATATTTTAGCCGTAATCGTGATCGCCAGCATTGTTTTTCTTCGAATTGGCTCCGGCCATTTTCCGGCCTATTCGTTGCTAAGAACGCTGGCGTAAGGAATTTGTCATCTTCGCAGCAAGCAATATTTTAGCATTTGTTAGTGTCGAAACGGATAATATTTGGGTTGATAAGTGATTTTGTGTATGTTTTATGCTATGTTTTAGTTGTTTTTGATACGTAATCGTAATACTGCCGAAGAACTATTTTGTCGCGTAATGCTGGCGAATGTGGCCGGATGCTGGCGATACGTTTCGATCGTTCTACTCGGATAATCGGGTCATGCAAATTATATGATTTAGAACGTTAAGACACAGAGATTATTTCCTTGTACATCCCTTTCCTGTTACTTTAGGGGATTTCTGTCCAAATGCCTATGTTGTTGGCCTTGACCGAATCACCCATTCCGGCCGGCTCAGCCGAAACGGAATGGAGGATTCTGATTGGCTAAGGACTTCGCCAGCATCGCCAGCATCCAATCGCCTATAAAAGCGCTGAGCCGAGAGCGTTCCACATCAATTGCTCGGACGGCATCAACAAGTCAACATGGGAGAATAGAAAAGATCTTCAATCAACAAAGCCTTTAGAGGCTAAGAGACAACAATGAGCTTCTTTTCATCAATAGTTTATTGAAAGATCAACAAATAGAATCATCAATGAGTAGAATAGAAACGCCGTCGTCTGTAGCAATTGGTCATGCCCATTTAAGCTTTTGAAAAGTACTGTTTGTTTATTTTACATGGAGAAACTATAGAAAAGAGTAATTTAATAATGATTTTAATACTTTAATTCAATCTTGTGTTTTTATTTGTCCCTTCTTTTTAACCAGTAAGTGAAAAGAAGCAGATCAGTGTTAATTGTAGTCGACCAGCCAAATCAACTCAGCCATCACATCCTGACAGATAGAGAGAAACGGCTGGTTGGTTACAATTCTGAGGTGGCCAACACAAAAGTTTTGCATATTTTTTCAAAAAATTTCATTTTTTGCAATTAGACCATCTGTTACCCTCACCCTTTAAAAACGTCGATACAAGCTATTGTACACATTGTTGAAATCATTTATTTTATTATAACAGCAATTGCTTTCAAATGGAACAGTCCAAATACCTGGTGCTTTGCTAAGGATTAAACCCAAGCCCACTCATAGATTTTTGACTCCCTAAAAGAAAAGAGCGTTGGTAAACATTGTGGAAAATGAAGAAATTGTTTGTGACAAGCAATTTCTTCATTTCCCACAATGTTGTCTACACTAAAAGACTTAAGAAGATGCTATTTCATTCACTTGAAATTGTCGTCTGCAGCGTCTTTGAATTTAGGCTATTCTAAAAATTTTGCCGTCTGGTAATGGCTTTTATAAAGTACTGCATTTAGATTCAGCAGTTTCAGTAATAATTACTCATTAGTCTAATGCATGTCAAGTGGTTTGGAATACGGTACTACTAAGTTACAGTAAGCATTATTTACTTTGATATTTTAAACTTTTCTCTCTAAACAAGTCTTGACTTTTGCCTTTCCCGATAGAACAGACATTGGAAAACTTTGAGGCAAAATAAATAATGCAAAGTATAAGAACATTATCAAGTTGTCTCAATATTTTCTGGGCTATGCTGTTCGACCGTGTGGTTTAAACCATTTTCCAATCAAGACATGGGTACAGGTTAGGGAAACATTGATAGAAAGGAAGAAGTTAATGATAACAGACAATGCATTCTCGAATGCTTTATGCCATAACACATACATTTTCTATTTATGACATAAATAATCTAATCGTCTACAAGTTACTAAATTACTTCAAATTGATCTAAAATAACGTATAATCGATTCATAATTAAACGAGAATAATTACAGTTGAATTGCTTTATCAAAACAACTGAAATTATTCTCGTTTAATTGTGAATCTATATATTATACGTTCAGCTTAAACCTGGCATTTTCCCGCCTTATCTGTTTCAGACCAAATTCAAATTGGTCAAGTTTTGACAAGAATATCGACGATTTTCCAAAATTCTGAGTCACGTGATTAGCCATCATGTTTTTTGTTATCGTTCTGTAAGTTAATTCCGTTTTTATCCGCTGAACCTAGAATTACCAAGTAGTTTTGACCCATATTTTGACGGGGTCCAGAAGATACCGCGTGGACTTTACGTATACGTCAATAATAACAAACGTATAACTCCACCAGCCAATGAAAGTGACGTATGATTGTGTTTATCGTTTACAACCAATAAACCTGTTCATTTATCACATGCACATTGTAAACGGTACAAATGAGAAGATATTATTGGTTTAGAAACTGTAAACACAAAACTACATCACTGTCAATTTTTGCTTGTGGATTTATACTTTTATTCACAGATAAGACACCATGGCAATTGTAGCACGTGCAAGTATAGTCGGACTTATAGCATTTTTGTTCTGTAAACCAACATTTGCCAATCGAAGTAAGTTAACATACACCACAAAGAAATAACTATTCTTTAGTCAGACCCCTTTAACCATTTCTCAAGTAAGCCCTTTGGAAACACTTAGACAAAAGATGAAAGTCTTGAAAACCAGCATTTTCACTGCCTCAATATTTAGTGTTATACAATGTTTAATATGAACGAATTTCACAATTTTATTAACTTCAATCTTGTCATGCATTACCTTTCAAATTGGAACATTCCTTTTTTGCAGTTAAGGAAACAGTTCATATTTCAAAGACTTTCAACAAACATTTAATATTTGCTATATGATATTGTAAAAGGGAACGATTTTCTCCAATTTATAGTGACGTGATTTCGGACAAACAAATAGTATTTCGTAGGTTTTGTTATAAAATCTCGTAACTACGGCTTTATTCAAGCCATAGTAACGAGATTTTGTAACAACACCGACTGTATATCAAAACTAACGGTAAACCCAGTCTATTTTAAGCACAAAATTTATTGCCATTAATTAACACTGCACCTTTTCTTATTTATTTGCGGACACCTTTTCTTTTCTGAGAACTACTCTAATAGTGTAGTGATGCTCTGTCACGTATTTTTTCAAAACTAAACTATATAAGCTTTCACAACTACCAAAATTATGTACCATGGTATAAATAAAATGTATTAATCAATCTTTAACAACATGCAATTTATCATCTTAATACTGTTTGATAAAAACTCATTACTACACAGTGACTTCCACACGTGGATGGCTTTTGAAAACATTGTTACGGCCACCAATCCCTCTCATTCATTGCAAAATGCTATGAGCGAAATCTCAGAAGAGGGACTTCCGGCTATGAAGAAACGGGACCCATTTTGTGAATGTAAACACACGTTGTTACTTTAAATCGGTGATTTTGCCAGTTTTTGGCTGATTCTCAAAAATCGGGGAATGCTATTCGATGGTGAGTATATTTAAGCTTCTTTTGGAGTATGTCTCCTCGGCATGGTCTCACCGTGTTTGCTTCAAACTGCTTTGTCATGCGATCACAGTGCTGTGTTTTGAAGACATGTCAAAATCGATCGAAAAATTATGGTTTAAATACTACTATAATTCCCTTCTATACAGGTCCCATAAGCTTCGAATGCTTAATTTTATATATATATCCATTAAAATCCAATGACTGATTTTCTGATAGAGAGAAAAAGCTAAAAAAGTAATATGCTATGAAGAAGAGAGATCAGCTATGAATAAAGGGGACTAGATATGAAGAAGATATAATACGCTATGAATAAGAGCTCGGATATTCAAAGCGTCGGGTTTTGACTTAATTTTGCCTTTTCGCTATAATTTTCGCTCGGAAAGTGATACGAATTTATTGTTTATACTATTTCACATTTGGGATTGTAAGATCAATCTAACTTCCAAATTAGCCTACTTCAAGACTTTTCAGTATACAATGTGGTTATATTTGGAATGATGATATAATTATGTAAATAACATAGGCCTGCACATGCGGACGCCAATGTCATTCTAAACTATTTAGGCAAAACTTGGCAAACCGTATAAGAACCCTAACATTTTAATAATTTTAAGCCTACGCAAGATACATTGCATGTATTTTGAATGAAAACAGGTTTTATTTACATGTTTTTAGCGGCCAATCGAGCTTTTGTCATTGCGTTGTGTCCGTCATGCGTCCGTCGGTTATTTTTTTCTTGTATGCACTCTAGAGGCCACATTTTTGTCCGATCAATTTGTCAATCAAAGAATTAGGTTATTTCCTTTAAGACAACTCCCCCCCCCACACACACACACACGACAGCCTCCGGAAGTCGTCATTAGAGGCAAAAGTCGAAATTTTTAAACGGGGAACGGTTGACCTTAAATCCAATAAAATAACCATCTTACCGGCTATTAACGAATTCATTCAATTTTATCATTTTTGTTCCACTTAAAACTTCGCTTAATTACTGTATATTGAATGCACGTGCGCTTTATCGCTGTATATTGATTGAATGCACGTGCGACGTCATTGTTTTCTCCGCATGTTTTGTGAGCCTCGTTTTGATAATGTCGATTTGTTACTATTTTTAGTAACAATTCTCATGTATGTTCTACAAATGCATTTCCACGTGATGATAAGTCAGGCCCGTAGTAACAAGTGGGGGCATGGAGAGGCTAAGACCCCACCCCAAAAAGGTCTGCCCAAAATGCTGAATTGTCATTATTTTGCACTGAAAATTTTTGGGGAAATCCAATTCAGTTCCTCCAAAATTTCAACAATAGCCAGAACAGGGGCTTTAGCCCCCCCTCCCCCATTACAAATGTTTCCGGTCCTACGCGCCTGTAAATTACCGGTCGGCATTAAATACATGTTTAAACTGCATAACAATAAATATCGTTCTATCGTCTAGAATTTGATTTTTTTAAATGGAAATTTGTAAAAAATATTGGAATTTCTGTCTTCAATTCTTCCTAAACGCATAACCATTCAGTATATATGAGCGCCAAGAAAAAAATTATGAAGTCCGCGCTTCTTCATAGCTTGCTCCCTCTTATTCATAGCTACTATCGCTTCTTCATAGCTTACTGCTCTTCTTCATTGCATACTTATTTTTCTCATAAATAAACAAAGGTTTTCAAAATCGTACGTGCGGAATACTAAAAGAGACCATAAAATAGTAAACTGAACATGTCTCATTCGAAAAATGCATATGATAGCGCCGTAGGAGTCGTTTATGTGTCGTTTATGTGTCGTTTGGTTTGTAAACATAAGTGTGTGCACTCACTTCGAAAGTAATTGCAAGTTTACTCTGTAAGCTAGAACAAAGGGCTTTGGCAATATAACACATCATTCATTACCCCATCGAATAGCATTCCGCGATTTTTGAGATTCAACCCATAACTAGCAAAATAACCGATTTAAAGTAACAACGTGTGTTTACTTACTCAAAATGGGTCCCGTTTCTTCATAGCAGGAAGTCCCTCTTCTGAGATTTCGCTCATGGCATTTTGCAATGAATGAGAGGGATTGGTGGCCGTGATTGTGGAGTCTGCAACATCTCAATTTGTCCAAAAGTCCAATATTTTGCCGCCTTGTAATGGGTTAAGACTCATCCTGAACTGTTTGTACAACACATATGTGACCCGTCACGCTAAAAGGGACCTTATAGGAAGTGTGAGAAATATCGACCATAGTCTGTCTGCGCAGTCCGCGCAGCCAGACTAGGGCCGACACTTTTCACATGTAAGTAATGTTATAGATCCGCAATGTTTTCGCTATCTTACTATATATCCATTGTTAGCATACAGTATCTGGTTGACCTGTGGCGAGTCTGATATGTTTGCCAAAATTTAAATTTTTGGACTTCTGATAAGGTCCCTTTTAGCGAGACGGGTCAAATTTGTGCAGGTGAGGTGAAGACCGAGGGAGAGACAAATGTGTTCGAAGGCGACCAGATTCGACTGAAATGTTCCGTTGGAGAACGAGGAGAGTTTGATTGGTTCTTTAATGGAAACAGAGTGTACCCCCAAGCAGCACGTTGGCACCGAGCGACAGTTCTTACACGTCACACAGGTGGCACTACTGTTAGTGAACTTGTCATTGATGACAGTAGGAAGATGGACAGTGGAAACTATGTCTGTCGAAGTTCGGGACTTCAATTTGGCCAGTTTCGAGTTCGAGTTTATTGGGGTTTTACGCCGTTTTCAACTACCAGGGTCATATCGCGGCGGCTGGAGCACCTACCCATGGATTCTTGTTGTTTCTCAAACCAGTACTACCACAACACCCTTACCGAGCCTCCAGCTGCTCGCCCACTAAGGTTAACGATTTCAAACCCATTGGTGGGTGACAGTTTTGTCAGAAAGGGTATTAGCCGCGGCCGGGTCTCGAACCCGGGACCTTTGGCCAGTTTCGAGTAAACGTTAATGGTAGGTTACCTTCAATAAATAAATAAATAAATAAATGAATAAATAAATAAATAAATAAATAAATAAATAAATAAATAAATAAATAAATAAATAAATAAATCAATCAATCAATCAATCAATCAATCAATCAATCAATCAATCAATCAATCAATCAATCAATCAATCAATCAATCAATCAATCAATCAATCAATCAATCAATCAATCAATCAATCAATCAATCAATCAATCAATCAATCAATCAACCAATCAATCAATCAATCAATCAATCAATCAATCAATCAATCATTAAAAAATAGAAAATAAATAAAAAAATAAATAAACAAATAATAAATAAATAAATAAATAAATAAATAGATAATAAAAAATCAATAAATCAATGAATAAATAAATAAATAAAACAGAATAAATGGAAAAAAAAAAAGAATAAAATAAATTATAAATAAATGAATAAATAGATAAATAAATAAGTAAATGAAAAGAGACCTTCTTATGATGACGTCCCTAGTTGAAAAGAATTTTGAAAACATGGAGACAAAAAAGGAAATGTTGTTAATCAGCACTCTCGCTTTTGTTTCAATATTTTCTGAGTTATTTTGTATTCAAATCCTATATTTATCAAAATCCATATTGATTAAAATATTTGTATCGACATTTTAGTTTTTATCGAAAGCGTTCAATAACATTTACAAAATATTTATTCTCCGAAATTGCACCAGGATGCATATACATGTAGATCTATCAAACGATATATCGAAAAAGCCCTGCCCGTAAATGCACGTCCTATAGCTAAATATAAGACAGCAAAGGCAAGCTTACGCTTTTCCGCAATACCTTAAAGATATACGTGCGCAATATTCATGCGACGACAAGCGGCAGAAAATTCGAAGAACTAAGGGACGTAACTCTATCTGCTTTTTCGACGTAAATTTCAACAGAGCGGAAGCAAAGATCAGCCAAAACGCAGCTAAATTATCGTTCCAGATTGAACAAAATTAGTACGTTTTCACTGCGAAAAATGTCAACGATGTCAAGTAGGATCAGATGTGGTGCAAAAAATTCGTGGAGCGAAAGTTTATTCAATCAAGGGAACCAGGGGATTTTGACAGTGTCAAGGACTCAAGGTTGAGTTTCGTTTTTTTCATCGTTTGAAAATAATTTGCATGCTAACTTACTAAACTTGTTGTATTTAAACATTTTATATCATGGTTGCAAGTGCATATGCTTCGCTCATCGAGCTTTTGTTGCACTTTATCTTGAAAGTAAAGAAAAAAATGATTAAGCTAGCTTTTGCTTGTGGGTGGGGTAAACATGATTGATGAAAACCCATTTCCAAACAGCGAATATCAGGGTGGACATTTTCAAAACCAGCTGCAGAGGACAAAATTGGTATTGCTGAAGGAAGAATTAGTGTTTGATATAGAACAGAAAACGTTCAGACAAAAGAAGAAGATGCTGGTTCTCAGCATTTTCTTCTTTTGTCTCAATATTTTCCAAAGCATTTTCTTCCAGGTCTTGTCTTGGAATGGGTTAAAAATGCAGTGCTACATAAAAATGGTTGTATCTTTCAGGTCGTTTTAAATGCCACTAGACACAAATGAAGTAATAATCAACTGTGATCAAATGATAAAAATGGAAAGTAGATATCCTTGCAGAGTCACAGATGATTGACCATGAGCTATATACCAGAATACCAGTATTTGAACTTAAAGGTTTGGTCTATTTCATTTAGATCTAAAACTTAACCCTTTCCCAAACAAGACCTGGTTTTGACGTCCCAAATAGAATAGGCTTGTGAAAACATTGAGACAAAAGAAGAAACTGCTGATAACCAGCAGTTTCTCCTTTTGCCTCAATATTTTCTTGGCTATATCACACACAATTCCACACTTTATCAAGATCCATTTTGTCGTCTGTAGCAGCTTTTGAATCGGACAACCCTAAAATTTTGTCGTTTGGGAAAGGGTTAAAAAAGATTTTTAAAAAGATGAGCATGTCAGATTTTTTTAAAAAAATGCTTCTGTTTTAAATAACTTGGGAAACAAGTTCTTACAACTTGGAAAAATCTCTCTTGATTCTGCTTCATAGATTCTGTTTTTGTTCTTGTTGGAATCTGCACTATTTGATGTGAATATGCGGGCCAATAACAACCCCAAGAAGTACCCGCGCTACAAGGGATTGAGCAAATGTCATGTCACCAGGTGGATGCTCTAGGTCTCAACCATGGGCACCACAATCTGGTTATGTTTTAATCCCTTCCCAAATAAATCTGAATATCAATATTACTTACAGCTACATTTGAATTTTTTCGTTCAAAAGTAAATTAGGTATAATTTTGAAATAAGTTAACAACATGCTGATATGAAACAAGCATTTTTATTATACCAGTCTTTTTTTCTCAATTTATCATCTCATGTGTATTATTTTATTTGACCAAATGTTAAAAAAATATGTTTTGTGCATAATTGAAGCAGTTCAGTGTACAGCTGCATCATTATAATACCATAAAGTATGTATTGTTATCTCGTTACAGGTAAACTTACCAGCAGACAAGTACAAGAACATTTGCTGTACCACAGGCACATAGTATGAAAGAAGATGATCATTGGGAACCCCTGGAACCCCTCTTATGTCATTGTCCCTAAAAGTGCTTGAGTCTAACTCTTAGACTGGCCAGGGATAAAGACTAACAGAGTCGCAGTTACCCATGACACCTATTTTTTGGACTGGGCCCCTGAATTTTTGGAGAAATTACCCATAGCCCTAAAGTTTAATTTTGAATATTTGGCAAGCTGGGCTCCTGCATCAAAATTGTTAGTAATTATAAACTATTTATCCCTGCTGGCTGAGAGTACCACGAACAAAGTTCAGAAAGTTGTGATCGCATAAACACTTATTTTGTGGCCCTTGACAAAACATTTCTGACTCCTCATTCAATATTTGTGATAATGCCAAAACAAATTTATGAATGAGTAAACTAAAAGTTTATTTTAAAACTGAATATGTATTAATTTGAGTCATTTACCTTTTTCCAAACAAGACCTGGTTTTAATGTCCATAACAAAAGCAGATTTGGAAAATTAGAGACAATAGAATAAAATGCTGATAACCAGCATTTTCTTCTTTTGTCTCAATATTTTCTATGCTATGTTGTACACAAATTCATTCTTTTTTCAATATATTCATGGTGTCCGCAACAGCAATCAAATTGGACCACCTAAAATTCTGGCAGTTTGGGAAAGGGTTTAACTGTTTAATTGTTCACCAGTGACAGTCACAATAATAAAATATTTATGGTACTTTATTTACTTACTTGTACATAGCTCAACTCTTTCCAAAACAAGGCCTGGTTTTGATGCCTAAAATAGTTTTGGCTTGGGAAAAAATTGAGACAATAGAAGAATATGCTGATGTACATCATTTACTCCTGTTGACTCAATTGTCTGTGATATATTATGTGCACATCTAGTCTTTATTAACCCATTACCAAACGGCAAAATTTTACACGGTCCAAATTCAAAGATGTTGCAGACGACAATTTCAAGTGAATGAATTTCAAATTTTTTGGTAGTTTTCGGTAGAAAACACTGTGATAAATGAGGACATTGCTTGTCACAAGCAATGTCATCATTTAATTTCCACATTGTTTTCCAAATCATTTATCTTTTGAGGAGTCAAAAAGAGTTAATGTGTGGGAATGGGTTAATGTGCAATTTAACAGCTACAGCAGCTTTCAAATTGCTTTTGACAAGCCATTTCTTCATTTCCCCGCAACATTTTACCGAAAAACACAAAAATGTAAACTTTGATGCATATGAAATTGTTGTCTGTATTTCTTTGAATTTTGGTGAGACTAAAATTTTGCTGTCTGCTAATGAGTAAATTTTTAGCGTTTGGAAAAGGTCTAACCAATTCCTCATGATGATTTTACTCCCTATAAGATAATAGCTTTAGAAAACATTGTATAATAGTTTTAGGGAACATTGTGAAAAAATAAGAAATTGTCTGTGATAAACAATTTCTTCATTTCCTTCAATGTTTTCTACTGAGAAAGTTTGAGTTTATTTGGGTTTTACGCCGTTTTCAACTACCAGGGTCATATCGCGGCGGCTGGAGCACCTACTCATGGATTCCTGTTGTTTCTCAAACCAGTACTACCACAACACCCTTACCGAGCCTCCAGCAGCTCGCCAACTTAGGTTAACGATTTCAAACCCATTGGTGGGTGACAATTTTGTCAGAAAGGGTATTGGCCGGGTATCGAACCCGGGACCTCTCGAATGAGGGTCAGATGCGCTACCAACTGCGCTAAGGCCGCGGCCTTACTGAGAAAGACCAAAATATATATATCGTCGGTATAAATGCAAAACCTCCTATGTCGATTCTTGCGATTTCCAAAGTACAAACTTGTGTGACCAGTTGAGACAATTCTCGCAGGTTTTGAGATATTTTTACTGATCAGTATTAATGACACATTATTTGTGAACAATTTGTCAAACAAGTAAAACATTTCAGTTTGGGAAAAGTTATTACACTTTTCCCTCCCTTTTGAAATTTTCAAAAAATGAGATACGAGATTTTGCATTTACAACGACGATATGTAAAATCTGATTCACTTGAAATTGCCCTCTGCAACATCTTTGAATCGGGAAAGTCTAAAATTTTGCCGTTTGGTAATGCGTTTATTTGCCGCGGAGAGCTTTTTTTATATTATCATCTCCTTTAGTCTTGATATTTTAAGCAAAATATAGTCAATGCTTCTGTCTACCAAGCTGTGTAACCTAGGCCTACGTAGGAGTGCAGCTGGGGGCTCGATAAGGATGTTGTGAGTGTGAGAGAAAGGACAGGAATCCATGGTAAGGTGCTCTACCCGCCAGTAAACAACAACAACAATTGCGCTAATAACCCCGAAATTGCATATGTTAACCCATACCATATCACGACGCCTTTAGACGCCCTACAAGATAAAGGCTTTGGAAAACATTGTGAAAAATGAAGAAATCGCTCGTCACAAGCAATTTCTTCAATTTCCACAATGTTGTCTATATCATATAAAAAGACCATCTGCATCATCTTTGAATTTGGAACTATCCAAAATTTTGCCGTCTGGTAATGGTTTAAGTTTTTGGGCGGATAAACTGACGTATGAGAGTAAAACAATTTACGGTGGAGATCGTGCATCATGGGATGGGTAAATCTACAAATAAATTTGCCTCGCATCAGGTAATATATTTTGCATTAACTTTTTTTTTTATTCCTGCGTCCATTTTCAAACGTTTTGTTGCATGTACCCTGCCTAACTGTGCTCTTTCCTCTAATGCATGACTGACTTGAAACATTGTATGGCGGACTACATGCAACAAATCGCTTGAAAATTTAATCATAAGTAAGACATTTCATTCACGATTTCTTACCTAAAGTATTGCTAATTTGACCGTAGCTGTTTAGCATTTCGTTTTCTAGTCGGTCGGATGATTTTTTGGAAAAAAAAAAAAAGATATTCCACAAATTAATCATAAAAGAGCTCAGTAAGGCGGGTACACGCAACAAACCTTTTGAAAATTGACGCAGAAATGATAATAATAAAAAAATAGCAAAATATTTTTTTCATAATCGAGATTATGTATGTCTGTATTTGTTATCCACCCCATGATGCACAATCTCCATCATGCTATTCTTCGGATATCGAGTACAATTATGATATTTGTCTTACTGGCACATCTGATTTTGTAGGTGAGTGTGAAGAAGAATGCTAGGTATTGAAAGTTGTTGTTTACTTTCTGACTAAGAAAAGATGCATCGACGTCTCATCACATGTTATTAATAATGTCATTCGCAAAATCGTCGCCGTCCTCATCGTTACTTTGGCATTATTAACGGCACCTTTTGATCCTATGTCCCATTCGGTTCGGAAGCAGCCATTGCGGTACCCGTCTTGCCGAAGCACGGATCATTCCGAATTTACTGTCCTTACATGTACCATACAAATTATTATATTTCAACAGATATTCTTCAATTTTCAAGAAAGCACTCTTGAATTTCAACAACCCCCATTCGCAATTTTTTAGTAATTAGTCTGCCAGTTTCTACCCTATTTTCTTTTATCTCTCTACCGCATTTTAAGCTCCGTATACAGTTTTAAAGAAAATTATTCAAAAATATTTAAGTATAGATCTATACAATATACGTAAATCGAGTGACTTAATGTTTTATTACAAGAAGTTGTTCATAAATGCAAGGTAACGTCATTCATAAACAAACGTTAAGGACATGACGTCATGATTCTGACATGACGTCATGTAATTTTTGGTAAAACGTCACAACACCAGACGTCTTCAACGTCTAATTCCTCGGAAACAAGCATGGCGACCCCCAATTTATTTTATTTGTATGCGCTGAAATATGGATCAACTTCATCCATGCACAGTTTTGTCAATTTATTATTGGCAGTTCTCATGATATGATCCTTTTTGTACAAAAATGAGGGGAAAAATCAATAATTTCGTGTCAAACTTTGTGGCGAAGATAGTACACCTTTCCATTCATTTTCTGCATTTGTCAACCCAAAAGGCTTATATATGCGATTTTTTCTTTTTATCAATATATATGCTATACGAATGTTACAAAAAAAAAACGAACAGAATCTGAATTAAAATTGAAATATGAACCAGAATTTAGAGATGTATCACTTGTTTCTCATCAGCGTTTGATTTTGGTAAAATGTCACAACACCACACATCTTCAAAGTCTCATATTTCGGAAATTAATATGGCGACCCCCCATTTTTTCACGGATTTGTATTAATATGTGGATAAATATTTGTATGATATGTGTTTCATTAAAAGTCTATTGGAAATTCATTTGAGCACGTATATCTTTAAGCATCGTTTAGTCTTGGGGACCCGCCCGCAAAAAATCTTTTTCTTTCAACTAATCTGTGGAATCCGAATGCTAAATAATCAAATTAATAAAAAAAGAACAACCTAGGAATTTATGCCCATCATTAAATACCAAACTTTTCGTTTAACTTCGCCATCAATGATTGCAACAGAACATTAACAAGGTCATCCGGAATTTGAAAATCAGGATAACATCATCAATTTTTGTCACGACTAACAACTAAGTTGCAGGCGAAAATAAACAAACCGCTGCTTTTCATCGAAAACCTAGTTACTGCAGCTTATATCAAGCTGCATTAACGAGTTTTTGAAAAAAAAAAAACAAAAAAAAAAAAAAAAAAAACAGGGTTGCCACGGTCAGGGAAAAAATCTGGAAAAGTCAGGGAATTTTGATATGAGTCAGGGAAAATCAGAAAAATGGGAAAAGTCAGGGAAAAGTCAGGGAATTTCAAAATTTTATGGCTAAGGTAGAATCCAGTTCTGAAAATCATATTATTGATGGTTTTCAAGTAAGATCTTTTTGAGTAAAATTTTGAAAAACAGACCCCAGATGCCATCAAATCTTACCATACTTTCCCAATTTTCTCGATGGGGGGGGGCGGGGGGAGAGACCCCCGAACCCCCTTAAAAGAAAGAACAATGTCCTCCCTTTTCTCCACTGGCATGACATGCCCGAATGGCACTCAACACACAAATGAATTGGCTCAAAAATTACAAAATCCTGAGTTAGAGTATGCCCCTGAATATTATATTTTAGAAGGTTTAACATGCTTATACTTGAAGGAATTAACTTGTCTTTGAAGAAAAAATACCTGATTTGAGAACAAAATATTTGAACTTTTCTGAATAAAGCCAAGCAACTTACATTATTTAACCCTTTCCAGAACGAAAAATGTTTATGGTTGTGCACTTCAAAAACTGGCACAAAAGACAAAGTGGATGTTATTAAAGATAGGATTTGTCTAAAATATGACACAGAAAATACTGAGACAAAAGGAGAAACTGCTGGTCATCAGCAGTTTCTTCTTTTGTTTCAATGTTTTCCCAAGCCTTTTCTTTCAGGGATGTCAAAACCAGGTCTTGTTTGGGAAAGGGTTAACCATGTTGAGTTCTCTAGTGATACCAGCTGAAGTTAACCTTGTTAGAAAAGACTTGTCCCCAAAAATGTCAGAAATGAATCTATCCGTACATGTACTTATTTACATGTATTGAGATAATGTATAAATGTTCTGGTGGGTGAGGACCTCTGTGTGGGGAGTTGGGAGGCAGTTAGAAACATTTGGTTTTAACGATTATTTTAAAAATGCAAGAATAAGTGTATCAAAACTGTGTGATTGTATGTATGGAAATGGTCTTTAGTCAGGGGAAAATCAAGGAAAAGTCAGGTATGAAAGTTGAGTAGCAACCCTGGAAAAGCGACGGCATGGTGATCAAATGTGCAAATCAACAGAAGACGACCGATTACAGTGCTACCATGACTTTGATTTTAGCGGTAAATCCAATTCTAGTCTGTTTTGAACCAAAATGCAGATTTTGACCGAAGAAGACGTTTTCGAATATAATTATTATGTTTGCAGATTGACATGATTGAGTTTAACCATGCTATTACAGGTAACGCTCAATCATGTCAATCTACAAACACAATATCAGTGTTGAAACAATGAAACTGGATTTGAATATGTTCCTTCTGCGCAAAGCGTTTTTTTTTCCTGTTTTTCACACATTTTAAAGGGGGGCCAGCTAGGCTGTCGAAAATGCAAATGGAACAATAATTACAAACCAGAAATAACGTATGAAATTACCAACCTGAATGGGTAGATCATTTATGTCCACAAGTAAGCACTCATCGAGCTTTATTAAGTATTAAAATCCAAGTCAATTAATAACATGCTGGCATCCTTGTTTTTGTTTTGTAACGGCTACATATTCCCAACCTTCAAAAATCAATTACGTCAGAGATACGTCATCTGTGCTCAGTGAGATTTAACACACTGTACAATCGGCTGCGTCGAAAGTCATCGAAGACAGATTCGGCATCTGATGTCATGTGCATGGTAGGTCAAATGAATTCACTTTTATGAATAAACGAAAGGATCTTTGGTATTTTATAGTTGATAAATACGCGTATAAATGTTCAGTGCTTGTAAAAAATAAACCTTTCCATGTATCCCTGGCAAATAAGGTCACAGTCATCGACACAGCCGGTTGTACGGTGTGTTGATACCGCGGAGGTGTGTCTCGTTGACCTTGACCTTGTCTTGTTCTGAAGTAAAAATAGAATGTATAAACACGTTTGTAAAGGATTGATCTATAGCAAAGGAAAATGGTTATTCGCCGTGATTGAGGTTTTTATGCATTTCAAATTGTTTTTCCGTGCACAAATATGAGTTCTCGAACAGTTCGGAAGCATAAAAACCTAGCATGGCCCCTTTAATATTTGATCTACGTATTTTTACGCTTTACTGTCTTCGATTTGATACAAAACTCATCTGCGTTTCTTGAATATTTTTGAGATTTGGTTTCAAATTATATTTAGTAATAACACTTAAAGTATATTGCGAATGCTGTCTTGTTTAAGAACTCTTGATGTTACTTCTACTTATTGTCATTCCGGATTTTTTATCTTTCTTGTTTTAATAGATTCAACAAACAATTTTCAACAATGGAACCATAATTTGCCTCGGGTATCGTTAGATACATGCGACTAAATGCCAACACTGCCGATAATCATGTGACTTTGTTACGATCTATTTTCCTTAAATTTTGTCGACACGCATGCATTTTTCTTGGTGTTTTATTCAAATACTTTATTCCGCACATTGAAAAAGTTACCAAAGTACCAAAAAGCCATTGCCTAGAACCAAAGTGATTTGACATTGACCTTCAAATGTCATTCTAAAAAGTCACTTTTTATAATTTTCAGCTATATCTTGATATAAAAATGGGTGTATTTAGTATATTTCATTAAATAAAGTCACAGGTATAATATTCTTGCTGTTCTAAGTTAGTTTTATTCTAATTTCACAATAGACCTTGACATTGACATACAGAACAATACTGACTATTGAAAAGGAAATTGTCCACTTGCCCCTTCATGAATCCTTGTTGCCGTGTTCGTAAAAGTCAGTATCAATCGTGAATTTTCCACTGAACTAAGTATTTACAACTAGGATATTATGAAAATAACTTTATTTGTTTAAACTTAAGTTCATATACCAATTTTCATGATAAATTTTAGCTCAAAATCTTAAAACCTAATATTTTAGAATTTTGAGGTGGAACTGTTCATATTTTTATTGTGTAAAGGATACATATACGAAAAGGGTAAAAAATGATAGAAAGCTACCGATTTCAGAATGATATCACATAATTATTCTCTTTAAGTGGGCATGTCAGACTACTCAAAAACGCCAATGAACCTTTTTTCACCTCAGGTGGTACCGACCGACCCTCTGGCTCACGGACTATATGGTGGCCAGGTCAGGTGAATAACGAGCGTGAGCCGCGTGTGATCGAGGGCGATGAGATTCGACTGAAATGTTCTGTTGAAGAAACTGTGGTTTTTGATTGGTTCTATGAAGGACTCAAATTGAATATCAACGAAGCACGCTGGAGGTACAGGGCGACGATTTCGGACCGACAGGTACCTGGCATCTCTACTAGTGAACTTGTAATAGACAACAGTAGGAAGAGTGACAGCGGAACTTATCTTTGTCGAAGTTCAAATCTTCAAGTCAAATCCTTCCGAGTAAATGTCGTTGGTAAGTTTTATAATTGTGACCCGTCACGCTAACAGGGTCTTGTAAGAAGTCCAAGAATCCAAAATATGACGATTGAAATTATCGCGTTGACGTCTGAAAAGTGCGATCTGTTTCTCAAAATATGTTTTTACGGACTTCCAAACAGGCCCCTTAAACCCTTTAGCGTGACGCTCGCATATATAAGCCGGTATTCGATAAAACGATTTTTACAAAATTTTATGAAATTAATCTACATTAAAGTGACATTTCACAATTATTAATCCCCCAACCGGTTACTGGTTGGGGGACTATAGGTTTGCTCGATTCCGTCAGTCTGTCCGTCTGTCCGTCACACTTTTGTCCGGGCTATATCTTCTAAACCATATGTGCTAGCAACTTCAAACTTGGTACACTTATAGATCTCAATAAGGAAAAGTGTCAAGATTAAAAACCATAACTGTCATGCCCAATTTTTGAGTTATTGCCCTTTGTTGTTTTTATCCTTACATTCTTGTCCGGAACATGTCTCCTAAAATATGTGTGCTAGCAACTTCAAACTTGGTGCACTTATAGATCTCATTGAGGACAAGTGTCATGTTTAAGAAACATAACTCTGCCACACCCACCTTTTGAGTTATTGCCCTTTGTTGTTTTTAGCCTTACATTCTTGTCCGGAACATATCTCCTAAATTATAAGTGCTAGCAACTTTAAACTTGGTTCACTTATAGATCTCATTTAGGACAAGTATCGTTTTTAAAAATTATAACTCTTCCATGCCCACTTTTTGAGTTATTGCCCTTTGTTGTTTTTACCCTTACATTATTGTCCGGAACATATCTCCTAAACTATGTGTGCTAGCAACTTCAAACTTGCTACACTTATAGATCTCTTTAAGGACAAGTGTCATATTTAAGAACCATAACTCTGCCACGCCCACTTTTATGAGTTATTGCCCTTTGTTGTTTTTACCCTTACATTCTTGTCCGGATCATATCTCCTAAATTGTAAGTGCTAGCAACTTCAAACTTTGTACACTTATAGATCTCATTAGGGACAAGTGTCATGTACAAGAACTGTTACTCTGCCACGCCCACTGTTTGAGTTATTGCCCTTTGCTGTTTCTTTCCTTACATTTTTGTCCGGAACTTATCTCCTCAACCATAAGCCCTAGCTACTCCAAACTTTGTACACTTATCGATCTCATTGAGGACAAGTGTCATGTACAAGAACTGTTACTCTGCCATGCCCACCTTTTGAGTTATTGTCCTTTGTTCGTTTTACCCTTACATTTTTTGTCCGAAACTTATCTTCTAAACCATAAGTGCTAGCAACTTTAAACTTGCTACACTTATAGATCTCATTGAGGACAAGTGTCATGTACAAGAACTGTTACTATGCCATGTCCACTTTTTGAGTTATTGCCCTTTGTTTTTTCTATCCTTACATTTTTGTTCGGAACATATCTTCTAAACATAAGTGCTAGCAACTTCAAACTGTGTACACTGGTAGATCTCATTGATGAGAAGTGTAATGCACAAGAATTTATACTCTGCCACATCCACTTTTTGAGTTATTGTCCGTTGTTGTTTTTATCCTTACATTTTTGTCCGGACCATATCTCCTGAGCCATCAGTGCTAGCAACTTCAAACTTGGTACACTTATAGATCTCATTGAGGACAAGTGTCATTACTCTTCTCCGCCCACTTTTGGAGTTATTGCCCTTGGTTGTTTTTATCCTTGTATTTTTGTTTGGGACATTTTGTCCAAAACATAATGTGCTAGCAACTTCAAGTTTTGCATACAGTTATAGATCTAGTAAGTAGGAGATATATTATAAGAAAGGAATTTTTGTTATCCGGTGAGGGACTCCTGTATTGCATCGCAATACGACATGCACTTGTTTTTACATAAATTTTACTTTTATTCTATTTGAAAGACCATCTTTTCTTATGAAAATTCTGAAAATTTCAAGTCAAAATATTAAACCGTTTACGAGAAATATATATTTTTGTGCTAAAATGAAGCAAATTGTTGTGGACAACAGTTCAGATTTATATAGAATTTGTCATTTCTGTCTCAACTTTAAAGGCGCATTTTCGCTTATAAGTAATAACTTAAAAAACTGATAGCATTTCTACGAATTAGAATAAACAATCTTTGCATCAAGGCATACTTTTAAAAAATGAAATAAATGTGAAATGTCACTTTAATGTAACTCAATTTGATACTGTACGCGATCTGGCAAAATCCCATTCTGGTCACTGAGTTTTGCTTCAAGAAATGAAGAAACTGTAGGAACACATCATGGATTTGGACCAGAATGTAGGCTACGAATGTGCAGGCTGAACTGGGTCCAAATTGGTCTCTAATGACGTATTTCTCCTTTCCAGATCCCAGGCCAAAAATGGAACTTAAGAACACACAAAATGACAGATAACAACGTGGTCATAAAAGTTTTATATGCGAAAGCGTTACATGTTGATTACCAGTTTCTATGCAAACATTGGTAAAGCGTTTTATTTTTTCATTGCAATTTTGCATACGTAGGTATGAATCTTGCAAGTGTGTGACACCTTCAAGACTCCAACCATCGCATGGAAAATTACTGTAGTTTGGCGTTCGGTGTTGTGTTCTTTACGTATTGTTGGCGCAAGATCGTATGGCACATGTTTAAAGTTTGTCCAAATGTAAACAAAACAGTGTTGTATTGTCCAACAAGGTTAACCCGGGACAACTTAATTTTCGTGCGCAAATTCCGTTAGTTGAGCGTCTTAACAAAACATTGCCGAAGTGGGGTCATTACATATGCAGATGTCCCGGGTTAATCTTGCTGGACAATATAAAAGATGAGTATAAATCGTCCAAAAAGAGTGGCAGATGTTTATATTTTGTTTTCATAAATTATACCGTTATCACAGTGTAGGAGCGGAAGTGTGTGAACGCTTGTCTTTGAGTGATTACTTGTGTGTCTGTACATCGAGGAAATGCAACTTGGTAAATATCAGCGGTTGACATTGGTAAGAATTTATGTTTTTTTTTCTGGATAAACACAATACTTTTGTCAGATCATTGTACCAATCTCTTTATTCATTATTCCCTGTAACATTTTTAGAGCAATCGGAGCCATTGGTTCTAGATTTAAATCATTTTAAGCCCGATACACTTGGGCAATGCCCGGCATGAACTAAAACGGGTGATTTAGCTGTTACGAATTGCAGTTTTTTGCCTACTCGAAAAGATGCATACTGTAGGGTCTTTCTCAACAAAATTTCATTCACAGCTCGTGCATATGTGTGTGTTGAGACTGATATAATTATTTAGTCTAAACCTTCCCATTTTTGCCGTTTTTAAAAAAAATATTTTGTACAATCAATTGTCAAGTCCTGTACAATAGCCTGACAAGAAATATTTACTTTTGTACAATGGCTTGAATTGCATATGTGACATATTGATTGTAATAAATGCGACTTAACCTCTTTTTGCATTATATTCGACTGGTATTTTCATGATATTATGCTCGCCCGTAAAAGATACAGTGAAAAGATGTCGGGAAAATAAGAAATTTTTGCATGATGGAGAATCACATAATTTCATAATTTCATAAATTCTTCAATAACTATCTTAATTTTTGATCAAGTTGTATTTGGCTTAAGCAAAGAATGTGCAAAAAATCAGAAATAAACTTTGTATGTTAGATCTTTAAAAATCATCTGACAAAAACATTATCGCCGACCAAATCAACTCGATCAACTCGATCGAATTAATCCCTTGATCGAACCCAATTAAACTCGATCAAATGTATTTACACGATATGGTAGACTGCTATTTCAATTAACGGTCTACCGCTAAATTATTACGGTGTACCGCTCAATTATGGGTAGACCGCTAATTATTTTGGCCCTTCTGCTCGAAATCTCATTAGCCAATCAAATGGCTCGTTACATTCCTCCTTCCATAAGCTTTATCAACGACCATATAGTACAAGCTCTGTGATTGGCTATAGAAAAAATGGAGGTCTACCGATAAGAATGTAGGTCTACCGTTAATATAGCGATAGACGGTTAATTGAAATAGTGGTCTACGGTAGACCTATATTTTTATCGGTGAACCGTTAAAAATATGACGGTAGACCGCTATTTTAGCGGTCTACCCCTATTTTAATTATGGGTCTAGCGCTATATTGACTTTAGACCGTTTTCGCGCGCCATAAATCGATGATTTTGATTGACAGCCGGCGTTTTGTCAAATACACTGAGTTTGCCAATTTATTTTGATCCATTGTCGGTGTTGTTTAGTGGCGTAGGAAGGTTTATAATATTTGTGTAGGGGGGGGGGGGCAAAAGTTATTGGAAATATATGTGTATTATGGGGGACTGTAGGAGGGGGGCAGGATCCTTTTCTTAATTGGTGGGGGCCAGGCCCCCCCTGCCCCCCCTTCAGCACGCCTATGTTTTTGTAGAATCTCGTAACAACTGATTCAATCAAGCTGTAGTTACGACGTTTTTGATTTACACCGACGAAATACTGTACTACAGTATAATTGAAGTCTCAATCTTTGTCAATATGTTAAACTCCGGCTTTAACCGATATTAACATTTGACAGGGACCGATAGACGACTTTCACTTATGTTTTAGTCTGGGGTGGACTTGATTGAACCACTCCACTCTCGGTTTAGAGTACTCTATGCAGCGATTTCCAATCAAGTGTTTTGGAGTGGTTTTGGAGTACAAAACAGATAATTTTTGCATTTAATAATAATAATCCTATCGCAAAATCACCAACGAACATGTCAAAGATGTTTGTTTAGTTTCTTCAGTAAAATGTGATGTCTTTTCAGTTGTAATTTTGTCTTTCATATCCGTTAAATTGATTGATAGAACATTATACCAAACTATTTCTATTTTTATCGTTTATCAGAAACCATGTTGATGACGTCACACTCCCAAACGCCCCTGCTCGGTAGGTGGAGTGCTCCGAGTAGATCCGAGAGTGGATTTTCTGCACTTTATTGGATTTTGGAGTGAAAAAGTTACGAGTAAAACGGAGTGGCCCAATCAAGTCCACCCCTGTACCCGCAGATCACACTTCCGGAGGTAAAGACGATGGGTTGATGGGAAATAAACATTGTGTATATGAAAAGTATTACTAAAAATAGTCAAAAATCGACATTATCAAAACGAGGCTCCCTAAACATGTGGAGAAAACCATTAGGACGCACGTGCATTCAATATACAGCGACAAAGAGCACGTGCATTCAACATTAAAACGCTTTGGGTTCGAGAGTATTGTTACCAAAACGCTTTGGGATTGAGAGTATGTTACTAAAGATAGCAAATACTAAACGTTTGAGCGGCGTTTTAAGACTCCAAGGACGACTTTCGGAGGATGTTGTGTGCGGGGGGGGGGGTCTTGGATGAAATAACCTTATTAATAGTAATCATCCATGACCCTAGGAAATAAAAAATCGATTAGTTTTACTGTAACCAAACAGATCTCCTGTTATATATAATTTCACAAATCACAATAATTGTAAATGCACGATTTTTCACTGAAATGTGATTTCATCAAGGCATACCTAATGGCTTGAGGCCGCGGCCATGGCACAGTTGGTAACGCATCTGCCTCTCATACGAGAGTTCCCGGGTTTGATACCCGGTCGCGGCTAATACCATATCTGACAAAAATGTCACCCATCAATGGTTTGATATCGTGAACCTATGTGGGGGAGCAGCTGGAGGCTCGGTTAGGGTGTTGTGATAGTACTGGTGAGAGAAATACCAGGAATCTATGGTTAGTTGCTCCAGCCGCCGCGATATGACCTTAGTAGTTGAAAACGGCGCAAAACCCCAATAAACATGACGGCTTGATTCTAGCCGTAGTCACGAGTTTTCAAAAAGGCACCGACGGTTTATCAAAACATAACGACAAACCAAGTCTACGCGTTTAGCACAAAATCCCTTGCTAGTATACATGTATAAACTCATTCTTCACAATAAAATTAATTTTGAAATATAGGTAAAGAAAGAAGCCTATCCAGTGGAACATTGGATAACAAATAAAAGAAGATAAACCGAACTTTCGTGTTTGTGTTGATATTTTAATCCGTGTGAAAAATAGGCAAGCGACATTACAAATTGCTTGTAAGCGATTGTACAATAAATTCATAAGGGAATTGTCATTAGCCAATTGATTGTACATAAAAACTGTCCAACTGTGGACACTTAAAGGGACATTTCATTCCAATTTCAACTTTTTAAAGTATGTCTTGATGCCAAGATTGGTTATTCTAATGAGTATAAATACTATTAGTTTTTTGAAGTTGTTGCCAATAAGCGAGAAACACGCATTTATAGTTGAGACATATCGATAAACTGCATATAAATCCGAACTATTGTCCACAACAATTTCTTCAATTTTAACACAAAAATATAAATTTCTCGTAAACGGCGCAATATTTTGGCTTGAAATTTTCAGAATTTTCATAAGGAAATGTGCTCTTTCAGATAAAAATAAAAGTAAAATTTATGATAAAAAATTCTGAAATGTCACTTTAAATCGGGAATTTTATTGTAATTGATATCATTTCGTCTGAATCATGTTCTGAGTGAAAAAATACTTACATAAAGGCATTTAATTTTTGGTATAAACAATACGATGAATGATAAAAAATCGATAAAATGGCAATTTTATGTGGTGAAAAATCATGCTCCAATTTTCACATCCAAATGATCAAGGCATTTTTTATGGTTTAAACAGCTCAGACCGGGCGCATATTAGGAAGATGCCTTCCATGTTTATTCAAGATCACGACATTACAACAAAATATAAGATATATGTCGAAATAATTATCAATCATAAACTTTTTCTTACCTATGTCAACCGGTGATGTTTACCAAGTTGCATTTCCTCGATGTACAGACACACACATTATCACTCAAAGACAAGCGTTCACACACTTCCGCTCCTACACTGTGGTTATTAACCCGATTTATTATGTATCAATGATATAAACATTGCCTTAAACAGGTATAATCGATTCACTATTAAACGAGAATAATTACAGTTGAATTGCTTTATCAAAACAACTGAAATTATTCTCGTTTAATTGTGAATCTATTATAATTTATCTCATAACTCGATTTAAATCGTATGGCACGTGTTTATGTTTTGTTTAACGTTCAATGACATCTGAACAAAACATAAACATTGTGCAATACGATGTGGCGCCAACTGTAGGTACATTGATAGAGCGGTCTGATCACTGTTCAGAGCTTTCTGCGTTTTATCGAACAATGATTTGTTTACATTTGAACAAAACGTAAACATGTGCCATACGATCTTGCTCCAACAATATGTACATGTAACGTTTGTAAACATATGCCACGATATCGCGACCGGACATTAACCATCTCTTTCAGATCCGCAGACAGCAACAACACCAACAACAGTGACAGAATATCCCCCGCTTGTGTATGGAAACCAGCCTATATATCCTGATATCGTCGCTTTTCAACAAAAATCTCGTAACTTCATTTTATGTTAAGCTGTAGTAACGAGGTTTTCGTTGAAAAGCAGCGATAATTTCCATAGTAAACTCTCACAGTTCTTTTGACAAATCTATCTCTTTTCAGACCCGCCGACAGCAACAATAACAACAACACCAAAGAGCGAATATCCCCCGGTAGAGTATGGAAATCAGCCCAGATATCCGAATATCGTCGCTTTTCAACACAAACCTCGTAACTGCAGCTTATCCTAAGCTGCAGTTACGAGGTTTTCGTTGAAAAGCAGCGATATTTTCCGTGGTTAACTTTTTCTTGCGACGAATCTATCTCTTTTCAGACCAGCCGACAACAACAATAACAACACCAAAGACGGTATATCCTCCTATCCTGTATGGAAACCAGCCCAGATATCCGAATATCGTCGCTTTTCGACAAAAACCTCGTAAATTCAGCTTGTGTTAAGCTACAGTTACGATGTTTGCGTTGAAAATCAGCGATATTTTTCGTGGTAGCCCAGCATAGTTCTTGCGACAAATCTATCTCTTTTCAGACCCACCGACAACAAAAACAACAACACCAGTGACGGAATATCCCTCGATAGTGTATTGAAATCAGCCCAGATATCTTGATATCGTCGCTTTTCAACAAAAATCTCGTAACTGCAGCTTGTCTTAAGCTGCAGTTACGAGGTTGTCGTTGAAAAGCAGCGATATTTTCCGTGGTTAACTTAGTTCTTGTGACAAATCTTTTTTTCAGACCCACCGACAACAAAAACAACACCAGTGACAGAATATCCCTCGGTAGTGTATGGAAATCAGATCAGATATCCGAATATCGTCGCTTTTCAACAAAACCCTCGTAACTGCAGCGTGTTTTAAGCTGCAGTTACGAGGTTGTCGTTGAAAAGCAGCGATATTTTCCGTGATTAACTTAGTTCTTGCGACAAATCTTTTTTTCAGACCCACCGACAACAAAAACAACAACACTAGTGACACAATATTCCCCGATAGTGTATGGAAATCAGCCCAAATATCCGAATATCGTGCTTTTCAACAAAAATCTCGTAACTGCAGCTTAACTTAAGCTGCAGTTACGAGGTTTTTGTTCAAAAGCAGCGATATTTTTCGTGGTAGCCCAGCATAGTTCTTGCGACAAATCTATCTCTTTTCAGACCAGCCGACAACAACAACAACACCAAAGAGAGAATATCCCCCGATAGTGTATGGAAACCATCCCAGGTATACGAATATCGTCTCTTTTCAACAAAACCCTCGTAACTGCAGCTTTTGTTAAGCTGCAGTTACGAGGTTTCTGTTGAAAAGCAGCGATATTTTCACACAGTTCTTGTGACAAATCTATCTCTTTTCAGACCCGCCTACAACAACAACAACAATAACAACAACAACAAAGACTGTATATCCGCCTATGGTGTATGGAAACAAGCAAAGATATCCTGATATTTTCCGTGGTAAATTTGCACAGTTCTTACGACAAATCGCAAAGTTTATAGTAAAAGCGTATTCAAAAAGGGGATAGTTTGCGATACCTCTGAAAATGTACAAACAAAACCATTCAAAAAACTATAAGACAGGTTTTAGAAAATATTGAGAGAAAAAATATAATCGAAACAAACAATGTATAGATTATATTAAAAATCATTTAGACTGATTATAGGCCTAGGCTAATCATATTCACGAGCATTTTCTCCCCTTGCCTTAATATTTTCTGTGCATCTTGATATGTTCATATTTAGAAATATTCAAATATCTGTAAAATAATATTTAAGAAACATTTTAAAGTGTTATTTGCATCCTTTGACCAACGATACATGGGCTTTTTTTCGTCTGTTGTGTGTATGTTTCTTTAGTGTTCGTCCTAGTTGTTGGACCAATGAAATTGCAGTATATTTGAAAATTTCGGCGCTAAATTTCACATAAACACACTGCCGGTCAGTTTATACATAGCCACGCCCCCGTTTCCTGTGCAGTTATTAAAAATGACGTAATATTTTTGGGAAAATGATGTAATTTTTTGGAAAATGATGTAATTCCAGCAAGATCCGCTTGATAGTACCTCCGGTCTGAGGCGTGGTTTGAAGAGCGTATGTTTTCATTGGTTGACGAACACTTTTGAACGTTTATATCGCGTAGAATCTACGATACAGCCTCTATCTAATACGTAAAATTTTCTTTAAAGGGATGTTCTTCTCCTACCCCTACTTCCACTTCCCCAAAAAGAGAGCTTTTCTAACCCTTCCCCCAAAAGAGAGCATATGAATAATAATAGAATGTTTTTTACGATGCAATAGAGCATAAAAACAATACAGAACTACAAAAAAAGTCACACACGCGACAATAAGGTTGTTATTAAAGGGGCCAATGCTATGTTTTTATGCTTCCGAACTATTCGGGAACCTTAATCACGGCGAATAACCATCTTTCCTATCAATCTTTTACAAGCGTGTTTACAGATTCTATTTTTACTTCAAAACGAGATAATGTCAAGGTCAACGAGACACCCCCAGCGGTATTAACACACCGTACAACCGGCTGCATCGATGACTGTGACCTAATTTGCGAGGGATGGGTGGAAAGGTTTATTTCGTAGAAGCACTGGACATTTATACGTGTATTTATCAACTATAGAATACCAAAGATCATTTCGTTTATTTGTAAAAGTAAAATTAATTTGACTTACCATGCACTTGCCATCAGATGCTAAATCTGTCTTCGCTGACTTTCGACGCAGCCGGTTGTACAGTGTGTTGAATCTCGCAGAGCACAGATGACTTACCTCTGACGTCATTGCTTTTTGAAGGTTGGGCATGTGTTACCGTTACAGAACAAAAACAAGGACAATAAAATGCGGATCCGAACGTTATTCGTTGACTTGGATTTTATATTTAATAAAGCTCGATGAGTGCTAACGATGGACATAAATGATCTACCCCTTCAGGTTGGTAATTACATACGTTATATCTGGTTTGTAATTTTTGTGCCATTTGCATTTTCGACGGCCTAGCAGGTCCCCCTCTAACACAAAAGGAGAAAATACTGGCTATCGTTTTTTCTTTATTTGTGACCCGTCACGCTCAAAGGGACCTTATCTAAACTCCAAATTTTGACAAACTTGTCAGACTCTCCACAGGTTAACCAGATACTGTATGCGAAAAAATTGAACATATAGTAAAAGATTCCGGATTTAGAAAATTACATTAAAGTGAAAAGTGTCGGCCCTAGTCTGGCTGCGCGGACTGCGCAGACTGACTAGGGTCGATATTTTTCACACCTTCTATAAGGTCCCTTTTAGCGTGACGGATCACATTTGTCTGAATATTTTCCTATGTTTGGGGAACGTGTAGGGCTAGGCTGTTCCTCATACTCCAAGATAAACATTTACGGTTTATTCAATACGAAATAACATAGTATGATCAAATCTAAAAGAGGATTGTGACATTTACAAGACAAAGGAAACTGAATTCCCTTTAGTTTGTAGACCCTTTCTCAGAAAAGAGCATTGTTTTTTAGGTTATTTATCCTCGGTTGCCGGTTGCCCATATGACCGAGTAGTAGACTGGGCGTGCCCAGGAAGGAACTCCCTTCTTTTGACCTGTTTCCAGCTTTGAATGGTGGAGGAAGACCCCAAGTGAGCACCTGGGTAGAACCACCGACGTTCCGCAAGCCAGCTGGATAGCTTCCTCACATGAAAGTTCATACGTCCCTGGCGGGATTCGAACCAACAGAGGTGAGAGGCAAGTGATCCTGAGTCAGCGACTCTAACCACTCGGCCACGGACGCCCCCAAAAAAAAGAAAAGAGCATTTCAGACTGATTCAAAATTTATATTATTACAACAGCAATTACAGACCACAATGGTATGTTTGTAATAGAGACCAACTGAACCAATACATTTATAATTTGTATGTGATTGAAAGCAGCGTATAGTGGGGGAGCTTATCCCAAAATACTTCACTTAGTGATACAAGCACCAAATTTGGCACAAATGTTCCTCAGAGTGTACTTTTTTCAAAACAAATGGTATCCATGATGAAAAACCAAAATGGCGGCCATTTTTCCAAGATGGCCGCCATCTTTTGAAGTAAAAAAATCAGAAAAAATACTTCATTTCGAGATACAAGCACCAAATTTGGCACAAATGTTCCCCAGAATATACTCTTTTCAAAACATATGGTATCCACCATAAAAAATCAACATGGCTGCCAATTTCTAAGATGGCCGCCATCCATATATGTAAAGAAAATCAAGAAAATCCTTCTTTTTGAAGATACAAGCACAAAATTAAGCACATTATGTTCATAAATGTACACTATTTTAAAAACATATGGTATCCACGTTAAAAATCCAACATGGCTGCCATTTTTTCAGAATGGCCGCCATCTTCATCGAAGAAAAAAATCTGAAAAAATCCTTATCTTTGAGATACAATCACCAAATTTGACACAGATGTTTCTAAGAGTGAACCGTTTTCAAAAAGCAAGATATCCACAGGTGAAATAAACCTTGTGGCCATTTACCAAGATGGCCGCCATTTCTATACTTAAAATATTGGAAAGTATTTCTTTTTGTGATATAAGCACCAAATTTGGCACTCATGTTTCTCAGAGTATACCATTTTCAGACATAATGGTTTCCATCAAGATAAAACAACCTCATGGCTGCCATTTTCCAAGATAACTGCCATCTCTTCAGATCACATATGGGTCAAAATAATTTTCTAGGTTACAAGCGCCATTCTTTTTTTTCAAGTTTTTGTGGATCAGTCATTCTTTGTGAAATAGGATTTCTTACATAGCCATATTTTTGTCATAAAATGATGAAGACTATGACAATTTATAGCAAAATTGTTCTTGTGCTCAATAACAAAATAATTTCCAAACTTGACGGACTAATTCATTGTTAACCAAACAATTTTGTCAGTATTGCTGTTCTTGTGAAATTGTCTTGGTCAAAATTTTCACCATGGTGTGTTAAAGAACTACTTGGCTACCACTTTAAAAACATTCCTTTAATTTGTAATTGACGATTTGATACAAATAAAGCCACAATTATGTATCAACATTTTTTATTATATCAAGCTGCAACTTAGTGTCATTGTGATCATTTTGTAGATCTTTCAAATATTTGAACCTTTAAAAATTATATACAGTTATCTCACAAATCTTGCAGCAGCTTTGTTGGTGTTTCATGGCAGATACTATACTGTACGGTATTTTGAAGAAAATATAATCTAAGAAACATTTGTGCGAAATTTGGGCTTGCATGACAAAATCAAAGACCACTATTTTGACTTTAGTAAAGGTGGACTTATTTGAAATCACTAAGGTGTTTTGACTTTTCAGGACAATGCCATGCATTTTGAAGAATGTATGTTCTGCGAATTATATGTGACTATATATCGAAGTATAGAGTAAGGAATATTTTGTCCATGCACATTTTTATTAAGTGAAAGATTTGTCAAATATATCTAAAAAGGCCCCAAACTGTTTTACATAAAATGTTATGCGTTATTAATTCCCGATTTAACTGACAACAGGGTTTGATGTTTATTTTATATTTTAAATATGTGGAAAACTTTATTATTTTATCATCATTTAATGTTTATTCTTTCAGAATTGTATTTAAGGCCTCTCAGCCCATTATATATTTTGTACAGAATAACGATATATGTAGAATACGTAGAACGAATAAGTTACTTCCTTTATATTGCAGAAACAATCTATGTTTTGTATTTCATAGTTTGTAGTTTATGATTTGTCATTGGCCATGAAGAACCCATGTCTTTAATTTAATACTAAGACAACTATTTTGGTGGGAAGCAATTTTTTACGATGACAAAGCTTGCTAAGAGATTACTTCTTGGTGTTTCAATGACAATTTATGTAGGATTGAACACTATAAATTTGGTTATATTGAATTATAGTTTAATACTTTTATAGATGATAATCGAAATGGCCACCATATAGGCCTATTGAAATGTCAGCTGTTTTGTCTTCACCTACAAGGATAGTATTCCATGAATAGAACTGCGCTATAAAGATGCAGAAACTTTGATGCGCATTGCAAAAAACAAAATGATAACACAGTTATACATACTAAAGCCATTTGAAAAAAAATGGAAGCACATTCCGATACCTCAAGTATGATAACATATTTAACAAACATCTACTCCACAAAAAAACGTTTGTGTAAAAAATCTGTTTTTTACATCGAAAATGTTTTTTACCCATATTGAGATCTATATATAGATGACAGCCACCTTTGAAAATGACAGCCATGTTGTTGTGTTTTCAAAGTGGACACCATTATTTTTGAAAATGGTACACTCTTAGGAACATGTGTGCCACATTTAGTGCTTATATTGCAAAAAGAAGCATTTTCCATTATGTTGAGTTACAGAAATGGCGGCCATCTTGGGAAATGACCACAAGGTTGATTTCACTATGGATATCTTGCTTTTTGAAAACAGTTAACTCTAAGAAACGTCTGTGTCAAATTTGGTGAGTGTATCTCAAAGATAAGGATTTTTTCAGATTTTTTTCTTCTATGAAGATGGCGGCCATTTCGGAAAATGGCAGCCATGTTGGATTTTTAAGATGGATACCATATGTTTTGAAAATAGTGTACTTTTATGAACATGTGAGCTTAATTTGGTGCTTGTATCGTCAAAAAGAAGGGTTTTCTTGATTTTCTTTAAATATAGGGATGGCGGCCATCTCAGAATTTGACAGCCATGTTGGTTTGTCATGGTGTATACCATATGTTTTGAAAAGAGTATATTCTCTGGAACATTTGTGCCAAATTTGGTGCTTGCATCTCGAAATGAAGTATTTTTTCTGATTTTTTTACCTCTAGAGATGGCGGCCATCTTGGAAAAATGGCCGCCATTTTGGTTTTTCATCGTGGATACCATTTGTTTTGAAAATAGTACACTCTGAGCAACATTTGTGCCAAATTTGGTGCTTGTATCACAAAGTGAAGTATTCTGCCACTTTTTGGACTTAAGCTCCCCCACTAGTAGGAAAAGGATAGAATTGCGGTTTAATTGCGTTATTTTTATCCCCCCTTTAACCCTTTCACAAACGAATTTTTATGCTCCCCGAAGGGAGAGCATATAGTCACCGCTTTATCTGTCCGTCCGTCTGTCCGTCCTGTCCGTCCGTCATTCCGTCCGTCCGTCCGAAGTGATTTCTCCATAACCCTTGTGCCAAATCAAATGAAACTTGCCATGTGAACTCCCTATGACATAATGCCGATGTACTTTTCCTGGTTTTTCGGATTTGAGGCCTCGTCATGGGAAAAGGGGACTTAAGGTAAAATATAGTTTTTCTCTAATTTCTCCTAGTCTAATGGTCAGAATTTGATGAAATTTCATATTTGTGTAGTAAATCAGATGCCCTTGACAATAAACTATGTGAAATTTGGTGATAAAAATTATGTCATGCAAAAAGGGGGCTTAACATTTGCTAGATTTATGTTAGCTCTGCATGGCATACATTTATTGTGACAATGCCTTATTCGGGGAGCATTGTCCGTCTCTGACGGCTCTTGTTTTAGACTGTTTCGATTCGAAAGCTCCTGAAGATGACAAAATCCGTGTTACTAAGTGTTGAATGTGTGAATATCTTAGCAAAGAAAGTATTGAGGCAAAATGATAAAATGCTGAATATCAGCATTTTCTTTATTTGTCTCAAAGTGTTCCTAAGCCGATTCTATTAAGGACGTCAAATGACGTTTTGTTTGGGAAAGGTTTAAGCGACCTTTATTCTTTATTCAAAGACTCTTTAACAAACCAATACATAACATAGTCCCATAAGTATTCAAAATCTGATTTTCTGCAATGTATTTCTTTTTTATTTTCTTAAATGGATTTCAATTTGGATTATTATTATGTATCATATACAAAATTTATAAAGCGCCCTTTTTATACATAAAAAAACGTTCAAAAGCGCTGAAATCAATCGATCAATCGACGAATTTGTCAACAGGAGACGGTTTTGGAAAGGGTTATTTTGCATGGATTTGACCTTATCTAAGAAATGAGTGAACTTTGAACTTCATAGGAAATCAATTCCAATCAGGCAAGGGAATTTATCACAAAAGCGGTGGGATTAGTAGGTTTATCTTATCTCTTGGAGTCTGCAGACTATTTCTTAAAACCCTTTCCCAAACAAGACCTTGTTGTGACGCTCCTAATAGGGAAGGCTTGTGAAATTATTGAAACAAAAGAAGAAACTGCTGATAACTAGCAATTTCTCCTTTTGTCTCAATATCTTCTGTGTCATATTTTCAACAAATCCTATCTTTAATAACATCCAGTTTGTCTTTTGTGGCAGTTTTTGAAGTGGATTACCCTAAATTTTTGCCGTTTGGTAATGGGTTAACATCAGCAGACAATCATGTCATCTCACGTAAAGAAAAGGGGATTTTGAAAAGTGCGAAGTTCCCACCATATAGACCCTGGTCAGAATTGATTAATCTTTAATAATCACGATGGGGATTCACTGGACGATATATTTCAATAATTCTGTTAATATAACACCAATTAGCTTATTTCCACTAAGACCCCCCACACAAACACACACAACAGCCACCGGAAGTCGTCCTTAGAGGCAAAAGGTGAAATTAATCCCTATTTACTACCTTTATCCATGCTCTGGACTTGCGTTGATCTAGTGGAAATCGGAAAAAAGTGAAGATTCTATTTACTTCCGTCATTTATCTTCCGATTCCTGCATTGATAAAGGATGCAGTTTAAAAATCATTTCGATTCCCTATATATCTAATACAATGTTTATTTCACATAAACCCATTGCTTGCCACCGAAAGTTAATCCGAGTCTTCTAGGATGAAGATTCGCTCTTTGATATTTGGATGTCGCTATTTACATCAGAGCGCTGTCCCATTCAAAATAAAAAAAAGTCCGACACAATTTATGTCGCTAGTTCAAGCTCTGGTGTAAGTAGCGACATCCAAATATCAAAGACCGAATTTTCATCAGAGAAGACTCGGATTACCGGAAGTGTTCTGCGAGTACGGACTAAAACGATAATGGAAAGGGGCCAATTTGAAAAAAAATACATGTGAAACAGAAAAGGTGGGAAAATGCTGAATGTGAACAATATTTAAACACCATATAATAAAAAAAGTAATTGATGCCCAATCAAAACTTTGATTGGTCGTCAATAACTTTTTACCAGATGTTGTTTACAAGCTACTTCCTAAACCAGAAAATCCCCGGTATTTACCCCTCTTCTCTGCTTCAAACTATTTTCAAATCGTTAAAGCATAAGCGGAATTTTTCTAGATTATCTGCAACTGTGGTTTGTTAATGTTGTGCAACTCGAGTCCATGCCGTGGTATGGGTATTCTCCAGTCAACTGTATCCTCAACTCAGAAGGAAGAGGGAGGTTGTCAGTCGCCAAAATAAAGCCCGAGGCGCGTTCATTACAGCGAGATTTCTTGAGATATCTTGAGATTTCTTGTGATGTTTTAGGATAAAGCGTTCTCTAGAGCAACATTTTTAAGACGTTCAATGGGAGGCGCCATTGTCCTATACTTCGAACGGAACCCCTTGGTTAACTCTGTAGAAACAATATTAAGAGAGAATTAAGGGGGAATGCTCCAGTTTCCTAATTTTTTTCCAAATAATAGAATTTATTTATATTTTGTATGTTGAAATTACATGTTATTACCAATTGCAAAATAAAATAAAAATGCATGGTCAGCGACTTTGTTTGAATTTTGCATTTGTATCACACACCCCTACATCGAAAAAATGGACAATTTCTTGTACCTGTTCAAGGTCACTAAAATGCTAATAAAATGCTGTACATTCATCGTTTAGTCCCGAAAATGGATTTAAAGTAAACGTCGTACATTTCATAAGAACAGAAAACCCCAAAAAAATGTGCTATTATAAACGCGTAAATGTATAAAACAGCATGATCACGTATTTGGTTAGATCAACGAAGCTGGGGAGTGTTTTATGTCAAAATTTGCATATTTTTGGAAATATTTCAAGTTCTACATAATAGAATTTGATAAAACTCCCTCATTGTATTGAGCAACATGTCCTGGTAATAATTCTAAAAGAAGATGTATTTAGGTCAGCGCACTTATTAGTGAATTACAGCAATTTTTATCAGCTGCACATGAATAAAATGACGCAGAAGAGTGGTAACTGTTTACCCACTTACGACTGTCTTGCTCTAAATAATCGATTTTCATCTTGGGGAAATCAGTTTCGCATAATAAATACACTTTTACCGTCGAAAACGGTAAATTGTAAAGATGTGTTAATTTTTTGAAAATATAGTGGCGAAACATATTGGTACGAAACATTTAATTTACTACAGTAATGACCGAGTGTTCCGAAAATATGGAGCATTCCCCCTTAACCGAGTAGTTCTGAATGCTACATATACCATGGTAATGTTCCATACTTCATACAAATGACGTCATCATGACGTCATTTGTATGAAGTATGGATTATTTGGAACATCTCGGCCAGAATTTGGTTCTTAAGAACGATTTAAATGTATCTAAAACATCTTCAGAAATCTTAAAAAATCTCGCTCTAAAGAACGCGCCTCTGGTTTTGACGTCCACGGTAGAAATATTTTGGGAAACATTGAGAGAAAAGAAGAAATTGCAGATAAAGTTTTAGCAAGTTTATATCTCTCAATAATTTCTTTGTTGTAACATACACATATTCTACTTTTGATAAAACTGGTTTTGTCATCTGCAGCTTCAGCTTCTTTCGCATTGGACTAGTCTTTTATACATAGGCCTATTAAAATATTTAATATTCAGTCAAACGTTCCTCCGTTTGGAAAAGGGAAACCATTATGCATCTGTGTATAACTGTCTCAGTTATTAGTCTGTTCTGTTTCAAGTGGTTTGGAATATTAGTTATTTAGTAAGCATGATTCACTTAAATTTTCTAAATCAAATCCTCCTCAATAAATCCTTGTTTTGTAATCGCACATGGAAGAGGTCTTCAAAAACATCGAAGCAAAATAATATTATGCTGATTAACAGCATTTTCTCTTTTTGTATCGATGTTTTGCTATGCAGTACGACCTTGTGGTTTAAACCCTTTCCAAACGAGACATGATTTGTACGTCGCTATTAAAAATAGTGAAACTTTGAAAGATTGTTTTAAAAGAAACTCTGCATGTTAATGATTGATCATGCACAATCTATGAAAATGCGATTGGCGACTTTGATGATTTGGACAAGAAGCAAAAAGCCACATTGATTCATCCCTACTATGACTAAAAACCTATCTCAAAGTTTCGTTTCCCCAAACTCTAGTCTGATGTATAATTATATCACTGCTTTTCAACAAAAATCTTGTATATACATGTATCTTCAGCTTCTTTAAAACCTTACCACACGCACACGCTTTTTGAAACCCCACAAGATAAAAACTCGGGAAAGTATTGTGTAAAAAAGAAGAAAATGTTTGTGACAAGCAATTTCTTCATTTTCCGCACTGCTTTCTATCCAACAAGACGAACAATTATACGAGGGTCTCGTAAAATCCCATTCATTTGCAATTATCATCTGCAACATCTTTGAATTTAGACATGTCTAAAACTTTGCCATGTTGGTCATTGGAGGATCTAGAGGGGGTACCCCCTGGCATTGGCCGAAAATTGAATTTTGACTATATAAATTTAGTGTAACGTTACATTATTTGTTACATTTTAAGCCATAATTTGAGCTTGGACCCCCCCCCCCCCCTGGGAAAAAATCTTGGGCTTGGACCCCCCCCCCCCCCTTGGAAAAAAATCCTGGATCCGCCCTTTTTGGTAATGTGTAAAGCTGCAGATACGAGTTGGAATCAGTTGATCGCGTGGTGACTATATACGTTTGTGCCGCGGCCTTAGCGCAGTTGGTAGCGCATCTGCTTCTCATTCGAGAGGTCCCGGGTTCGATACCCGGCCGCGGCTAATACCCTTTCTGACAAAATTGTCACCCACCAATGGGTTTGAAATCGTTAACCTAAGTGGGCGAGCAGCTGGAGGCTCGGTAAGGGTGTTGTGGTAGTACTGGTTTGAGAAACAACAGGAATCCATGAGTAGGTGCTCCAGCCGCCGCGATATGACCCTGGTAGTTGAAAACGGCGTAAAACCCCAATAAACTCAAAGTCAATAATAACAAAACAAACCTTTCAGACACGACTCAGATTCAGACTCACAGACACGACAACATGGAACTTTTAGCGCGTGTACGTATAGTTGGAATCGTAACCTGTTTGTGTTGTATATCAGCATTGGCCAATGGAAGTAAGTAAACATGCCAGGAACAATTGATCGCTGGTCGCACCGCCTTGACCTTTTCTCAAACAAGACGCTGTTTTGACCTTACTTATAATAAAGGAATGGAACAATATTTAATCAAAAGAAGAAACTGCCAATAACAAGATTTCCCCTTTTGCATCTTTTTTTTTCTTCACTATACTATAGCCTACACAAATCTAAACTCTAACATCATCTATTCTGCCGCATACAGCATTTGTCAAATTGGAACAGGCTGGAAGTAGTTTAAATCATTTGGCTGGCTATCCCGCATGACGTTTTGGAAAAGCAGCATGTGAAAACTGCTCATTTTTTACTTTCCCCCATTATTTCTTATGTATTGTGACATTTGAAGTATCTCTGTTATCGAGAGTCGTTCTCTGCGTCAGTTAGTGTGGAAATGCACACACAGGGTGTTTCGTAATACGTGTTACCTTTACAAATTACTTTAACCCTTTCCCAAGCGGTCAAAATTTGGGGTTTCCTATATGAAAGCTGCTGAAAACGACAAAATAGATATTGTTAAGGATATGATTTGTGAACAATAAAGCACAGAAAATATTGAGACAAAAGGAGAAACTGCTGATTATCAGCAGTTTCTTCTTTTGTCTCAATGTTTTACAAGCCATTTCTATTAGGGACGTCAAAACTAGGTCTTGTTTGAGAAAGGGTAAAATTATGGGTTTTACAAACAATTAAGTCATCTTGTAGATGTTTGCAATGATGGAAATGCAAACTACATGTAATTAAGGAAACAACAATTATCGTACATGTTTTTTAAACGCATATAATAATATGTATATGTTCAAAAAAAATTCTCTTGACACAGTTTTTTTAATGAAATATTTTACATAAACAGTTTGAACCATTGCTTGTTATAGTTGTTTATAATCTCCTCTTTGTTGTCTTCAACAGCTTAACCCTATCCCAAACAAGACCATCTTCGCAAGCCAAGGGTGACATCTACGACGTAACGTCGTTTCTGTATTCACCCTTGGCGGATTTAGTCCGATTTTCTTGGTCTCCTGGAAAGCGTTTTCATTGGTTCCAGCGAGGTCTCGCTGGAACCAATCAGATTGTCGACTGATACATTTGTTATGAGTAACCAAATCATGACAACGGGCGGAAAAAAGCATTGCATTTGCAACTCAAAAACGCGAAGATGTGCGATTTTTCCTACGAATTTCCCTGCAATAGACAGGAATTCTCTAACTTTAATCGACGAATTATTATACTTTCGACAATTCGACCAAAAAAACAGCTAACTTTTACATAATCTGCACGACGTACGACGCGAAAGACAACGCGCGTTAATGACGTCATCAATAATGGACGTAAACAACCAGCAGAACAACCGCTAGGCGGCGCTTCGCAATTTCAAGAAAATCGGACTAAATCCGCCAAGGGTGAATACAAACGTAGGTGGGTTCAACCTTGGCTAGCGAAGATGAAACAAGACCTGCTTTTGACGTCCCTAATCGAAATGGCTTGGGAAAACATTGAAACAAAAGAAGAAACTGCTGATAATCAGCAGTTTCTCCTTTTGTCTCAATATTTTCTTAGCCATATTTTACACAAATTCTACCTTTAATAACATCCATTTTGTCATTTGTGGCAGTTTTTGAAGTGGATTACCCTAAAATTTTGTTGTTTGGGAGAGGGTTAAACATCATTTGGAAAAAAAAAGGTTAAAACTCATTTTAACGTATACAACCCATCATTATCACCAAAGAGCCAGAGGCGAAATTTGAAAAGTGCCAGAAAATCCTAAACTGTGTTATATTTCTATTCCAAATACAAACATAGGCATTTTGAACGGTTTACAATTTTGAATTAATGCATAATTATGGAAATATTTGACAAAAATGTTATAAATTACCTCCCTTGCATATAAATATAGAGTAAAAAGATATTTGTAAATTATTTTCTTCTTGAAGCATAATCTAGAGATCTGGCACGGTGAATCAACTTATTTGAAGTGCATTTACAAGTGTGTGTAATTTGATGCATGTCCCATGGCTAGAAAGTGGAGTTTTTAATGATGGGTCATATACCTTAAAATCCTTCTACTACACATTTGTGCAGGTCAAGTGCAGATAGACGGTGAACCGTACGTGTCTGAAGGGGATATGATTCGACTGATATGTTCCATTGATGAGCAAGTCGAGTTTGATTGGTTCTTTGGGGGATGCCGAGTGAACCCCAAACAGGCACGTTGGGACCGAGCGACGGTTTTGACACGTGTACGAAATACTGGTGGAAAAACTGGTGGTGGAAATACTGCTAGTAAATTTGAAATAAAGGACAGTACGAAAAATGACAGTGGAGTCTATATTTGCCGAAGTTCAAAATTTCACGTCGAGCAGATTGAAGTAAACGTTATAGGTAGGTTAAATGCAAAAGCCAGGATCCGGATAAGGCTTTGTAAAGTAAATTAAACCGATATTATGAGGAAAACATAGATGGCCAACAGCCAAATTATACAGAAATATTACAACTATACTTGTTTGTCATTCATAAGATTGGTAAAAAAACCTTCCAAGAAATATGCTGTGGATTGATCAACCTATATGGGGAGAACATTTCTGTCCAGGAAAAATACTAATCAAGTTTCTTTGTTCTTCTCAATCAAGTCCGAATCTAAATACCTATTTGTTTTTATTAATTTCTAATAACATTCATAGAAGGCCTATAGGGAACTGGCTCTCAATAGAAAGTACACGTAGAAGACCTGGTACCTTCTTTCTTTTTTACCCTAGCTAATTCGATACACAACACGTCACGCACACGCTGTCCGCTTGTTGTTCTTATGCCTGAACTATCTACATGTAGCATGTGGTCGCTTTTCAATAAAAAACGTAATTAACAACTTAGATCTAATTCGCACCTTCTCAATGCCCCGACCAATATCAGATGACTTGTAACGTGATTAGAATATTAGACAGGTACTTATTTAACCCTTTCCCAAACAAGACCTGGTTTTGACGTCCCTAATAGAATTGGCTTGGGAAAACATTGAAACAAAAGAAGAAACTGCTGATGACCAGCAGTTTCTCCTTTTGTCTCAATATTTTCTGTGCCATATTTTACACAAATCTTATCTTAAATAACATCAAAGGGGGGGGGGGTCTCATTTGCGCCCACGCACAGATTTTCTTGTAACTTTACTCATAGAATGCCTCTGACCTATGGACTACAAAAATATATTCCTTTTACTCAAAGAGTGCATATAGGCCTATAAGCGGCACCTTAAAGTGTTCCCGTTTTTCATTGATACCCGTCTTACAAAAACTCAATGTTGGCTATCTAGTTTTGGTATAAATCCACAAGTTTTAATTAAAATGGTAAGAGGAGTCATTGTAGAAACTTTTGATACCAATACTGTTGGTACCAACATGCGCAAAAAATTCTTAGAAATTAATTTTGTCAGAAATTATCAGAAAAATCGCAGAGAAATTTTCAAAACCTAAAATTCTATCACATTTTTTTGTATGTTCCCGTCTTTGTCAACCTATGAAATTGATAGGAAAGTTTGCCATGTATGTTCCCTGTTTGCATGCAAAATTTGGTGAAAATTTGAAACCGGTAACATTGTCAAATGATGAGAATTGTGAACAACGGCACCTTAAGATGCTCCCGGATTTTTAATGGTACTCGTCCAGCAAAAGCCCAATTTTGCTTACCTAATTTTGATATCACTCCCAAATTTTAAATCGGAATAGCAAAGGGAGTCATTGTAGAACATTTTGGTACCACATTGTTGATACCAACATGAACAAAAAATTCTCATAAATTTATCTATTCAGAAAAAAAGCCGAGAAATTTTCAAAACCTAACATTCTATCAATTTTTTTGTATGCTCCCGTCTTTGTCAACCTATGAAATCGATAGGAAAATTTGCAAAATATGTCCCCTGTTTGTAAACAAAATTTGGTGAAAATTTGAAACCGGTAACGTTGTCAAATAATGAGAATTGTGAACAATGGCACCTAAAGATGCTCCCGGATTTCAATGGTTCTCGTCCAGCAAAAGCCAAATTTTGCTTACCTAGTTTTGATATCACTCCCAAATTTTAAATCAGAATGGCAAGAAGAGTAATTGTAGAACATGTAGAACATTTCCAGACCAATATTTTTAATAGCAACATGCCACATAATTTCTCAGAAATCTATTTAGTCAGAAATTGACAGAAGAACAACCCAGAAAATTATATAAAACCTAACAGTCAATCAAACTTTTTTGTATGTTCCCGTCTTTGTCAACCTATGGAATTAATAAGAAAGTTGGCCATTTATGTTTCCTGTTTGCATGCAGAATCTGGTGAAAATTTGAAACCGGTAACATTGTCAAATTATAACAATTGTGAACAACAGCACCTTAAAATGCTCCCGGATTTCAATGATACCCGTCTAGCAAAAGCCCAATTTTGCTTACCTAGTTTTGATATCAGTCCCAAATTTTAAATCAGAATAGCAAGAGGGGTCATTGAAGAACATTTTGGTACCAACACTATGGCTGCCAACATGCAAAAAAAATTCTCAGAAATTTATTTGGTCAGAAATTGTCAGAAAAACAGCCGAGAAATTTTCAAAACCTTCAATTCAAATAATTCTATTTGTATGTTCCCATCTTTGTCAACCTATGAAATTGATAAAAAGGTTAGCCATATATGTCTCCTAGTCGTATGCAGAATTTGGTAAAAATTTGAAACCGGTAATATTGTCAAATAATGAGAATTGTGAACAACGGCACCTTAAAATGCTCCCGAATTTTAATGGTACCCATCTAGCAAAAGCTCAGTATTGCCTACATAGTATTGATATCAGTCCCCAATTTCTAATCAAAATAGTAAGAGGAGTCATCGTACAACATTTTTGTATCAATATTGTTGATCATCAATACAAACGTGCCAAAATGATGCATGTTCTTCTCAAATCTGCGATTATCAAAAAGTTATTATGTCAACAAAGCAGTGGCTAGTTCATCATTAAAATAGAAATATTAGCAATTTTGCATTGAAAGGCACAATTAATGTACAATAAAAACTGCTTTTGTGTTCTTTTTATCATCTTCAGCGGTGTAGTAAAGAAAAAAAATGTTTGTATTTTAATAAATGTGAGAAAATGTAAGGGCCCAGCACTGTAACCAGAAGAAGAAGAAAGTAGTCTAAGTGCTGATAAGCCACAAAGGAAAGTTAAAAAGGGTGATATAATAGATGAAATATGTAACATTATGCATCTCCTTTATTCTTCATCCCCACATTTCATAATTTACCCCGCTGTTTAGGATTTTTTTCTACAATTACATTATTGGTGGGTGGGGTACGACAATGTGCCAATTATTCTTTAAAATCATGTTTTTGTGTGGCAAAAGCTAAAATGTATGCCATGTATAAGTTGGTTATGTTTAATAAAGACACAAAAAAGCATAATGAGCTATTTACAAATTTGTATGAAAATAATTAAGTGAAACCTTAGATTTTACATTCTTAAAAATCTGGACCCTTTACACTTAAATTAGAAACAACACTGTTGCCGGTTTTATTTTTTCTTCATATTTTACCATAAGCATGGGCATATATAAAGGCAATTTTAATGTAAATTTCATAGGTTGACAAGAACTGGAACTAGGTGAAATTAATACCTGAATTTGGTCAAAATATTTAAAAACTAAAAAAATGGCGATGAGGTCATACAAAATCTTTTAGAAAAATGTTTTTTGTTGAGTAATACATACTATTCTGATTTATACACGATGAGAAATTATTAGACATTATTTTTGGGGACAATTTGGCTCGAATACAACAAAGCTGGGTGTATATGGCCTCTTTAAGTTAGGATACCCCCCCCCCCCCCATTTTTAAGCAAAAATCTTAAAATTCTTAGAAAATTATTTCCAGAATAGATTTTCAAAAAATATTTCGGGAATAACGCCCTAATAAAGAATACTAACTTCATGCCAAATTTCATGAAATTCCGAGCGTGGGCACAACCCTATGGGAATTTCTGATAGGGTGAGACCCCCCCTTTGTCGTCTGCAGCAGGTTTCAAATTGGAAGTCAAATTTTTTGCCGTTTGGGATAGGGTTAAGTTGGTGAATACGCTTCCGAGTGCTCGAGAGATGTTCGTATGGTAGGCCTGATATGCATTTTACCTCTGAAAACAGTTATTTGGATATGAGTTCTGCATAAAAAGTGGAATGTTCTTCAAAATAATTATAACGGTACTTTGAGTATTTCGAAAAATGATAAATATCAAAGCAATTTAGAAATTGCGTTCTACCAAGATTGCTTGCAACACATACATCTCGTTTCAGATCCACAACAACATCATTGAAAGAATATCATTCGACTTTAAATGGAAACGAGGCAAGAAACGTGTATCCAGAATCGCACTTGATTAGACTTACTAAGTTTTCACTCCAAACTTTGCTGTCCAATAAAGTGTTTTCGGCGTAAAACAAGATAATTATTGCATTTAAAGTGACATTACATTTTTATTTCATTTTTTTAAAGTATGTCTTGATGCCAAGATTGGTTATTCTTATGGAGATAACTGCAAACAGTTTTTTGAATTTGTTGCTGGAAAGCGAAAAACACACCTTTAAAGTTGAGATAAATATGACAAATTCAATATACATCTGAACTGTTGTCCACAACAATTTGTTTAATTTCAACACAAAAATATATTTTTCTCGTAAACGGCGCAATATTTGGCTTGACATTTTCAGAATTTCCATAAGGAAATGTGCTCTATCAGATGAAAATAAAAGTAACATTAAATTTTATGAAAAATGTCTGTGAAATGTCACTTTTAGTCGCCATATAATAGAACATGTCAAATGCGTTTGTTTAGCTTCTTCAGTAAAGTCTGATGTATTTTCAGTTGTAATTCTGTCTTTCACATCCGTAAAATTGTATGAGAGAAAATGTTATCAAACTATTCTGATTATCGTCATCTGTCAGAAACCCTGTTCACGGTGTATAATCACGTGACTCAGAATTTCCGATAATCTTCAATATATTTTTAATACTTGACCAATTTGAATTCAGTTTGAATCAGAGAAGGTGAGAAAAATGCCAGGAATAAGCTGGATTTTGTTGGATTTTTGAAAAATCAACCGATAAAAAAGTTATTGAAGATAAACCAAAATTTTGGTTTATCTTCAATAACTTTTTTATCAGTTGATTTTTCAAAAATTAACTACGTCTATCTAATGCGTGACATCTGTCCACATTCTCTGCTTCAAGTCGAATTCAAATCGGTCCGGTATTCACAGAATTATTGAATATTTCCCGAAAATAATGTATCACGTGATTAGCCACCGTGCTGTTGATGATGTCACACTCCAAACGCCCCTTATCGTCAGGTGGAGTACTCGGAGTTCTCTGAGTGGGCCACTTGCTTTGAATTCGTGGTAAAAAGAGTACTCCAAGTAAATTTTGATATCACATATGATATTATTTTGCTTAAATACGTATACAATGTTTGCCTGTAACCTAATTCACGCTTTCTTGTGCGTGTCGGTATATGAATATTAATTATTTATTAGACGAATGAAAAGTTAGTTATTGAATACATTATTATTCAATAGAAATATTAATGAAATTCGTGAGAAAGTGAAATTAAATATGCTACCTTTAATATTAGGCTCTAAAACAGCCATTGGATTGTATGTCCTTGATTTAAACGTTTTCAAATGGTGATCAATATTTACTTGAAAAGATTTCGCCTTTCCTTAAAGGCAAAGGTTCGGACTGTTCCCATTTGTAAACTGCTTCGGGTGGCAAAATGGATGATTATAAAGATAGGATTTTGAACAGTCTTTGGACATATCCCAATTTAAAGATAATGCAGACGGAAAGTAGGCCAGGCTGTCAGAATGAAAACTTTCTTTGATAGGATGGAACATAAATTCAGGTAAAGGGAGAAAATGCGGATGGTCTGCATATATTCATCATTTTCTTCAGTATTTCCAAAATTTTAAAACTTAGCTGCTTCAATAGTTGGAAAAGGATTAAAGTCACATGAAGATGGTTTGTAGAAGGATATAAACTTTGTACTCTATAAAAATCAATTCCGATAAGGCAACGGATTTTATCGCAAAATAGGTGGAATCAGTAGGCTTATCTTTTCTCTAGAAGTCTTTTTGTTCAGTAGAAATATTAATACGATCTATTACATAACTTCATTTTGACGACGCAATTTTCCGCTTTTCCTTGAATAAGACAAACTAAAATGATTAACTCATTTTTCGTCTGCAAATCATCAATATATTAATTATTTTATTGTCTGGGCATGATGTTATAAATAAGCCTATACTTAAAGTGGCCCGTCGCAAATAAGCAATGCTGTATTGCGCCATAGTATGTCACACAATTACAGTTTGGCGTCGTAATATAATATCTCAACCTTCTTTTGGTGTAATGCATTACTGAATTTAAAAAAAAAACAACAGCAACAACATGAAACTGTTTAACTTGTTTGTCGTCTGCAACTTTTCTATTTTATTTTTTTGTCGTCTGCAACTGTGTAAGATTCGCAACGTTTTAACTTGACGCGTTCCAAATAAGCATTACGGCGATCAGCAGAAAGACAATTTAATACAACATAATTACATTTTGACGTCGCAATTTACACAGGCTTGACAATGGATCCGCACCATAAACTCTCTATATAACAAAGTTTAGTATTATCATTGTGTTAGGAAATAGAAAATTGGGTCTTTGTGGCAATTGATAACAACATGGATCCTGATCAACTTGCGTAAACGCAGGCTGATCAGGATCCATGTTGTTATGTTTAAGATTTTTGAAAACCCGTAGAAACTGTCACGGAACATAATATATCCTGATGGGACTGTACTATGTAAAACATGCTGATCTGGTTCCATGATGGTTTTAAATGCCAGAGAATCCTTTTTTCAGACTCTTGATCATATCATTTGTTTTGACTACGATGCGTGGCAGCTTGACCAAAAATGTCGTAAATATACATTGACTAAGTCGTACTTACGACATGTTTGCTCTTTCTATGAAGCTTTGTATTTGATTTATTAGTACAATAAATACGTGTATGATGTAAACAGAGGCGCAATGCTAGCTATGGGTGATGGAATTATTGAGCTGGGATCTGGAAAAGGGTCCTTATGGTATCCAAACCCTCAAAAGCACCAAAGAGCCAGAGGCAAAATTAGAAAAAGCCAATACTTCCTAAAGTGTGTTATATTTCCATTCCAAACACAAACATAAGCATTTTGAACGGAATAGAATTTTGAATCAATGCATACTCATGGAAATATTTGACCAAAATGTTCTAAATTACCTCCCTTGCATATGAATATAGAGTAAAATAATATTTGTAAATTATTTTCTTCTTGAAGCATAATCTTGAAATCTGGCATGGTGAATCAACTTATGTGAAGTGTATTTACAAGTGTGTGTAGTTTGATGCATTTCGTATGGCTAGAACGTGCTGGTTTTTTCAGGGTCTGTAAACCTTAAGGGGGAATGCTCCAGTTTTTTAGAACACTCGGTCATTACTGTAGTGAATGAAGTGTTTCGTACCAATATGTTTCGCTATCATATTTTCAATAATATAACACATCATTACAATTTACCATTTTCGACGGAAAAGGTGTATTTATTATGCGAAACTGATTTCCTCAAGATGGAAATCGATTATTTAGAGCAAGTCAGTCGTAAGTGTGTATGCAGTTACCACTGTATTGCGTCATTTTATTCATGTGTAGCTGATAAAAATTGCTGTAATTCACTAAGTGCGCTGACCTATACATTTTCTTTTTGAATTATTACCAGAACATGTTGATTGATACAATGAGGGAGTTTTATCAAATTCTATTATGTAAAACTTGAAATATTTCAAAAAATGTGCAAATTTTGACATAAAACACTCCAGCTTCGTTGATCTAACCGAACACGTGAGCATGCTGTTTTATACATTTACGCGTTTGTAATAGCACATTTTTGGGGTTTTCTGCTCTTATTAAATGTAAGAGGTTACTTCAATCCGTTTTCGGGACTAAACGATGAATATACAGTACTTTATTAGCATTTTAGTGACCTTGGACAGGTGCAAGAAATTGTGCATTTTTTTCGATGTAGGGGTATGTGATACAAATGCCTATAAAATCCAAACAAGATCTTTGACCATCCATTTTTATATTGTATTTTTCAATTGGTAAAAACATGTTATTTCAACATACAAAATATTAACAAATTCTATTATTGGGAAAAAAATTAGGAGACTGGAGCATTCCCCCTTAAGGAACTTGAGACCAACAAAGTCCCACATCAGCCAACGTATACACGCGGTCTGGTCAAGAACCATGTTGTTCAGCATGACCTTCTTCATGACATGCATCAACTGTATAGTGAGCAACATTGATCCTTATCAGACTGTACGTAAGCAAAGGCTGTGAAAATGTAGTAGCAGTAGTACCAAATGAGCCATAGGGCGCCTTTTTCCAAATTCCGACTCAATTATTAGGATATATATTGTGGTTTCCTTTAGTAAATAATCAGTCTGTTACGTATGAGAATGAATAAGCAAAATTGTATTCGCTTGCAAGAGTCTGAATATTGAACACCTACATTGACTTGTTTTGACGTCTCGCAATGACGTCAAAGAGATTCAATATTGAGTATAATGTGATGAAACTGTATTGTTACTATTTTCCAAGAATAAACGGAATGTTACGTAACACAATATCAGAATAGGTACATATTATATGTACTGCAAAACATGAAAGAGACTTAGCAGAAAAAGGGGTAATGGCTTTTCAAAATGCAATATTTCGTTTACCGCTTATCAAACCTTTTATCGAGACGATTCAAATGAGTATCCACAACTTAAGGTTTGTATTTGAAATTACAAATTCTGATCTGATCGGTTCTGATCAGACTGCATGTAGGGCAGGTGGATCTGGATCAACGTTGGTCTCCAAAGGCGGTATTGGCCATTTTTCCATATCAAACATTAAATGTCTTTGTGCGTTTTTGTTTTTATTCCAATAAGTGACCTAGTGTCAATTTTCACACATTGATAGCCGGATTTAGCATGATCCATTAACAGAAATAATCACTTGAGAATTACAACATTGTTCGCGTTACAATAGATTGACAATTATTCTAAAAGACTAATATGACATTTGGGTATGTATACGATTATATATGAGGCAGGATCTGGAAAAACGTCCCTTATAGCATTTTCAAAAATTGAGTTTCAAGATCAGCCTGTTGTCAAATGCAGTCCAATATGCATCCATGCTGCTCTCTTTAAGTTACTACAGGTCTCGAAGAAGCTATTAGAGAACAACATGGGTCCTGATCAGACTGTGCGTATGCACAGGCTGATCTGGATCTATGTTGGGCTCAAAAGCCTTAAGGGACGTTTTTCCAGATCCTGGCTCATATGTATTACAGCTTGCATTCACAAAACGAACATGTAGTTTTAGCTATTGACTCATTTACGTAGAGTGGAGATTCAGGTCCTTAGGAAGCAATTTTACACGGGAGGGATGGGGATGGGGTAAGTCCCTGTCCGAGCCGGTGTCTGAATATTTGAGGGACTGAATTGGATTTTCCCTAGTGTAAAATAAGGGAAATCGGCATTTTGACCAACTTTAAACCTAGCCCCCCCCCCCCCCCCCCCCCCCTGTTCCTACTGGTCTGCGATATGATTACATTTGGAACGATTAGTTTTTTTCTTAAAAATCACTTTAATCCCATGCCTGTCACACCTGCTCAATGAGGTCAATGTTTACAATTTATTCAAAATGATAGATGTAGCGGCTCATGCTATCGTAACCGATTTATGAAAAGTCCAATATCTGCCAATAGGGAAGTCAGGATTATCAGATTTACGTATTGCTTTGTTACATGCGTTATGGTTTATTGCGTTATGTGGCAATATCACCCTGTTATAGCGGACAAGAATTGACCTGGCAGAGCATTCCATTCGATTAGCATGGGCTGCTCTGCCAGGTCATTTATCGTGAGGTATAACGTTAATGAATACTACGCGGTCGAAATGTTTACAATATCGAGTTTTAGTTATAATGCAGTTCATGCTTTGTCACTAAGTTTCAGTACTTGAACATATCTTTTTTTGGTAGATACCATGTAAAATAAATGGTTAGACTGCATTAAAAAAGTAAGGATAGACATACTCCAATAGCATGGGCCATGGGGGTATTTGGGAAAATTTAAGTATTTGAGCACAATAGTCTTGAGAAAATTAGAAAACTTATTCTTACGTGTTTTACAAATGATGTGTAGTATTTTAGCATCTTTCACATAACGCAAAACCGTAGAATCATACAAGAAAAACAACAAAATACATTCTTAATTATGAAAACGGTTAGCAAACTGACAAGCTAGAACAATAATTAAACCTTTTAACCATTGCGGTCAACACCATTGTTTTAAAACTAGTCCGTATCGATCCGCTGTTCTAAATTGAGTAAATCGACGCGCTGAAAATAGTTCACGATTAGAATCAGTGGTCATTATCTTTCATTGATAAAAGTCTGCCCTAGTAATACTTACGCGGAAATCGCGTGCAAATTGCGCGGGACAACACTGGGACAATCGAAGTAAAATATCTGCTTTTCTTCGAAAACTTCGTATATACAGCTTGTTAAAGCTTTGAAAACGCGGTTTGGATAAAAAAAAAAAAAAAAAAAAAAAAAAAAAAAATCACAGCAATTTATACTACACATGCATCAGCCAAAAATAAAGCATCATAGGCTTAAAACCAATCAATCGTTTTGGTCTCATCATCAACATTTCCTTCTTCTGTCTCAATGCTATCACAATCCTTTTCAATTTATCATAAACACCATGATCAAATCTTTTTGTGATCGGGTTAATACAAGTGGTCTCCCTAAATTTCATAGTGATATTTGTTTGTATCGGGTTTTACGCTGCTTTCAACAATGTTTCAATCATTTCACGACCATAAATGTTCCAGGGTATCACAATAACTAAGTTAGAGCTCTAATATGTCTTGTCCAAGGAATCCCCGTATGAACAGTGATGCGGGCAGTGGCCTACTAGCACCATAGACCAATAGGCCCGGGTTTCTCGATAAAAAAAAACTTAAGTATACTCTCATGAGAACATGCTCAACTTCAAAGGAATACTCTCCAATGTTGAAGGGCATTCGATTGAAGTTCACGTGGATTTTGTGCGATTTGAGCATTTGAGCATGAGAACGTACTTAAAATTTTTCGAGAAACCGGGGCAAGAATTTTAACAATGTGAATCGAACCCTAAATTAAATATCATCGAGCCACGAATGGTCCTGCTAGGTCTCAAAATAAAACGCAATGATAATTTAGCCGTTTCCAAAATATACTTTTCTTTGTGAATTTAAATTGACTATCAGTCCAACAGAAACAAAAAAATATCAATTATGTGTCTACCATTTTAGTGGCTGGATAAAAGCGCTATTACAGATAATTCACAACGGAAAGTTACTCCCTGACCATATTCAATGAAATAAGTTCCTATTAACCCTTTACCACAAATTAACTCCTTTTGACTCCCCTAAAGAAAAGCATTGGAAAACATTGTGGAAAATGAAGAAATCGCTTATGACAAGCAATTTCTTCTTTTCCCACAATGTTATCTACCCCCAAAAGACCATTTGTTATATTTCATTAGCTTAAAATTGTCGTATGCAACATTTCTGAATTTGGGTCGATCTAAAATTTTGTTGTTTGGTAATGGGTTAAAATTTGATATTATATTCTTTTCTGACACTGTTTGTGAATGCAGAAAAGAGGAAAAATCAAGAAATGCAGTTCTGTCCAATGACAGACCATCGGCGTAGATTATGGGTATGTACAAGCGCTTTACCAGAGAAAATAAATTTGTGTGTCTACCTTTCTAAACTAGCATTTTACGGTATAGTTGTCGGACGTAAAAAAATTCGCTTGATATTCCCTATTTTTTCTTGAAGGACTTTGTTGAGAATATAGATGGTCATAACGTTCTTTCTTTTGCATAAATGAAATAATTCGTCACTGTTTATGTCTGATAGTCCATCGAAGCTTTTGGAATGAGCTCTGCGCATCCAGAAGTGACCTTGTTAGTTATCCCTTTCCCAAACGACAAAATTTTAGGGTGATCCACTTTAAAAACTGCCACAAATGACAAAATGGATGTTATTAAAGAAGATAGGATTTGTGTAAAATATGACACAGAAAATATTGAGACAAAAGGAGAAACTGCTCGTTGGAAAAGGGTTAATCAGCCGAAACCATTGAGGAGTGACACCTATTGCTACTTTATAGAATAAATTGAACCGGCTAGATTCGAACCTTTAGACCGTTAGATTCCGAAGCACCAATCAATATTAAGACACGACAAAACACGCATGTATAATTCGTCGCTTTTCAACGAACGCCTCGTAACTGCAGCTTGTTTTAAGCTGCAGTTACGAGGTTTTAGTTGAAATGCAGCGAATTGTTGAAGGCGCCAACATAAGCACTCCTTTATTTCTCAGCGACTTGACGTAGTCGGTATTGCTAAATGGCGAGGTATTTCGTCAGCATAGATAATAAGACAGTATAGACCATAAAAATCCTTATTTGAGGCATTAATCTGTGCGGATAAAAGATAATCTCTTTGAGATAAGCGCCTTCTTCTATTTATAGTTGACTTACTTAATAGAATACCTTCCGTCCATCGAAACCTAGAGAATCCAACGTTTATGTCTTGTCACACGAAAATGGATCTGGGGTCATATTCACCAACATTTCTAAATTGGTTTTCTAACTCAAGTCACATTAAAATCCATTTGATTGGTAATTAGCATTTTTTTCTTTTGCCTCAATATTTTCCTTGTTATATCGCGCACAAATCCGATCTTTTCCCCACCATTATTGTCGTCTGCAGGGGGATTTGAAGTAGACCACAATGAATTTTCGTCGTTTGGGGAATGTTTAAACTACAACACAATCCTTTTCCTGTGATAAATTGAACCTTTCATTGGTTGGGACACAACAATGATAATAATTACAGAAAAACGCTAATAATTCTGTTAATTCATTAACCAACAAAACTGATTTGAATTCGGTTTGAAGCAGATAATGTAACCAAAATCAAGTAAATCGAATACGATGGTAAACCTGACAAGATCGAATCTGGCAGGTCATTCATAGGGGTATGTTGTCAATACATTTTTCGATCATTCTTTCATTAACGGAACACTAGTAATCTTCTATTATGGTTTCTAGTGTCTTTACCAATAATTTGCATGATGCTAGAATTTTCAATCCTCCCAATTTTCCCTAAATAAACGGGCTTTTCCATGAATTTCGAAAGACCGGAAGTGGATATGTTAAAATGACGCTTACAAAGCCGTTTAACATTGGATGCATTATCGGTCCTTAAAATTGTTAGGCCAAACAATAATATACACGAAAAACATTATCAACGCAATTTGTACGACCGGGGGCAAAATAACCCATTTTCAGGCTATTCCCAAGCATATCTGGAAACCATTTCATCATCGTCTTTGAAAGCGTCACATTAACATATCCACTTCCGGTCAATCGAAATTTCTGGAACAGCCCATTATAGGCAGAATTGGTACGATTGAAAATTTCTACAACACGGAATCTATTTTTTAAAGGCACCAGAAATCATAAAAGACGATTACTTATGTTCTGTTAATGAAAGAAGGACCGAAGTTTATTTAGAATATACCCCTATAATTGGCCTGTCAGATTCGATCATGTGAAGCTCCCTAGCGCATTCGTGCTACTTGATTCTGGTCGTATTTTCTGGTTTTCCTATCCTGTATAGGATGATTATGATGTATCTAACATTTACTAGTTTTGAATAGCGCACGTGTTTTTGTGCGCGTTTGACCAAAACGTGTTTTAACCAATGACTCGTGCAAAATAAAGATATTGGTGTTTTACATTGTTCATTTGAAATTTAAATCAAATAGATAAACAACTGTCAAAATTTCAGGTTAATGTTTCAACCATTTTCTAGTAAAAACGACTATAAAAAGTGGCAAATTAGAACTTTTGAGGAGTGTATATATCATTGGTAAGGGTTAAAACCTTCAATACTTGTTGCCAATATAAGACGCAATGATTACCATTAACATGCCGCATATAGGCCTACTAGTATACGAGAGGCGATCAAAAACTTCATGGAAAAGATTCGTCATTTTCACAATTCATAATAGAAAAATATGATTTGTTTCAATTTTACTAATCCCAGGGAAATATTGTGACGCGATATAGTAGTCATAGTAACGTCATGTTCGCAATAGTGACCCAAAAGATCACTGAAATGCTTATACCGATTTGAAATCGACGTCATTATTTTACTTTGTCCTAAGAAACTTGTAGTCATTATTTTGTGGATACATTCGACGACCTCTTTCAATGTAATTCATGCAGCATCACTCACACATAACATCATTTTGATTGTTAGTTTACCATCACTTTAAATTATGTGCGAGACAATTATTTCTCATTTTTTCATGTCTATAAACGAGCATTTATATTCTATACGTCAACGAAAAATACAAAAAGACGAAATGCATTTGGACATATTAAACCATGGTAATTAAAAGTTTTCGGAGATTCATTTCACGATAATCGTATGCGCGATGAAACGTCTACTCCGTAATGTGGAGGTTACGAACAAAGGAGATATCCATAAAGTATTCTAAATGATATTCATTATGTACATGCGAATCAATTTTGTAACAAAGGCTACCAAGGCTGCTTGTAAATGGACACAGGAAGACGTTCGGCCGCACATCAATGAGTGATGTTATTATGACTACCATATTTTGATAAGCTCTATAGATATATCGGGATTAACTATTATTGACAAATGCACAATATGATATTCTACATATTTGACGTAACCTTGACGCCACGTGACGTTTTGGCGTATACACAAAGCATAATTACATAGAGTCATTATTGGTCAAATAAAACCTGATGCAGATCTTCTTTCGGTATATAGGGGAGACCGGGGCAAAGTGTTACACTGGGCTAAGTGGTAAATTTAAGCTCAATTATGTTTTCTGCAACGATAATTCCACTTAGTATTGAATTCTGTGCATATTTTCTACATTATCTGATTTTTATGGCTAGCCTGTTCTTAAGGGGGGTTCTAAAATCGCGAAATTTACTTTTTGGGGCCAAAAAGTAAATTTTCCAATATTCTTAAAAATTAGTTTATCTAATGCCCATGACAAGATTAATTTTGATAATTGTGGTTAAAGTTTAGAGTCATCACTAATTATTAATTTGATATGCTAGCGTTTTCAAAAAATACACGCGGTTTCGACTTTTGGCCTTATTTTCAAAATGACTGTATGTTGGGGCAAAGTGTTACATTACATGCGGGGCAAAGTGTTACGCTCTACTTTTTGGTAAAATTTGGCGAGTAATGATAAAACACTAAATTCTCCGTATTTCATAACATATTTTCATTCTTGAACACTTTTAGGCAAAAAGTAAAGACCAGATTTCGTAAATGGCTGATATTTTGGCCTAACAACAAATAGAAAGATTTGATTGTAAAAATTAGAAAATTGGACGCTTTTCTGCAATACTGCTCGGTTGTATTTATTTCCTCTTTATCTTAGATTTATGTCCCCGCCATTAACTTAAGTGTCAATGAAATTAAAATATTAAGTGATTACCGTAGAAAGAAAAAAAAAACATTTTGTAACACTTTGCCCCTGGTACTGTAACACTTTGCCCCGTGCTCGGGGCAAAGTGTTACATTTTTTTCACAATTTTTGTTTTCTCTATAACATATCAATAAATTAGCAAATTATGCTGCAAAAAACTTATATTTAATCAGAATTTGATGCATTTTCAGATTTTATGGTTTTTACGACTTTAAGGTATATAATGTAGTCGAAATTTTGAAAAGTCTAAAAAATGTAACACTTTGCCCCGGTCTCCCCTATGGATTTTACGGTAGAGTGTTATAATGACAATTTAAACTTTTCCAAATTCTTTGACGATACTCTGTTAGGGACTTCAAAACAAAGGATTGTTTTGGTGGGATAGGGCTAAAATCCGGTAAACAAATAAATGCAAAGGGGATGAGGATTTCCGGATAAAAGCCTACCAGGATAAACCATGGTTACACGGCGGGGAATCGCGCGACACAACGACAACAACAACAACGACAACATGAATTGTATGCCGAACACATTCAATTAATCAGTTAATACGTAGCCGATCTGAATTTGGTTTGATGCAAAAAGAAAGTGAGAAAGTGTAAATTAATCAAGGATTTGTTCAGATGTGATGAATCTTTTAAATAAATTAGCATCCGATAAAAATGTTAAAAATTTACGAGCAAGCAAGATGTTGTTTGCTCGTCAACAACTTTCTTATCAGACGCTGTTTAACCCTTTCCCAAACGGCAAAATTTTAGGGTGATTCACTTCAAAAACTGCTACAAATGACAAAATGGATGTTATTAAAGATAGGATTTTTGAAAAATGTAGCAGAGAAAAATTTGAGACAAAAGGAGAAACTGCTGGTTATCAGCAGTTTCTTCTTTTGTTTCAATGTTTTCCCAAGCCTTTTCTATTAGGGATGTCAAAACCAGGTCTTTTTTGGGAAAAGGTTAAAAGATGCTCCACATACAGAAAATTCCTGGCGTCTTCTCTGCTTCAAATCTTTTTCTCCATATTTTAACCCACATATTAACAGACAAATATAGGTAATGAGGATTTCCGGGGACACACATACCTAAACACTCTATGGTATAGCTTACGATAAATGACCTGGCAGAGCATCTCTAGCTATTAGCTAGATAACTATGCTCTGCCAGGTCATTTATCGAGACCTATAAGTGGTCGACAAACCTTCCCTAAAACAATAAGGTATTATTCAACAATATTTTGCACTGTTCATAGAGTGGCTTAGCCGTGAGGTCACACGACAAGTTAACTTTTCAAAACATACGTGTATCCGAAATTACCAATTGTGATAGGGTAGGGCTTGCATTTTACAGATATATTCAAGCAAATCGAGTCAATATTTTGTGTGTTAAAGGCATGGCTTATAAGCTGCAGGTTGTAAAATACAGACCCTCCAGGGTTCTCTTATTAGGATAATCGATGAGAGTCCACATGATTGATGAAAAAATACCCCCTCCCAATCTATTTTTCTTCCGACGGGCTTGCCCGGAAATCCCGATATCCGGAAGAGACTCTGGAGTTCTAGAGCATGTACTACGGATAGTTCGCATGTATCTTGAATCATAACCCCTTCCCGGATAACAGAAAATTTTGGTCGCTCAAAGATTACAGCAACTGCACACCGCCTAATAGAAAACGAGAAGTTATGCAATGTATCTTGGAAAATAATGAGGGGAAGGGAAAACATTGGCAGTTAAATATTGCCGTTACTATTTTCCCGCTCTTTGCACGTACTTTCTCTGTTGGGGAAGTCAAAGGTGGGGAAATTCTTTATTATTTAATGGAATACAGGTATAGTGTTGGGACCTCCGCAGATGAACGTGACTATCCTGCTAATTCACAAAAGGTTTGGCATTAAAATAAACAACATGCACCTCTAGTTTTGTTATGGTGTCTTCAAGAGGATAGGCCATGCACAAGCCTATAACAAACGACAAATATATACAATATAGATCAAAATTGAAAACCATCGTGTCAGAAAATATTAATAGTACTGAATATAGAAAATTGATATGTCAAAGTAAAGAATACATAGTCAGGCAAAATGCAAGAAAGGTTTAGTGTCAGTATTTGTCTTCTTTTATCTCTCATTTTTTCCGAAGCATTATCTATTGGAGACATCAAAGCGAAATATAAAAAGAAATGGTTACAGAAAGATTGGACCACAACACTGTATTTGTCAAAACATCAAAGTACTGGCAGTACTAAAGGATAGTAATAGAGATTATATTAAACATGAGCCGGGATCTGAAAAACGTCCCTTATAGCATTTGAGAACAACATTGTTCCAGGTCAGCCTGCGTTTACACGCAGTCTGACCAGGAACCATATGGTTCTCAAATAGCTTCCACGTGGTCTGTAGCAACCATTTGAGAGTAACATGGATGCTGGCTAGACTGCATCTAGGCACAGCCTGACCTTGAAATCTGGCTGCCTCAAATGGTATAAGGGATATTTTTTGAGACCCTGGCTCATATAATATTATAAAGTGTTTCTAATGCGGTATATAGGACCTAAGACATGTATTCAAATCTAAATATCTATTTGGTGGAATTCGTTTATCTTTACCAAACATCAAACTTTTAGGTTGGTTCATATCAGCATGTTGAAGACGACAAAAATTAGTGTCAACAAAAGCTTAAAATATTTTTTATGTATGTCCCTATTCCGAGGAAAAATACATGAAGATAATAACGAGAAGGTGGGTTCGGCAACCTGCATTACTGATGCCTTCTTTTGTCTCAAGATAACAGAGCGTGAGATTGTCGGAAACACATGAATGGTCAATAAAAACACGATCGACAGCGGTTATTGGTCCATTCAATTTGGCGTGTGACGCCGTATGTTGTGGAAATGGGATAGAAAGTACTAAACAGACGAATTTTCAAAATGATATTTTATTCCGCTATACGAACGTGGCGTTTTTCTTTTTTACTTTGATACAAAGTTAACATGGCTGCCATAGTTCCGGTCACGGGGCGCTCCACTTCCGGTAACACTGTCCACGTATTAGTGTCAAGGTCATAGCACTCAACGTGACTTGGTCGGTCCTTCGAAGTCCAGTTATAACCGCCGAGAATATAAATTTTCTCCTTGTGTTGAGCACATCCGAACTCTGATCTGGGTGTTCTCATTTCTGTGAGAACTGTCCATTGGTTATAAGAGATAGAGAACCTGGCGAAAGAGAGAAAAGCAGAGTTATGAGTTCGCATGTGAACATTATTCGGCCAATCAGGTTTGTTGTTGTTTCAAAAATGTTCGTAAGTTTGTTAGTAAAACGGGCCCCAGGTCTTGTTAGGGAAAGGGTTAATGGATTAAGACCAAATGTCGAATTTGAAAGCGAAACATCAAATGCATGCTGATACACTAGGATCTGTAAGACGTTTGTTTTCGCTCTAAAATTTTAATGATCATACGACTGAGATCTAAATCTCGACATTGAGTTCCTTTACTTATCTTAAAGACAAGGAAATAATTAGGGATGTCTTTGAAGTTCGCCTCCACATTCATGATAAAAAAGTACAATTGTTGCAAGTTTGCAGAACAAGTTCAAAAACAGTTACATAATACAGTTACATTGTACTTTAAAATACATTTCATAAACAAAAATCGGTCCTTTTCTCTAAGACATGCAAATGACGTTGATAAAGATTTGATTGTGTAACTTATAGCACAGAAGTAATTGAGGCAAACGGAGAAAATGCTGATAATCATTTATTCATTCAATTATTCAATTATTCGTTTATTCGTTCTTTCATTAATTCGTCCGTCTGTTCGTCATGAGTCATTAATTATCTTTGTTTACCCAAAAAATGTTGAAGGCCATACAAAATAACACAATAGGAATGTATAAGCAAAATTAGAAAGACAAATTTACTAGACCGTTAATTATTATCAGATATAAAGAATATGTCTCGTGAAAACGAGGAATGGTGTGAAAATTGGTAAATGTGGCGTGCAATGGGTGAAGATGGTGTTGAATTGGTAAATTTGGTGTATACATATGTAAACATGGTGGGTAAATGAGTAAAGATGGTGTGTAAATGGGTAAATACACACTGCTTTTCAAACGTGAATTGTGACGCTAAATGAGACCATCTAGATAATGTGAAAGAATCGCCCCTAGTTAGTCTGCGCGGACTTCGCAGGCTGACTAAGATAGGAACTCTTCCCGAATATAATTTTCTGAATCTAGAACGTTTTTTCTGTCTAAATAAACGCCCAGTTACTAAATGTTGCCTCTGCTGAGCAAGGTTCTTCCTTCATATCTTGAGCTTACGAACTCCCTTGGCGAAATTTTAAGTGTGATGGGAATCGCATACGATAATGAATAAAACAAAAAGCAACAAACCTTTCAATTTCAGGGACACAAACAATCTCCCCTTTGTCGTCGATGGTAGCTCCGCCCACTAGATACAAATTGTCCTTATATGGTATGAGGTGGCTGAAAAATCTTGGTATGGTTGTAGCTCTTAGGGTCTCCCATCTGTTGTCATTACAAAGGTACTTTTCTGCACGACTTGAAACAGCCCGCTCGTCTGTAACATAAAACAACATAGCATAGCAAAATAAAGCATAACATAACATAGCAAAACATATTTTAGCAAAACATAATGCAGCATGACAATTATCATTGCAGTTCGAGGTCATCGGCTCATACCACTTATTTTCTTTATAAATCTCATAACTGACAGAATTTTCTAGCGATATACCATGCTCCTGGTTCGAAAATTGAACTTTTGAATTGCGTTCCTTTACTCGAATTCATCTTTAGATTCCTTGCACGTAACCGACCCTCGCGTCCAGTTGCATAGAACGAGTTTAATTAACCATCGAAATTAAGAAATTGTTAGTTCATTGCTTAGCCTCTGTAATCATTAAATTTTATTTACTTCTACTGATTCTACTGATGCTTATTGAAGCTTACAAAGAAATCAAACTTACTTGAGCCACCGACAGCGTACAATTTCCCGCCATAACTACACAGCGCCACACAGCGGCGGGCGTACGTGATTGGTGCAAGCTGATCCCACTGGTCACGTGACGGATCATATCGCTCTACAGACGACAGTGACGTATTCTGGTCCGCTCTACCACCTGTTGAGATATATCACGGTGTATAATCACGTGACTTAGAATTTCCGATAATCTTCAATAAGTTTGTCAATACTTGACCAATTTGAATTTGGTTTGAATCAGAGAAGGAGAAAAAATGTCAGGAATAACATGGTCGTGATAGATTTTTTTTAAAAAAATCAACTGATAAAAAAGTTATTGAAGATAAACTAAAAAAAACGAATTCAAATCGGTCCCGTATTAACAAAGTTATTTTAGATATTCAGTAATTATTGCATCACGTGATTATACACCGTGATTATACACCGTGTATATGCATGGTTTTTGTGTCCAGCCACTTTTGGTTGCATCATAAAATGCTTGGTATTCAACAAAAGTGCATTTTTAGACTTTTTTTAGACCACAGAATTTTCATTCGTTGTAAAATTACACTGAACGAAAATTATGTGGTCTAGAAAATGTCTAAAATGCATTATTTGTTGGGTGCAGCGTACTTATTAGTTCATGATGTAACCAAAATTGGTTGGACGCGAAAACCGCTCTTATATATACAGACTTTTTATCTATAATCGATTCAAAATTAAACGAGAATAGTTACCTTTGTTTCGCTTTAATTTTACATAGGTAAAAGTAACTATTCTACCTATAAATAAACCAAAACAACCGTAACGATTCTCGTTTAATTGTGAATGTATTATAGAGAACATAGCAAAAAAGAAAACAAAACAAAAACATTGAAGAAAATAATATACCTTTCCCTTCAATAAACGATTATTTTTTTTACTTATAATGGGGCTAGAACGATATCCCGAAATAGGTAAATCTGGTGGATGAAGGGGACTATTTATAGAAACAAATAAACAGAAGTAATATACCTCTCCAACCTTAAAATAAACTAAAACAAATGTAAAGGTTCGCATTTAATTTTGAATATGTAATAGTTTTCTTTGCATATTCACTCCATATCGAGGGCTCAGTGCAAAACTATTGTAACTACATATTTTTCAGAAATTCACTTTTTTGCATTTTCTTAATCTTTATGAAGGAATACATCACCTGTTTTAATATTAGGTCTCAATTCTGTATACTTAAAACATAATGATTATTAAGAAATTTAAAAAAAAAACATATTTCCTCTTTGACTTGAAGTCTTGAAAGTCAATAATTTTTCCCTCTCCTGTAAAATTTTACATTTAATGTAGTTACAATAGTTTTGCACCAAACCATCGATATAAAAACAATACATCAGTGTTTTCGAAACCCAAATATGCAGCAAGTACTTCTATAAAGATTACGTTGACAATAGATCTTTCGAGACAATGGTGAGAAATTTTGGAACATAATGATATGTATTGATGAGCTACATTGCCTACATACATGTATTGTTGCGAGCCAGCGGTTTGTCGAAGGATGTACAGATGGGGAAAAGGGTTGGGTTGGACTTCATTAATTAACCAAAATGGTTAAGATTTAACCGCTGTAAGGCACTAACCAATAATAAACTTAACCAACTTTTATACAATTGGGTGCTGATAATTGATTCATTTGAATAAAGAAAATAAAAATCAAAGTTTTTGAGTTCTCAATATAATTTAGACCTTTGTAGATATAATGATAATGTTACATGAAAATAATACAAAATTCCTAACAACAAAGAATCATTTCTAGTAAAAATGACACGATTAAAAGACGGTGTTCTTAGCTGATTTATAAATTTACAATTCTGTCAAAATGTGAAGTTCCAAAGAAATGTCAGGTGTGAAGCCGTTAAAGAAATGAGTGTTGTGACACCACTGCCTTAAAACTTAGACAAAATTCCTCAAATTAATGAATTAAACAAAACGTAAAATTTCCTACAAACAACAAAAGCAAAAATAAATTATTTTAAATAAAAGAAAATAAAATTAAAGAAAAAAAATAACGGAGGTGCCTACGAAAAAGTCAAACCTGGAGTCAAAATCTAAGTCCGAACATCGGCTATTAAAACGCGGTTTCCAAAAATTTTTCTTGAAGGATTTCCAACAAAATAATTTGTTGGAAATTCTTCCAACGAAAAAAAACTTGTTGGAAAATATTACTGCGCGAGGTGCTGTAGGTACCCGATAACGAGTTTTGACGACAAAAGACCTGCGTAAGACAAATTATGATAAATATAGAACAATAATACATGTATGTGTAATCTTTACCTAGGAAAGGGATTATAAAATGTAGTTGCGTAATATTTGTTTTTCGAAAGTGGCGCTATTTTACGAGGGGGATAAAATCGAAAAGTCGGCAATTGACGTCATCAATTCTATCATATGGTTCAATGTAAAACCAAAACAAACATGGCTATCGCGTGTGACAGGAAAATATGTCAAATCTTCGAAAATCAAATATTACACAAATTAAACGATACAAAAATCTAATTTAACGACAAGGTGATCAGTTAGTAACGAATGCATAAGCATCACAGACCGATATGAAAAGACTCGGATCGGTTTCTAGAATGGAAATAAACATTTATTCTGTGGCAAAATCGAATGCATTTGGGGTATGGCTCGTTACATCATGAAAGTATGTTAAGATAGCGCCCCCCCCCCCCCCCCTGATGATATTCAGAAGTCACAAGACGCCGGAATTTTCGTGCGGCGGGATGGACTATATACGCAACGTCGAAGTCTGTCAATCCAGGGGCCATGGATTCGAACTCCAGCTCGGCCAGTGTAATAATTATAAAGCACCTAGTTTATTAACACTTTAAAGATCATTGACGTCATTTTCAATTTGATAATGATTATCGCGTAATTATCTTTAAGAGTGAGAACGAGTGTTTCTAGTGCACAGAAAGGAAATACCAAAAATATGAAATAGACGTCTTTTAATTTGGAACTACCTAAAATTTTGTCGTCTTTTAAAATGAATTAAAATCAATGGTACCAAAACCATTGTTTCATCAGAGGAACATCTTCATAATGCTGTTTTTTTTTCTTTAAAGTTTTCTTGTTCCTTGCTACCCCCTTTCAATGATTAGTGACGTGAACATCGGGGCTTTTTTGTGAAACTAGGGTTGACAGTTTTTCGAATCCGACAGTGCGATAATGTTATACACAAGGTTCAAATACATGGAATAATTATTTCAACCTTTAACCATTTCCCACACAAGACCTGGCTTTGATGTTCCCAATAGAAAAGGTTTGGGAGAATATTGAGTCAAAAGGAGAAAATGCTGATAATCAGCATTTTCTCCTTTTGTCTCAATATTTTCTGTGCTATATTGTACACAAATTCCATTTTACATGACTTTGTATTATGTCGTCTGTTACGGCGTTCAATTTGGATCACCCTAAAATGTTGTCGTTTTGGAAAGGGTTAAAAGACGTCAAATTCTGTGACTTGGAAAAATAAAGGTCACCTTGGCGAATAACGCGTGACCTGTAGAGTTTGCGTTCATTTTTATCGTACCAATTTCTACGGAATCAGATGACAACGCGGTAGAATTGTCTTCATTTCTTAAAATGAAGCATTGTCTTTTGCAATATTGAAAATGAAGTAAATATTTCTTGATACAATTGCAAACATGTGCAAGACACACAACCGCCATACTCCCCAATTTATTTTGACCATGATTTTAAGAAAAAGACATACGACAGGAAACGTCTCTAAAACATATTTTTGTCTTCTGTACAACATCGGAATTTCGACCAATCAAAAATCATGTTCTTGTTTTCCGGATAGAGTACACCCATTCCCACATTAGACCTGGTTTTGACGTCCCAAATAGAAACGGCTCAGGAAATCATTGAGACAAAAGAAGAAAATGCTGATAATAAGTATTTTCTCCTTTTACCTCAATGTTTTCTCTTTTGTTCTATACACAAATGCAATCTTGATCAACAGCGGTTTTGTCTCCGCAACAGCTTTTAAATTGGAACGGTCCAAAATGTGGCTGTTAGGAAAAAGGTCAAATAAAGTTTGGTAGGTGTATATGAAAATCAACAATATCTTACCGACAGCGTACATTGTGCCGTTCATGACTGCTAGCTGGAAGCTCTGTCTGCGATGGTTCATACTAGCGACCTGCAGCCAAGTGTCCTGGCGTGGATCATATCTATGTACAGTATTCACTGGGCTACATTCACCCTGTGTTGTGTCGCCTCCCGCTACATACAAGAACCCGTTCAGAACTGCCACTGTAATGTAAACAAACAATGTTTTATACTGCCACTGTAATGTAAACCAACAATGGTTCATAATGTCACTGTAATGTAAACAAACAATGCTCCATAATAAAACTGTAATGTAAACAAACAATGGTCCATAATAAAACTGTAATGTAAACAAACAATGGTTCATAAAAACATTGTAATGTAAACAAACAACTGTTCATAATAACACTGTAATGTTAACAAACAATGGTTCATAATAACACTGTAATGTAAACAAACAATTGTTCATAATAATACTGTAATGTAAACAAACAATTGTTCATAATAACACTGTAATGTTAACAAACAATGGTTCATAATAATACTGTAATGTTAACAAACAATGGTTCATAATGCCACTGTAATTAAAACAAACAATGGTTCATAATAACACTGTAATGTAAACAAACAAATTGTAATGTAAACAAACAATGGTTCATATTAACCCTGTAATGTAAACAAACTGTAATGTAAACAAACAACAGTTCATACTGCCACTGTAATAAAACAAACAATGGTTTATACTTCCAAGGTATTGTAAACAAACAATGGTTCATACTGCCACTGTAATGTTAACAAACAAAATGTAATGTAAACAAGCAATGGTTCATAATATTGTTTGACCACATTAAACTGATACTGATTAATTTTCGTGTGCAAAGTCCGTTAGTTGAGTGTCTTAACAGACATGTCCGATTTTTGCCGATTTGGAGACGGACTACAGAGAGCGGACTTTCGAAGGGGGTCTTCTCAATATACCTGAGCATAAGGTGTCACTCCACTGTTTAATTGACTTGTTAACTAAAGAGTTAAATGGATTAACTGTGGGTGTTCACAACTCCTGTCAAAGATTTCTCGGACCACATGACTAAAATAGTGTTAAAGAACGTGCATAAGTATTTAAATTCCGTACTAAGAAAAGGGGGTCATTAGGACCAAAAGCATCGGAACATATTCAAACAAACGCAACTACCCACTCAATTTTTAATGTCAGACTAGTCTATTTGAAGTTGTACCTCTACATAAAGGTCGCAACCTGACGTGTTATCCCACCGAAATTGAGCTTATTTATTAACATCAATAAAGTGCAGCAGTGGAGGGTCTGTCTTTGAGCAGGGCTGTATGTAGGGCATTTTACCATTCATACAGAAACTCTGTGAGAAGTGTAGGATATCAACTCTTTAACCGGAACTCATTTTGTACTACAACCTGAAAGAAATGCCGTTGTGAAGTGTCTACATAGGCCAAACAAAAAAGATGATGTTTCTTTCAGCTAGCATGCTTGATATTTATTCGAACATGGCAGAGAAACACTTTTTCAATCTTTTGGGCTCATTTCCATAAAATTCATTCGACATTACAGGATAGCATCACAAGATTTCGTCTTTATGCTTTTAGATGGTTATGACCTTCATGCAACGGGTATTTTGCAGTTAAACAGTGTGCTCCCAAACGCATAATATGATTTATTTGCAGAATAAGGGTTTGTTATGTCTTCTTACCTGCTGCACGGCGGTAGCCGACTCTAAAATACGAGTAATAATACATACTTATCTATCAAATTTTTAAAGACCAAAATAATTAGCCAGAGAATTCCGCATATCATGCTTCCATGTTTTCTAAAGACGCTCAAGCAACGGACGTTTTCGATAAAAATATAGTTAGTTATCCTGGTTTGATATTTGGCGCATTATACCGTAATGCATACACGACTTGCATTATACAGAAACACGCGATAAGATAGCACTGGCCTTTCTAAAGTTTAGTAGGCTAAGTCTAAATTGTACTCGTGGAAATCATTCAGATATGCTATGTAACATCATGACCAGAAATAGTCATGCAAAAATGTTTCATGTGTAATAGGAATTTCATACTGTTTTAATCCCGCCCTAAACAGGCGAGAGGTAGTTGTCGAAATTTCTATGCGTCTATGCGATTGGAATCTTTTGCCAAGGTCATAGTAGACTAAAATTGCTTGCATTTTCAAACAACATACAGTTATAGATCACTGTGTTAAAAGTGTCAATATCATTTAAGTTTTAAGAGTTAAAACTTTCTCAACATGACACGTGTTTCAAAACTAGCACGGACGATAACATGGACGTTGATTGAAATATAATTTATTTGTATTGCACTGAAAATGATTATGGAAAAAAAGAAAAAAAGGTCGGTTGTGAGAATTTCATTGTTTCGCATCAATGTTTCTAGACATGTTTCATAAGAGTTACAAAAGCCAAAAACTGTTTTGAAATTGTGAAAACGAGTAAATAAACTTGTTACACCCTTACTGTAGTGTGAGTTTTCTTTTTAAGTTATATGGGCATGAACTGAATCGATCGATGTACGTCTGAACAGACTTCTCACATTTACTGATGCCACGAAATTTGAAATAGTTTGAGACGACCCCCAGCGAACCGAAATCGGGTGTCCGCTATCAACATCCGCAAAAATCGGACTTGTCTAACAAAACATTGCCGAGGTGGGGTCATTACATATGCAGATGTACCGGGTTAATCTTGTTGGATAATAACACTGTAATGTAAACAAACTGTTATGTAAACAAACAATGGTTCATACTGCCACTGTAATGTAAACAAATAATGGTGCATATTACCATTGTAATGTAAACAAACAATGGGTCATACTGCCACTGTTTTGTAAACAAACAATAGTTTATACTGCCACTGTAATGTAAACAAACAATGCTTCATACGTCACTGTAATGTATTATCCAGCAAAATTAACCCGGTACATCTGCATATGTAATGACCCCACCTCGGTAACGTTTTTTTAAGACACTCAACTAACGGAATTTGCACACGAATATTAATCAGTATCAGTTTAATGTGGTCAAACAATAATCAAACAATGGTTCATACTGCCACTGTAATGTAAACAAACAATGGTTCGTATCGTTAAACCGAAGTTACCGTGCGCTGTGAATATTTATAAACAAACGTAATCGTTTGCAATATTGATAATAGTGAGCGCATGGTAACTTTAGTTCAACAATACTGCCACTGTAATGTAAACAAACAATGATTCATACTGCCACTGTAATGTAAACATACAATGACTATACTGTCTCTGTAATGTGAACAAACAATGGTTCATAGTGCCACTGTAATGTAAACAGACAATGGTTCATTCTGCCACTGTAACATAAACAAACAATGGTTCATATTGCCACTGTAACATAAACAAACAAGGGTTCATACTGCCACTGTAACATAAACATACAATGGTTCATATTGCCACTGTAACATAAACAAACGATGGTTCATATTGCCACTGCGACATAAACAAACAATGATTCATACTGCCACTGTAATGTAAACATACAATGACTTTACTGTCTCTGTAATGTGAACAAACAAGGGTTCATACTGCCACTGTAACATAAACAAACAATGGTTCATACTGCCACTGTAACATAAACAAACAATGGTTCATACTGCCACTGTAACATAAACAAACAATGGTTCATACTGCCACTGTAACATAAACAAACAATGGTTCATATTGCCACTGTAACATAAAAAAACAATGGTTCATACTGCCAGTGTAATATAAACATACATGGACTATACTGTCTCTGTAATGTGAAGAAACAATGGTTCATACTGCCACTGTAACATAAACAAACAATGGTTCATACTGCCACTGTAACATAAACAAACAATGGTTCATACTGGCACTGTAATGTAAACAAACAATGGTTCATACTGCCACTGTAACATAAACAAACAATGGTTCATACTGCCACTGTAACATAAACAAACAATGGTTCATACTGCCACTATAACATAAACAAACAATGGTTCATATTGCCACTGTAACATAAACAAACAATGATTCATATTGCCACTGCAACATAAACAAACAATGGTTCATATCGCCATTGTAATATAAACAAACAATGGTTCATATTGCCACTGTAACATAAACAAACAATGGTTCATACTGCCACTGTAATGTAAACAAACAATGGTTCATATTGCCACTGTAATAAAAACAAACAATGATTCATATTGCCACTGCAACATAAACAAACAATGGTTCATATCGCCACTGTAATATAAACAAACAATGGTTCATATTGCCACTGTAACATAAACAAACAATGGTTCATACTGCCACTGTAATGTAAACAAACAATGGTTCATATTGCCACTGTAACATAAACAAACAAGGGTTCATACTGCCACTGTAACATAAACAAACAATGGTTCATATTGCCACTGTAACATAAACAAACAATGGTTCTTATTGCCACTGTAACATAAACAAACAATGGTTCATATTGCCACTGTAACATAAACAAACAATGGTTCATATTGCCACTGTAACATAAACAAACAATGGTTCATATTGCCACTGTAACATTAAAAACAATGGTTCATATATTCTGTTTTTATTCGGGAGACAGGGCGTAGCTTAGTAAACGGTTCATCCATTTAAGCTTGGGGAGAAACAGCCTTCTCGATTAGCAGTAATTCGTCGGTATTGTTGCAAAACATTATAACTACAGCGTGAATCAATCTGTAGCTACGAGGTTTATGACAACACATTTTACAATCGCGCATTGTTTCAATTTGAAATATGTTCATGCTCGTGCCGCACGTTTTTTCTCTTCTATCAACCAAGGTATCGAGAAGTAAACTCGTCGAATAGCCTCTTTACTTAGCCACACCCTTTCAGGTGAATAAAAACGGAATATACTGCCACTGTAACATAAACAAACAATGGTTCATACTGCCACTGTAACATAAACAAACAATGGTTCATATTGCCACTGTAACATAAACAAACAATGGTTCATACTGCCACTGTAACATAAACAAACAAGGGTTCATACTGCCACTGTAACATAAACAAACAATGGTTCATACTGCCACTGTAACATAAACAAACAATGGTTCATATTGCCACTGTAACATAAAAACAATGGTTCATACTGCCACTGTAATGTAAACAAACAATGGTTCATACTGCCACTGTAACATAAACAAACAATGGTTCATATTGCCACTGTAACATAAACAAACAATGGTTCATACTGCCACTGTAACATAAACAAACAAGGGTTCATACTGCCACTGTAACATAAGCAAACAATAGTTCATACTGCCACTGTAACATAAACAAACAATGGTTCATATTGCCACTGTAACATAAACAAACAATGGTTCTTATTGCCACTGTAATGTAAACAAAAAAAATGATTCATGTTGTCTATAATAGATTCGCTATTAAACGAGAATTATTACAGTTGTGTTGATAAAGCAATTTAACTGTAAAAAATCTCGTTTAATAGTGATCTATTATAGCGAGATTAACCCGATATTTGGGTGGACAATACTGCCACTGTAGTGTAAACAAACAATGGTTCATATTCATGACCTGTAGCCAAGTGTCCTGGTGTGGATCGTATCTATGTACAGCATTGACTTGGTTACATTCATCCTGTGTTGTGTCGCCATACATACAGGAACCCGTTCAGTACTGCAACTGTAATGTTTCAAGATTTAATTTTCAAGTTTAAATAAATATTTCCCGAAGGTCGTAGACATGGGAGTAAACGGCCTTCAGCTATTTGGGTTCCAACTTAAAAATAAAGTACATGTATATGGGCTTATACTGTTTGTGTGCCTATTTTAATGCTTTTTGTTAAAAATTAACGAAAAGTGGACACCGTATATCAACTTTGTCCGCTTAACATATAAAAAAGCTGCGAGCTTGTTTATAAACCCGTATCACAATATCACGTTACAATGACTTTAAATACGACTCGGTCCTAATTTTCATCGTCCATAATTGTGGATAATTGTCGGTAAATTGTTTAAAACTGGCCGCACCCTGTCACGTTCTTCGAGAACTCGAATATATCAAGCCTTGAAATAGAATCAAATCTATGATATCTGATCACGCTAAAAGCTTAACAAGTTTGCTTAACCTTCTCCAAAACAGAAAAAAAGAAGACTGTCCGAAGTTTAAAGCTGCTGCAGACGACAAAGTCAAAGTGGATGTTTATAAAGATAAGATATGTATACAATGCATCACAGAAAATACTGAGACAAAAGAGAAAATACTAATTTGACTTAATGCTTCCTCGGGCCCTTTTTTACCAGGAATATCTTGTTTGGGAGACGGTTAACGAGCGCGCCTAGCATGTCTTTTGGCAAATGGTAAATCAGCAATACCCGCCACATTTGTCAAATTGGAAACAAATTATATTTGCCCTGTTAGCGGGGTTCTGAAAAAGGGGTCGTTATTGAATTTAAGTAGTCCATCCCAATAAGATTCCCACGAAGTCATTAACATTAAGTGGTTGAAAGTATCGACATTTTCTAACTCTGAATGAAACACCTTCTCCGTTTAAAATCATGTTTTATTATCGGTCATATAATAACCCATTACCACACAGTGACTCTTTTAGACTCTCTGCAAGTTAATGGCTTTGGAAAACATTGTGGAAAATGAAGAAATGGCTTGTGACAAGCCATTTCTTCATTTCCCACAATGTTTTCCATCCAAAAAGACATAAAAAGAAATTTAAAAATTCCAGGCACTTGAAATTGTCGTCGGTAGGATCTTTCAATTTGGACTGCCCTAAATTTTTGTCGTTTGGTAATGGGTTAACATAATTATCGATAAATATGGAAAATAATCCGTCACGTGATTCCCCGCCGTTACATGTAACAGCTCAAGAATAAATGAGCCGGGATCTGGAAAAACAGCCCTTGAAGCATTTTGGAAAATCGAGACTCTAAATCATTCTGTGGTCAAATTCAGCCTTTTAAAGTTAAGGTAGAAGACCCATAATGAAAAACAGTACGTTCTAGCAATACGAAATGCAACAAACACACGCTTGTAAATACACTTCTCATAAGTTGATTCACCGTACCGGATTTCAAGATTATGCTTCAAGAAGAAAATAATTTACAAATATCACTTTACACTATATTCATATTCAAGGGAGGTATTTTTGAACATTTTTGTCAAATATTTTCATAAGTATAGTCTATCGGTTTTAACTGTAGACTTGTATACAAACACTAAAAAACAAATATATTCCGTTTTTATTCACCTGATAGGGTGTGGCCAAATAAAGAGGTTATTCGACGATACCTTGGTTGATAGAAGAGAAAAAACGTGCGGCACGAGCATGAACATATTTCAAATTGAAACAATGCGCGATTGTAAAATGTGTTGTCATAAAACATCGTAGCTACAGATTGATTCACGCTGTAGTTATAATGTTTTGCAACAATACCGACGAATTACCGCTAATCGAGAAGGCTGTTTCTCCCCAAACTTAAATGGAATGAACCGTTTACTAAGCTCCGCCCTGTCTCCCGAATAAAAACAGAATATACATAGTTTTAACATTTACCAAACCATTTATCGTGAGGTATACGAGAGAATTAATGTCCTACTCTTTTATTCTCGAAAGAGAAAGTGTTTGTGTTGGGCCTTTTATCAACAACAAGAAGTTAAGTGTTTGTATACAACTCTACATTTATAGCCGATGAGTTATATGCACTAATTCAAGATTCTAAACGGTTCAAAATGCTTATGTTTATTTTTGGGATAGAAATGTAACACAGTTTAGGAATTACTGGTATTTTTCAAAATGTGTTTTTTTCCATTATGGGTCTTCTACCTTAAATGCTACTAATTTTAAGTTACTACAGGTAAGGAAGAAGCTATGAGAGAACACTGTGAATTCTGATCGGACTGTGCGTAGGCACAGGCTGATCTGGATTCATGTTGTTCTCAAATGCCTTTTGGGGCATTTTTCCAGATTCCGGCTCAAATACTTATAATAATGTTTGCCTATCTCGAGTTTTGGAGTCTATAAATGATGAAGGTTTTATTATAGAATATATGAAAGAATTAATTGTGTAATTATGTTACTTTATAACCACATAATTAGGTCAAATGGGGTAAAATTATAGACTATATAGTTCTTGTAGGTGGGGGTCACTTGCACTAGTTGATAAAAGAATGTCTACTCAATAGGCCTATATAAGGTCAAATAATTCTCTACAAATTATTTCGATGTCAAATTGGACAATATTTTTTTGTAATTTCCACTTGCGGTTCAAGAGTGTTGGAATTATGGGTTTCAAACGGACTCCATTGGGGTTCTTTTTAATTCATTATGTATAGCTATGAGCTATCATATGTTGGTTTTTTTTTTTTTTTTTTTTTTTTTTTTTTTTTTTTTTTTTTGAAAAGTTTGAATTCCCAAAGAAATTCTGGATCCTCCCCCGATATTAAATTTCCACTTCAGCTTAATTGACCAAACGCCAATCGACAGATCGCTCCGCCCAACATAGACTTTAAGGCAAACAATGTGTATGTGGTCGGTAATAGGGAACGATTTTATCCAGTTAATCGTGACTTAAATTCGGACAAACAAAGTAGTATTTCGTAGTTGTTGTTATAAAATCTCGTAACTACGGCTTTATTTAAGCCGTAGTTACGAGATTTTATAACAACACCGACGCGGTTTATCAAAACATAACTGTGAACCTAGTCTATTGTTAGCACAAAAACACGTGCAACGATGAACAATTGGGGCATAACATTTTTGTGATCGTCCATTGGCTAATCGATGTTTTTGATTGACAGTCGGCGTTTGGTCAATTAAGGTAAGTCCTGCGTAATGCACCTCCTATATAGTCGTTAGGCCTATATTTCGACTTATTCCGTGACGTCCGTAAGTCCGAGCATTTTTAGTACCGTTAGATGCAATATCGCCTGTTTCCGTAAAAGCGGAAGTAATTGAACGTGCTCAGATTTCCGGGGAATATTCTAAACAATTTTGTGAACATGTTTCTAAATTTTATGAGGAGTAAAGAAAACAACAACAAAAGTAAAAAAAAAATTAAATTTGAGAGCAATGAAAATCACTTCCCTTGAAATAGTCTATTCGCATCATACATGTTTTGTTCCATAACTGGTCACATAGCCCATTACACATGCCTTGCCTTAATAAGCATTAATTACTTGAAAATAACAGACGTCTTTATTTTTTATATGAATATTGGGTATATGCCTCCTATGCCTACCATTCATGACCCGTGATAGCTCAGTTGGTAGAGCGGAAGACTGTAGTGGCGTATATACATAGACATCTTTAGGTCGCTGGTTCGAATCCGGCTCGCGGGATTCCTTTTGGTTCAACCCCTTCTTAAGCGCGGAGACAGGGAAAAAAGATTTCATGCGACGTTTTTAGAACAAAGGGTGCGTTCAGGGTTCTCCCATCGGTTACCGAGTGTATTTACCGTCGGCTACCGATGGTACCATCGGTAGCCGATGACACCGTCGGCAACCAACAAACTCTGAACGAAAATTGTACCGATCGGTAAAAAAGGCGGATAATCAATTACCAACAGCGTATTCTCCCCGCAGAGTGATCGTTCGTTTTCAAAAATTATGAATAAAAAGATATTTTCAGAAATAAATGGCTAAATAAAATAACTGTAGCTTCAACTATTACAATAAATTATATCAAGAACGGTTAGAATGCTATTCGCTTGCTATTGAAGAAAATATATGATTAGGAACGCCGTAGTTGGATTGTTATCCGCCATCTTACTGTAATAAAAACGAGGCTACCGATGCTACCCGACTTGTCTACTCTCGGGACAATTGGTTACCAACAAAATATCCATCGGTATGCCGACGGTTACCGATGGCTACCGATGGTTACCAACGGCACCGATGGCTACCGATGGGAGAACCCTGAACGCACCCAAAGTTGGATCCATAAGTTGGACCCACATGCTTCTGTGCATAGGATAAATCAGAAGCATTGTTCATATATCAGGTCACACTTCAAGGGCGGATCCAGGGTTTTTCCAGGGGGGGGGGCGCTGTCCAAGCCCGATATTTTTTCCAGGGGTTCCAAGCTCAAATTATGGCTTGAAATGTAATAAATATGTAATGTTACACTCAATTTATATAGTCAAAATTTAATTTTCCGCCAATGCCATGGGGGGAGGGTCCGGATCCCCCTCTAGATCCGCCCATGCACTTAGTCTAAGACTCTAGCTTGTCAAAGCTAATTTGTGTCGGTGTTATTGCAGAACCTCGTAAATCCAGCTTTATTAAAACAAGCAATAACACTGACGAAATAAACACAGAGGCCCTTTTCCATATCGTCGGTGTAAATGCAAAACCCCGTATGTCGATTCTTACGATTTTCAAAGTACAAACTTGTGTGTCCAGTTTAGACAATTCTTGCAGGTTGTGAGATATTTTACCAATCGGTATCAATTTATGAACAATATGTCCAAATTTCAAGTAAAACATTTCAGTTTGGGAAAAGTTATTACACTTTTTTCCCTCTCCTTTAAAATTTTCCAAAAACGAGATACGAGGTTTTGTATTTACAACGACGATATTCAATTTGACAAAGGGTCTTGAAAAAAGCGTCCATATAGAATTTGAGATTGCCATGTTTCGTGATCGATCTCGACAAATGCTGCTATCAGAATGTTGCAACATATTCTGAAGAAGGCATTAGAGAACAACATGGATCATAATCAGATTGCGTGTACACGCAGTCTGACCTGAATCCATGCTGGTCTCAAAAATCCATTTTCATATTCTAATTCCGAAGTCTGACCTCAAGAACGTAACATGTTTGAGTATAACGTCGTGAGGTTCACACGTGACAAACAAAGATATAAAAAGCCATGAGGCACCATTTTAAATACCCATGCTCAGCCATATCCCGTTTCTCGGTAATAAATAACCCATTGTTTTGGAGACCAATGTTGATCATAAATAATGTGAAAACAAGACAAAGTAATGGTTACAAAGGACTAGTACGCTTATAGATACAATTTATAGAGCTAAATACAAACTTAATAGGGGTACCCTGATGAACTTTGGTGGCTAAAGTAATTCAATCTTTGTCAGGAATCAATCAGGATTTGTCAAGCCTGTTCACAAAAAGGAAAGGTTTTGGCTGGAACCAATTTCAAAGTTCCTTAAAACGGAAGAATGGATCTTATTTAAAAATTGAATTTATGTACATCATCATAGCATTGGTAATATTAAGACAAGATGAGACATTGTACTACTGTTTTCCAACACTATTTCTTGTAACTATAGTCCGCAAAATCAGTCTTGTTTGGCAAAGTGTTTGTGCCCAATATGGCCCTCACAAATTATGAAGTTATCAAAACATATATTTGGAATCATTACGTCAGCGCCGCAAAAACAGACAATAAAAAGTATGGCGTGTTATTAGTGCCATTTGCGAAATCAGACTTGAATTCTCATACTAAATCTTAGGCGTCAAAAAGATATGGGCGTACAGAAACCATTTTGATCTTGTGGGTTGCTAACCAACCAGTCGCTCTCTTATTCAATAGAGAATTCGAACATTCAACCTCCCGTTTCCTAAATGGTTGGAATTTTGGCACTTTTGAATTAGCATATTTTATGTTTTCAATTTTAAACTCGCTGCAAACAAACCAGGCGTTTCAGTTCTGTTCTATCAGCCCGACTCCCGGTTTCTAACATTCGGCATTCGCTTCCAATGCGGATTATAGTAGGGCCCTAATGAGCGTCTAGTTATTCACGCTTTCAGTATAAACGACTTCGCCGTTTGATGTGGTTTACGTTTCTTTTCGAATAATTCATGTCAAAGACAGGGGAACTTGTTTTCACAATTGAGATTTGTCTTTCCGCTTTAATTGTAAAACATAAAATGGCACTTCTGAAACGCCATACTTTGCACCTGGAATTCTAAACCGTTGATGAATTCCCGTACGCGTAAAGCCATCTATAATGAACGACTAGTTGATAAGGCAAGGAAATGAAATATGATTTATTCGGATGTTGATAGAATCTACTTGATATAATTACACGTAATTACGGGCTACCTCACCCACTCTCCTGAATACGAGAAATAACCACCCTTTTATTAACCCTTTCCAAAACGATGAGATATTATGGTGGTTCAAATTGATTAAAGGTTGTTGCAAACAATAAAATGGGTGTTACTAAGGGCTTGAGTTGTGAAATTAAGTACAGAAAATATTTAGGAAAAAAGAGAAAATATTGATTATGAGCATTTCCTTCTTTTTGCCTCAATGTTTTCCCAAGCCTAATCTATTTATCAGGGACGTCAAAATGGGGTCTTGTTTCGGGAAAGGGTTAATACATAAACAATTGGAGGAAATCAGCTCAAAACTGTCGCAAGTGTAAAGAAAACATACTTGCACTTATGATAGTTTTGCGATGACCCTCACGAATTGTAACCACAATAGAACAAACGCAACAATTTCTAAGACCAGACTGAGTGTACACGCAGATCGAATGGAGACCTTGGTGGTCTCAAATACCTTAAGAAGCTTTTTTCAGGAATCATATTTACCAACCATCTAATTCATAGTATGACTGTAGAATTACAAATCAATAAATCCTATTGGCCGATGTTTACGTCTCGTCCAATCAGATGGTATTTAATAAAGGATTAACGCACGTTTTATGAGGCCGTTAGCATTCGCAGAAGCCCAAGAAATACGTTTAAGTGAAGCGGCCAAAATTCTAAATGACTTATATAGTAACACCCCGTATTTAGTATAAGACGTTGAGAAATTTTGCGGGAAAAAGAACAATAATTATTGTTTATTTTGAACGCTCAAATCAAGGATATTTGAGTACAATTGACCAAACGCAAATCGATAGATCGCTCCGCCCAACGTAGAATCTAGTACAAACAATGGGGGCATTGACATGTCGATTGTTTTGATTGTCGGTCGATAGATCGATACAATACCACGTGCAACGAAGAATTCAAGACAAACAATGGTGATGCGGCATTTTTCTGATCGTCCATTGGCTTATCGATGGTTTTGATTGACAGCCGGCGTTTGGTCAATTCCGGGCGTTAAAGGGACATTTCATTCCAATTTCAATTTTTTAAAGTATGTCTTGATGCCAAGATTGGTTATTCTAATGAGTATAAATACTAATAGTTTTTTTAAGTTGTTACCAATAAGCGAGAAACACGCATTTAAAGTTGAGACATAATCGATAAATTGCATATAAATCCAAACTGTTGTCCACAACAATTTGTTCAATTTTAACACAAAAATATAAATTTCTCGTAAACGGCGCAATATTTTGGCTTGAATTTTTCAGAATTTTCATAAGGAAATATGCTCTTTCAGATAGAAATAAAGGTGCATTTTTTGACAAAAAATTCTGAAATGTCACTTTAACGACACGTGAGTTTACTGAATAATAAGTGTTATCTGCGATATACGTCCCATAAATGTATGCTTTTAAAGAGACATCACATTCCCATTTTATTTTTAAAGTTTTCTAGATGCCAAGATTATCGTTATTCTAATGCGTATACTAGTAAATATCAGTTTTTCTAAGTTGTTGCTGATAAACGAAAAACACGCCTTTAAAGTTGAGACAGAAACGACAGATTCCATATACGAGCGCACGTACACCAACTTGTTTGATTGTAACACAACAATAAATATTTCTCGTAAATTGTGCAATACTTTGGCTTGAACTTTCTAGAATTTTCACCAGAAAATATGCTCTTTCAGATAGAAATTAAAGTAAAACTTAAAAAGAAAAATATTTGAAATGTCACTTTCACGACTCGGAAATATACATTTTATGCATAAATGTAGTTAAGAATTACAAAACTATTTAGAATAGGTGAATACGGGACCGGAGTCCCAACAATTCTAAATTGAATGTCCTAATCCAAATTACATCACAATGTCACAAATAATCTGATTGGACGAGAGGTATGTCACGACCAACCGGATTGGTTGTTGTGTGATTTTAAAGGTAAATTTGGAATTAGACTGGTTGGTGGATACCATCACAGATCCCGGCTCAAATCTTGCCAACATAATCATGCTTTTCAACAAAAACTGCGTAACTGCAGCTTGTTTTCAGCTGCAGTTAGGAGGTTTTTGTTGAAAAGCGACGATAATCATACCTGCATGGTGATGCCGTGGTTCCGGTAAATTGGTCACGTGCTCCCACTTATTACTGACGTCATCAAGTCTCGTGACACTATCAGATACAGGGTCGGTATCCAGTCTATGTGAACCTCCCACTGATATCAAACTTAGCTCAGCTTTCTTCCGTGGAACCGTTCGGGGAGACTGAAATAAATATGACAAGTAGAGACAAGAAAACATTTCTTTTTGTTGTCGTTGAATCATTTTTTTTTTTCTTTTTTCCATAATATTTTCCGATACCCTTTTCTTAGGGGTCGAAAAGAGTCCACGTGCGGGAATTGATTAATCGTTTTTGTGATTACCACATTCTTTACGATAAAAGGCATACAATTAACCCGCCAATGTATACAATATCGAGTGTAACACTCTTTGACGCCGTACGTAGAATACAAAGGCATTCGAAAATATTGTGGAAAATGGAGAAATTGCTTGGAACAAGCAATTTCTTCATTTCCTACAATGTTTTCTATCCCGAAAGACGTAAATTCAAACTTTGGTCTTAGTGGAAATGGCGTCTGCAACATCTTTCAATTTGTACAATCTTAAAATTTTGTCGTTTGGTAATGGGTTAAGCAGTATTACCTGCAGCAGACATTGTCTAGAGGGAATCAGATGATAATGTAACGCTTCTTTAACCAGCTTCTGGCATTCACCAACATCCATAAGGTATGAACATCTTTCTACGTTATCTACAACCTCTGCTGGGGTCAACAATGGCAGTCTGATCGTCGATAACACGTCCCCTGCATGCTGCAGTCTGTTTGCTTTGTCTTCGTTCAACCAGACTATAACACTGTGAAACACATCCAATTCGTTTTCGACATCCAAATCGTCTCTTTTTAACATTGGAATCAGGTGGTCTATGGGTAACTTTTTGAAAAGTGTTTTCTTGATGATTGTCTTGAAGTTCTTTGCTGCGATTTCTAAAGAGGCATCTGTGAGTTTTGATAAGCCGTATTTCATTGATGTCTCCAGTAGATGTAAACAGTTCTCTTTACCAACATGTTCCAGTAAGAAACTTTCACATACATCAAGGACATGCTGTATTCCAAGGATAGCTCCGGCATTCAGAAGATCGTCAACATTTTTGACCTCGATCTTTATCCGCCCTGTATACATCGCCTCGAGAATGGCTTCAAGTATTGAGCCGCTCAGTTCTTCAACTTCTAGCTCGTTTGTATGATTTTCTAATGACGTGTCGTTGAAAATGTCGTAGAAATAATCCGAACATGTGGCTAGGACGACTTTATGTGCAGACAAACGTCTTCTGTCCGATGTAATAAGTGTGACGTCACACATCAAATTTTGGCGCCATAACACTTCTAAGCCTGAAGAGAAATTAGAATAATATTCTTCAAAAGTCGATCAACTGATGTGTAACAACAAAAGAATGAAAGGTAGATAGAAAAAATAGAAATATGCCACCATAGTCTATGTATTTTTAAATTATCGCGAAAAATAGGTGTTGACAGAGATAGGAAATGTGTACAATATATCCAAGAAACTATTGAGGCAAAAGGAGAAAATGCTGGTTATCAGCATTTTCTTCTTTTGTCTCAATGTTTTCCAAAAAGGATTTCAAAATAAGTTATTGTTTAGGAAATGGATAAAATGTCGTAGAAATAATCCGAGCAAGTAGCTAGGACGACTTTATGTGCAGACAGACGTCTTCTGTCAGGTGTTATAAGAGTGACGTCACACATCAAATTTTGGCGCCATAACACTTCTAAGCCTGAAGAGAAAATAGAATTTATCATTCTTCAAAATTCGATCAGTTGTGTAACAACAAAAGAAAGAAAAATAGATAGAAAGAAAAAAATAGACATATGCCACCATTGTCAATGTACACGTATTTTTAAATTGTCACGAAAAAATAGGTGTTGATGAAGATAGGAAATGTGTACAATAAAGCCAAGAAACTATTGAGGCAAAAGGAGAAAATGCTGGTTATCAGCATTTTCTTCTTTTGTCTCAATATTTTCCCAAGCCTTTTCAAAAAAAAGGACGTCAAAATTAGTCATTGTTTAGAAAAGGGATAAAATGTCGTAGAAATAGTACGAGTAAGTGGCTAGGACGACTTTATGTGCAGACAAGCGTCTTCTGACCGGTGTAATAAGTGTGACGTCACACATTAAATTTTGGCGCCATAACACTTCTAAGCCTGAAGAGAAAATAGAATTTGCTATTCTTCAAAATGCCGTCAGTTAATGTGTAACAACAAAAGAAAAATAGAAATATGCCACCATAGACTACGTATTTTCAAATTAATACGAAAAATATGTGTTGATTGAGATAGGATGGTTATCAGCATTTTCTTCTTTTGTCTCAATGTTTTCTCAAGCCTTTTCTAAAAAGGACGTCAAAATTAGCTATTGTTTAGGAAATGGATAAAATGTCGAAATAATCCGAGCATGTCGCTAGGACGACTTTATGTGCAGACAAACGTCTTCTGTCCAGTGTTATAAGTGTGACGTCACACATCAAATTTTGGCGCCATAACACTTCTAAGCCTGAATAGAAAATAGAATCGATTATTCTTCAAAATTCGATCAGCTAATAGTTCTATGTAACAAAAAAAACATGATAAAAAAAAAAGGAATATGCCTCCGTAACCTGCTTATTTCAAATCAATTTTTTTCTAAACAGTACAATTTCAAGGTGCGAAAAAATAGATGTAGATGAAGATAGAAAACGTGTGCAATATCGCCAAGAAAATATTAAGGCAAAAGGGAAAATGCTGGTTATCAGCATCTTCTTCTTTTGTCTCAATATTTTCCCAAGCTTTTTCCAAAAAAAGGACGACAAAATCAGGTATTGTTTGAGAAATGGTTAAAATGTAGAAAGAGTAAGAGAACGCGGCTAGGACGACTTTATGTGCTGATAGACGTCTTCTGAAAAGTGTTATAAGTATGACGTCACACATCAAAGTTTGGCGCCATAACACTTCTAGGCCTGAAGAGAAAATATAATTGAATATCCTTCAAAATTCGATTAGCTAATGTGTAACAACAAAAGAAAGATAGAAAAAATAGAAATATGCCACCATAGACTACGTATTTTCAAATTTAAGAGACGAAAAATATGTGTTGATGGAGATAGGATGGTTATCAGCATTTTCGTCTTTTGTCTCAATGTTTTCCAAGCCTTTTTTTTAAAAAAAGGACGTCAAAATGAGGTATTGTTTGGGAAATGGTTAAAATGTTGTAGAAATGATCTGAGCATGTGGCTAGGACAACTTTATGTGCAGACAGAATTCATAGCTGGTGATAAATGAGCTGGCAGAGCATCTTTATCTTATAGCTGAAGATGCTTTGTCAGGTCATTTATCGTGAGCTATACCTCGTGTCTGAATTATCATATTTGTTTATAAAACGTTTAGAAACAATTAAGCAGGGGCCTGGAAAAAAGTCCCTTGTATTGCATTTGTTAAGGTAGTGGAACGAAATATGTATGGTGCGAATAGATGATTTCCGGGGAGGTAATTTTCGTTGCTCCAATTTTGAATTTTTGACTTTCGTTGCGTTTTTGTTTAAAATGTTCCCCGGAAGTCTGAGCACGCTAAAACATGTGATATTGCATCTTACGGTACTTTAAAAATGCTCGGACGGACTTGCGGCCGTCACGGAATAAGTCAAAATATAATTCGATTATACAGGAAGTGCATTACCCAGGTCTTACCTTAATATTGTGTTTCAAGATCAGCCTGTGTCTGGATGCAGTCCGATCACGATCCATATTGTTGTCTTGCAGTTGCTTTAACTTCATGAATATTCCACTAGAGAACATTATGGATTTTGATCAGACTGTGTGTATACGCGGGCTTACTCTCTTTCATTAATCCACCGTTTACTACGTTTTACTACGAAACGATCCATTAACCCTTTCCCAAACGACAAAATCTTAAGGTAGTCCAATTTGAAATCTGCTACAGACAACAAAATGTATATTTTTGAAAACAGAATTTCTGTAGAAGAAAGCATAGAAAATATTGAGGCAAAAGGAGAAACTGCTGATTATCAGCAGTTTCTTCTTTTGTTTCGATATTTTCCCAAGCCTTTTCTATTAGGGACGTCAAAACCAGGTCTTGTTTTGGAAAGGCTTAAGGTAGAATACCCGTAATGTGGCCATTTTGAGGTTCATAAAACATCGGCTTTTTCACCCGAGTCGTTACGTATCCGAACCTGTTCGGGAACAGTCGTAAACATTCGAGGGTGGAAATTTCCACTGCCGAATGTCTTCGACCGTGCCGGAATAATTCCGACGTCGCACCAATCTCATTAGGGGTGGACTACCTTAATATGAACGATAAAATACGTGTAGACTCATGGTGATACGAATCCATGTTGTTCACAAATGACATAAGGGACCCTTTTCCATACCCCGCTTATAGGACTTACTGTCATTATTTTTCTTCCAAGGAAGAGGTTAAACAATGGTCATAATTAACCATGGTTATTTTGAAACTTGTTTTAACCCATTCCCAAAACCAGACATGGATTTGACGTCCGTCATAGAAAGGATCTGGGAAAACAATGAGACAAAAGAACAAAATGCTGATTACAAGCATTTTCTCCTTTGGTTCAATATTTTCTGTGCTTCGATATACACGAGATCGGAATCTCATCTTTACCGACACATATATTGTCGTCTGCAGCCGTTTTCAACTGGGATAACTAAAATATTTGGCAATTTGGGAGAGGGTTGATACAGGTAAATAACATATTTTGAGGTCTTTGACACAAAGTTGAATCTGTAGGCGGAGGATCCACACATTTTCAAACTGTAAATTATTTTTTTTATATTTTAACCTTTTTTCCAAAACAACAAAATATTAAGGTACTCCACCCCTAATGAGATTCGCGGGACGTCGGAATTATTCGGGCGAAGTCGAAAATATTCGTCGGTGGAACTTTCCATCACCGAATGTTTACGACCGTGCCCGAATAGGTTCGGATATGCAACGACGCCGCTTGAAAAATTCAATGTTTTTTAATCTCAAAATGACCACATTACGGGTCTTCTACCTTAAGGGGGAATGCTCCAGTTTTTCGGAACACTCGGTCTTTACTGTAGTAAATCAAATGTTTCGTACCAATATGTTTCGCTACCATATTTTCAATAATATAACACATCATTACAATTTACCGTTTTCGACAGTTAAAGTGTATTTATTATGCGAAACTGATTTCCTCAAGATGGAAATCGATTATTTAGAGCAAGACAGTCGTAGGTAAGTATGCAGTTACCACTGTTTTGCGTCATTTTATTCATGTGTAGATGATAAAAATTGCTGTAATTCACTAATTAGTGCGCTGACCTATACATTTTCTTTTTGAATTATCACCAGGACATGTTGCTGTATACAATGATGGAGTTTTATCAAATTCTATCATGTAGAACTTGAAATATACTTAACCAAACTTATAAGTACTCCGTTTTCTATTATGCGCAAAATGTTCTCCGGTAAAGGAATATCAAAAGTCGATATTTCTTATTATTCCCTAACTTAATTACTTGACAGATATCATTTTCATTTTGCAAAATTATTGTGCAAAATGATAACTTCTGGTCAACTATCGAAAATTGAAATATTCCTCCTGCGTTTCATACACGAATCCCACGTGCTTAATTTATAATTTATCCTTTTATGGGTCAACGTGTCAAACATAAAAACATAAAATGCGTTGGAAATCCCTACAACAACAACCCATAACACTTGGTGTTTTACAAGGTGGTGCGATTCAAGCGTAGGTAATATTCTCATACCCATATTTCCAGTCGTTCTATACAAATTATATACAAAATATCGTTCATTACTGTCAAACATTTACATTGTTGTTACATTCGTACCATTTTTCAAAAGAAATGCAACCCGTATCATAAATGTACATGCAAATGCCATCACCCAACTTGTGGCCGAGTACAGACAAACCAACCGGAAGTGCTGCCGACCTACCAAGACAACCACGTGATAGGAAATCAAGCCGGAATTAGGACCATAACATTGTTCTGTCTCGTCTACGTGAACTTGAGCGTTCAGTGGCTGTCACAGAAAGGGATACATTATGCCTTCAAGGGAGACCATTCAGTGTCCGAACTATCCGATAATTGCTCAATTCATCATGTCTATGTACAAGACGCAAAAACCATAACCTCACAATTAACATGTTAATGTTCAGTTGGCAAGGGTGTATTAAATTTGCTGATTGTGAAAAAGTGTTTTACAGACTTAACGATTTACTGTCCAGTATGATGATGATCTGCCACATGTATAGCAAGCGTAGAAAACCTTACATTGACTTCTAAAATATTAAAACAGATATCCCTACAACATCTGTCAGGAATTACAAAATGTCTATGCGTTCCTGATGTCATGCTATTGTTTAAGCGAACAAGGAACACACAAGTTATTGACTTTGTGATTTTTGCTACCAACAGTGGTCTCCGTTAGCTGCTTCTTGTTCAATTCATCTTGTCGTGAAGTTGATGAAAATTCAATATATGGTGGTCATATGGTTAAAACGAAGATGTTTCAAATTTGGTTAAGATATGTTATGCCAGTCCGGAAATATGCTCTATAATATAGTCGGAGTACTTAGGAGTTTTGAGTAGTGTATTTCCAAAAATATGCAAATTTTGACATAAAACAGTCCAGCTTTGTTGATCTAACAGAACACGTGAGCATAATTTTTTATACATTTAGACGTTTATAGTAGCACATATTTTGGGTATTCTGTTCTTATTAAATGTAGGACGTTACTTTAAATCCGTTTTCGGGACTAAACGGTGAATATGCAGCATTTTATTAGCATTTTAGTGACCTTGGACAGGTGCAAGAAATTGTGCATTTTTTCGATGTAGGGGTATGTGATACGAATGTACATAAAATTCAAACAAGATCGCTGACCACCCCTTTTTATTTTATTTTTCAATTGGTAAATTTGTATGTAATTTCAACATACAAAATATAAATAAATTCTATTATTAGGAAAAAAATAAGGAAACTGGAGCATTCCCCCTTAAGGTGGACCAATTTGAAAAAGTTTCTGCAGACGACAAAACAATGATTATACGGATAAAGAAAGTATGTGTATACATATAGTACAGACAATATTGAGACAAAAAGAAGGAAAATACGTGTCGTCAGCAGGATTACTCCTTTCCCCATAATGTTTTTGAAAACCTGATCTAAATGGACACCAAGACTATGACTTATTTGGGAAAGGGTTAAAAAGTATTTATCGACCGTGGGCGATTCTAGCGATGTCAAAAAACTCCGCCCTATAAACCGATCTCTAGTCACGCCCACTTCAGGTGGTGATCATATTTGTGCTGGATTTGGGAAAAGGTTCCTTATGCAAGTAGCATGATTATGATACTAAAATGTTCTCAGATTAGTCTGTACCTACACCTGCGAAAAAGTTCATTTAAGTTCAAGAACTATTCTTGAACGTTCTAGAACGTTAAATGGCTCTTCTAGAACGTGGGTTCTGGTTGTGAGTTCGAACACCGGCTGTGCCGATATTCTTTCTGACATTTGACAAAAGTAGTTTTTCTGTCACCAATGAATTTGCAACGTGACTCAGAGCAGCTCCTGGCTCAGATTGGAAATCCTGGTAGTACTGTTAGAAATATACCAGGAATCCATGATGGAATTAACCCACCCCCAAACGACAAAATTTTATGGTGACCCACTTCAAAAACTGCCACAAATGACAAAATGGATGTTATTAAAGATAAAATTTGTGTTAAAATATGGGATAGAAAATATTGAGACAAAAGGAGAAACTGGTGGTTATCAGCAGTTTCTTCTTTTGTTTCAATGTTTTCCAAAGCCTTTTCTAATAGGGACGTCAAAAGCCGGTCTTGTTTGGGAAAGGGTTAAAGATAAAGGTGCGTAAGAATGGATACAAAAAAGAAGATGAAAAGATAACAAACATTTCACAGTTTTCAAAGTAATTTTGGACCAGCATAGAATTGCACCGTTTTTGAAAGAGTTCGATAAAAATAAAAGGTATGGATAGGTTTTTGCATTTCACTTTGAAGTATCTTTTTATCATATATATTTTCGTACATTGTTGAAATTTCAAAGTTTGATTCATTAATTGGTTTTATTCAATAAGAACAATTCATGTTCACTTCCCCACCCACCCCCTTCCACAAACCTAGTTTTGACGTCCCTTATAGGAAAAATATTGAGTCAAAAGAAGAAAACGCCCGTAACCAGCATTTTCTCCTTTTGTCTCAATATTTTCGGTGTTATATTTTACTATTTTATACAAATCCAACTTTCATTAACATCTGTTTTGTCGTAAGCAGTATTTGGCCGCCCATTGGCTTATCGATGGTTTTGATTGACAGTCGGCGTTTGGTCAATTGGATAACCCTGATATTTTGTCGTTTGGGAAAGGGATAGAGAATGAATTGACGATATTAAAAGAAAAAGAAAAATAAAGGAAAGCGTGTGTTATTAATTATCACTTTTCCTCTCAGAAAAATGTGTCTTATCATTCAATGACTTTTCGTTAATTATTTTTCAAAAAAGTCACAAAATATTTTGAGGTCGTTGACTCAAAGTTGAATCTGTAGGAGGAAAAATCGGAAGGCATAAAGTCCGTCGAGAATTCAAGGCTAAATGTTTGCATGCTTACATAAGTTACATTTAACATCCAATGTCTAGACAGGACTACATAATTATAAGGCATTCTAAATCCAAATCCTATGTTGTGGCTACTCATTTGAATCGCCTCGAGGAGACGATTCAAATGAGTACCCACAACATGGCTTTGGTGAACAATGAAAGATATTAAAAAATGCATTTTGAAAAGTCTATTACTCCCTCTTATCTGTAGCTATGTCCATGTACTTAACCCTTTCCCAAACGACACAATTTTAGGGTGATCCACTTCAAAACTTGCCACAAATGACAAAATTGATGTTTTTGAAAAAGAATTTGCTTAAATATGGCACAGAAAATATTGAGACAAAAGGAGAAACTGCTGGTTATCAGCAGTTTCTTCTTTTGTTTCATTGTTTTCCCAAGCCCTTTCTAATAGGGACATCAAAACCAGGTCTTGCTTGGGAAAGGGTTAAAATGTTTTCTCATTTCTTCGTGGTTTTAAGTCCCCTATCTTGTTTGTCGATCCTCTTTTAAATAATCATTTCCCAAACAAGACATTCTGTTGGTTCTCTGAAAGAAAAACTGGGAAAACATTGAGGCAGAGACAAAAGAAGAAAATGCATATCAAACTAATAAAATTTAAGAACTGTCTGATTTTATAACTGTTGTGGTGTATAAAATGTAACCTGGCGAATCGGTGAAGTTATAGCACAGAAAGCATTTTTTCAAGGCCAGTACAAAAGACTCAAAACAACTGAAAGGAGTTTCGTGCTATGAAATAAATTTATGTTAATGTTGGTTGGTATGTTAGTTGTTTTTGTTTGTTTGTTTGTTTGTTTGCTTGTTTTTTTTTTTTTTTTGTTTTTTTTTTTTTTGTTTTTTTTTTTTTGGGGGGGGGGGGGGGGATAGATAATAGGCCCATGAAGGAACACCATTATGATTATTTATTTATCTATTTGTTTGTTTATCTATTCATTTGGAATTTATTTAATGAAGAAAAAAGACAGTATTGGGTTTTGCAACAAATACAGATTTTCTCTTGATTTTATGGTATTGTGCGAAAAAAATGTTTATATTCTCGAATGCTTTTCCCATAGAGACTTTATGACACGGAATTGCTAACTGAGTAATACTTTTCCCAAACTTGGCTAATTTTCAAAGTCCTTGTAAGAACACGTTTTTGAAAACGTTAGGGGAAAAGAAATCAGCAGTTTTTCCATTTATCTCAATATTATCTGTGTGATAACACAACGTACATATTTTTTTACTCTTGACAAACATTTATTTGGTCGTCTGAAAATGCACTAAAATTTGGACCACTCTAAATTTTTGTTGTGTAGAAAAGTGCTAACGATGAAATTTACCTGAATGGATAGTTTCGGACAGCTTATTCAGTGACTTGAACCCCTTCTCGTTCCCTTTAAAGGACTTTTCCAACATCTTTTTTCTGACATATTCTGACCGGTAACTCTTCATTTGGGTATCCGCCGGTTTGTGTTTATTCTTGGAACTTCCACTGTGATTACTCATCGCCAAGTTTTAAGTTACATCCATTGTTATTCTATTGTTTCATATTTTCATTAATAAATGGGTACGACGTTTGTGTGTTTGATATAAAGACAGAACGTTACTCGACGTCGTTGTTATTGTGACAACGTTAGACGTAACGTTTGACAACACTGTAGGCCTACGTGACGTCATCCATTTTTCTCAATCCAGAAAGTAACGCGATGTGTTCCGAATGACGTATTATTTGCAGCGTAAAAACAAAAAGGGGAGAATGTACGGGACGTTGAAAGAATTTGCAGACAACAAACATATCAGCAAAAACTTTAACCTTTTGTTCAACACGACCAAAAACATAGCAGCAGATTATGCTGAAACGGGTACAACATTTCTACCCTCGTATCTGAGTACATGTACCTGCACAATTCGTGATTTTAGATAGCTAAATCCCATTATAGTTGAGAAGCAATCCACCAACTGGAACATGCAGACGAGTCAACTCACCTGCATGTTCTCATTGGTGGATTTCCAAATGAGCCCCCCCCCCCCCCCCCATATCTAATGAGATCCTTGGAAACATGCTATGCACTGCTTTTCATCATTGAATTAGAGTTCGGCTGTGTAGATATGTGACCCGTCACGCTAAAACGGACCTTATAGGAAGTGTGAAAAATATCGATCCTAGTCAGTCTGCGCAGTCCGCGCAGCCAGACTAGGGCCGACACTTTTCACTTTTATGTCATTTTCTAAGTCCGAAAAGTTTTCCCTATCTTACTATATCACGGCCACCAATCCCTCTCATTCATTGCAAAAATGCTATGAGCGAAATCTCAGAAGAGGGACTTCCGGCTATGAAGAAAGGGGACCCATTTTGTGAATGTAAACACACGTTGTTACTTTAAATCGGTGATTTTGCCAGTTTTTGGCTGATTCTCAAAAATCGGGGAATGCTATTCGATGGTGAATTTATTTAAACTTCCTTTTGAGTATGTCTCCTCGGCATGGTCTCACCGTGTTTGCTTCAAACTGCTTTGTCATGCGATCACAGTGCTGTGTTTTGAAGAAATGTCAAAATTGATCGAAAAATTATGGTTTAAATACTACTATTATTCCCTTCTATACAGGTCCCATAAGCTTAGAATGCTTTATCTTCTATATATATCCATTAAAATCCAAGGACTGATTTTCTGATAGAGAGAAAAGGCTAAAAAAGTAATTTGATATGAAGAAGAGAGATCAGCTATGAACAAAGGGGACTAGATATGAAGAAGATATAATACGCTATGAAGAAGAGCTCGGATATTCAAAGCGTCGGATTTTGACTCTGAACTTTGCCTTTTCGCTATAGCTTTCGCTTCGCTCGGAAAGTGATACGAATTTATTGTTAATACTATTTCACATTTAGGATTGTAATGACGTAACGTCAAAAGTTGGAGCTAAAAAACGTAACGCCGAAACGACTTTTAAAACACGTCGGCACTTCTTTAAACGTTTCGCTAAAGAACGTCGGGCATAAGTTTCCGTAGTAATATTGTATCTATAATACATGTATTTCGATAAACTTGTGTCTACACTTAAACAACGACTTGCAAGACTTTATTAAACATGATTATACATGTATCAAAAAATAAATGTTTAATATACCGTAACCATCTATGTTAAACTTGCGAAACTTTACAAATCTTCTCGAATTATTACTGTTTTATAATGACACGGCGCAGCTTTTAATAGCTTTCGTAAACATGAATTACACAATTCAGCTTTTTCCTAACAATCCTTTAATTATATTTTCAGACTGAAATAATGCATTTTAGAGATGCGAAAAAGGCTAAGAAGTTAAGATCGCAAACTTTTGCAGTCGCGTAGTTAGAAAATTATCCCTACATTTTTTTCAAATGAATATTAATTCATATTTTTCTATATTTGTGGATAAGACTTGTTTGTGGAGAACATAAAAACCCGAATCTGTGGGAAAAACACTGTATACCGTTACACGACGGCTTTATGTTGACGTTTCGCACGCGTGAACGTTATTTAGCGCGACATGGGACATTTGTGTAGACAAAGGAAAAATTCGATTACTACGGCATTTATAGATCGATTTAGAAAAGATGAACATTTCTAAAAACTTAAGAAAAAAACTATTTTATCTATTTCTATGAAAATATGTTCAACAGTTTATTTTGTTTTCATTAGTGAAGAGAAAATTCAATTCATTTTGAACGGACGTTATTTGGCCGTCATGGGACATTTCTGTAGACAAAGCATTTTTTGAAATATTTCTTTGTAAAAACATTTAACAAAATATAATGGATGAATTATTGAATAAAACTAAAAAACTAATTTGTTGGTGTTTCTTTCTTTAAAAAACGTTGAGAAATAAAAAAGATATTGACCTTTAAACATTAAAGATTTATTTTTTAAGCCATTTTTACAAATCTCTACACATTTTTTCATTTACTTATTATAAAAAATATTGCATTTATTATTGCATTAGACCATTCGTATTTCGGTATGTTACACTCTGACACCTAATAAAAATTTTGTACAAAAATTGTTATATTTTGATCATTCACTTTTTTCATATTGCATTTTTAATCTAAACTTCAACAATTCAGTGTTACATCTCTACATCGTTTTTTTGTTTGAAGTTTTATGTTTGAAATAGTAATACCGGAAAATATGCACGCCAAAAAGGAAATAGAATTGCAAGTCTCATAGGCATTTTTGTCACCTTTAAAATGATATATAATATAAGATACTAAAACTACAAGCAGAAGGAGAAATTCGGGGCTTTAACCTCGCGACCACGCTAAAAATTAAATTAGCTCCAACTTTTGACGTTACGTCAATATCAATCTAATTTTCAAATTAGCCTACTTCAAGACTTTTCAGTATACAATGTGGTTATATTTGGAATGATGATATAATTATGTAAATAACATAGGCCTGCAGATGCGGACACCAATGTCATTGTAAACTATTGCTTGGCAAACCGTACAAGAGCCCTAACGTTTTAATCAGTTTAAGCCTACGCAAGATACATTGCATGTTTTTTTTAATGAAAACAGATCTTATGTACATGTTTTAGCTGCCAGGCGAGCAATTGTCATTGCGTTGTGTCCGTCATGCCTCCGTCCGTCGGTTATTTTCTTGTATGCACTCTAGAGGCCACATTTTTTGTCCGATCAATCTAAAAGTTAGTCAGAATTAGGTTATTTCCTCTAAGACCCCCCCCCCCCCCCCACACACACACACGACAGCCTCCGGAAGTCGTCCTTAGACGCAAAAGGCGAAATTTTTAAACGGGGAACGGTTGACTATAAATCCAATAAAATAACCATCTTACCGGCTATTAACGAATTCATTCAATTTCATTATTTTGTTCCACTTTAAACTTAGCTTTATTACTGCATATTGAATGCACGTGCGCTTTATATATTGGATGCACGTGCGACGTCATTGTTTTTTTCCGCATGTTTTGGGAGCCTCATTTTGATAATGTCGATTTGTTACTATTTTTAGTAACAATTCTCATGTATACAACGTTAATTTTCCATAAACCCGTTGTTTGTCCCCGGAAGTTAATCCGAGTTTTTCTGATGAAAATTCGCTCTTTGATATTTGGATGTCGCTATTTACATCAAAGCGCAGTCCCATTCAAAAACAAAAGAAAATTCCGACGCAAGTTATGTCGCTGTGTCGGACTTTTCTTTTGTTTTTGAATGGGACAGCGCTCTTTTGGAAATAGCCACATCCAAATATCAACAAGCGAATTTTCATCAGAGAAGACTCGGATTACCGGAAGTGTTCTGCAGGTACGGACTAAACATTGAAAGGACTCAATCGTCCTGTTGAAAATGCAGACGAGTTCGCATTGGATCAACTAGGGTCAAAAATTAGGTCACAGGGTCAAATTTTAGAAAACCCTTGTATGCACTCTAGAGGCCACATTTGTTGTCCGCTTAACCTGAAATTCGGTCAGAATGGTCGTCTAGATAAAATTTAGTACATAATTAAAATTGGGTTAACTGGGTCATAAACTAGGTCACATATCTAAAAAAAAAAACTTGTATGCTTTCTAAAGGCCACATTATTTTTCCGATTAACCTGAAATTTGGTCAGAATGGTTGTCTTGATTAAATATCAGATAAGTTTGAAATTGGGTCAACTGGGGTCAAAAACTAGGTCACAGGGTCAAATCAGAGAACATTGTATGCACTGTAGAGGCCGCATTTTTGCCTGGTCAATCTGAAATGTGATCAGAATGATTGTCTTAATAAAATATAGTACAAGTTCAAATTTGGGTCAACTTTGGTAAAAAAAAAATAGGTCACAGGATCAAATATCATAAAATCCGTGTATGCTCTTTAGAGACCACATTTTTTGTCTAATAAACCAGAAACATTGTCGTGATGATTCTAATGATGAAATCTCCGACGAGTATAAAATTGGGTTAACTGGGGTAAAAAATCTGGTCACGGGGTCAAATCTTAGAAAAACCTTCTAGGTGCATTCTAGAGACCCCATTTATGGGGTTATTCTTTTATTGAAGCCAGTAGAGCGATGCAGTCCCTCTTGTGCCTCTTGTTCCATCATCCTTTTCTGACTACATTTTTATTACCGATTCTAAAATCCCAGGTTTAAGACTATTTGGTAATAAATCTCCCAATGGGTTAAAGTCTCTCAAAATGTTTTTACTAGAACTGGCAAAATCTGCTTCCAAAACAGGAGAATGTCATTTGGTGTGGTCAAGGTCATTTAGCCTATTTCATGACAAAATTTAGACCGGTCCAATTTGAAAGATTTGTGTATAATATCAAAATTCCGACAATAGCAAGAACAGGGGCTTTAGCCCCCCCCCCCCCCATTAAAATATTTCCAGTCCTACGCACCTGTAAGTTACCGGTTGGCATTAAATACATGTTTAAACTGCATAACAATAAATATCGTTCTATCGTCTAGATTTGATTTTTCAAATGGAAATTTGTAAAAAAAAAAATATAGGAATTTCTGTCTTTAATTCTTCCTAAACGCATAACCATTCAGTATATGTGAGTGACAAGAAAGAATTATGAAGTCCGCGCTTCTTCATAGCGTGGTCCCCTTTATTCACAGCTACTCTCGCTTCTTTATAGCTTACTGCTCTTCTTCATTGCGTACTTGTATTTCTCATAAATAAACGAAGGTTTTCAAAATCGTACGTGCGGAATACTAAAAAAGACCATTACATAAAATAGTAAACTGAACATGTCTCATTCGAAAAATGCATATGGTAGCGCCGTAGTAGTCGTTTATGTGTCGTTTATGTGTCGTTTTGTTTGTATACATAAGTGTGTGCACTCACTTCGAAAGTAATAGCAAGTTTACTCAGTAAGCTAGAACAAAGGGCTTTGGCAATATAGCACATCATTCATTACCCCATCGAATAGCATTCCCCGATTTTTGAGATTCAATCCATAAGTAGCAAAATAACCGATTTAAAGTAACAACGTGTGTTTACTTACTCAAAATGGGTCCCCTTTCTTCATAGCCTGAAGTCCCTCTTCTGAGATTTCGCTCATAGCATTTTGCAATGAATGAGAGGGATTGTTGGCCGTGTAGGCCTATATGTTCATTTTTAACATACGGAAACTAGTTGACCTTTGCTGACAGGTTTGTCAAAATTAGATTTTTGGAGTTCAGATAAGGTCCCTTTTAGCGTGACGGGTCACATATGTAAAATCATAAGTTCAAGTTGTAAGCCAACATAAACAACCGGATAACGGGTAATAAATTTGTGTCCGGGTACTGGCAATTTTGTACCCTACCCACGGATACTCGGGTACTCGTTTCAGCCCTTCTGCAGATGCACAAAAAGTAAATTATCTGCTACGTGTAATTACCTCTTTTCAATGATTTTTTTTTCAAAGAACTAGCTGGCCGATCACAAAATACTTGCGCTCTAATCATGATAATCCTTTCCCAAATCAAAGACATGATTTGATGTGGGAAAACATTGAGAAAAAAACAACAACAAAAACACGAGGACCATGATGGTCCTATATCGCTCACCTGAACCAATGTATGAGTCACAGTTTTGTTAAAATCAGCTTCAAGACTGAACGCAAACTTACAGTCAACAATATTGTGACTAAGTTTTGTCTTGATTGGTCACTATTTGTGGTTGTTAGAGTAAAACAAAGTTGAAAACGCTAAATTTGTCAATTTCAATGGCAGATAACTCGGCAATTTTTTCTGATTAGGCTTAAATTCAGACTCATCCAAGAGCTTTTGGTGATCAATATTTATAGTTGTTAGAGTCGAAAACGGCATTAGTCACAACTTTCTGATCAAATTGGAAATATTCAAACTCGTGCAAGGTCTTACAGTGTCCAACATTGTGTCCAAGTTTCATCTTGATTGGTCAATAATTGTATGTGCTAGAGTGTAAACAATGTCGAAAACAGTAGAAAACGACAATTTTATCAAATCCAAGGGTACATAACTCATGACTCTCAGGTCTGATCGGACTGAAAATTAAACTCATCTCAGATCTTATGGTTCCCAACATTATGTCCAACTTTTGTCTTGATATATCAATAACTTTAAATGCTAGACTGTAAACAAAGTCAAAAACAGTGGGAAAGGGCAATTTTGTCAAATTCAATGGGACATAACTCTCGACTTTCTAGTCTGATCAGAATCAAAATAAAACTAGTAAAAGATTTTATGATCTCCAAATTGTGTCCAAGTTGTGTCTTGATCGGTCAATCTAGAGTGTAAACAAGGTCGAAAACAGTCAAAAGGGACAATTTTGTGGAATTCAAGGGCACATAACTTTTAACTTTCTCGTCTGATCTGAATGAAAATCAAACTAGTCCGATATCTTATGGTCTCCAACATTATGTTCAAGTGTTTTCTTGATTGGTCAATAATTGTAGATGCTAGACTGTAAACAAAGTCGAAAACAGTGGGAAACGGCAATTTTGTCAAATTCAAGGGCATATAACTCATGACTTTATATTCCGATCAGACCGCAAATCTAAGTCATCCGAGTTATGATGGTCTCTTATATTGTGTCCAAGTATTGTCTTGATTTGTCAATGATGAGAGATTCTAGAGTGTAAACAAGATCGTAAACAGTAATTTTGTCCAATCAAAGGGCACACAACTCTCGAAATTCTAGTCTGATCAGACTGAAAATCGAACTTGTTCGAGATCTTATGGTGTCCAACATTATATTTAAGTTTTGTCTTGATCGGTCAATAACTGTAGATGCTAGAATGTAAACAAAGTTCAAAACGGCATTTTTCGACATTTAAGGGCAGATAACTACACACTTAATTGTCCGATCAGGCCCAAAATCGAAGTCATCCGATGAAATTGTTGTCGACAGACGGACGGACAGACATACATGCGGACGGACGACGGGCAAAACGTGATCACAATAGCTCACCTTGAGCACTTCGTGCTCAGGGGCCTGTTTCATCAAAATATTTAAGACGCATTTTTGACTTACCAATGTCTTAAATACGAGGGGTGTTCATTAAATAATGAAAATACACTATCAGCTCAATGTTAAGAATGTGTAATTATATAGTTAATGTTTAATATGCAAGTAACAAGTATGTGGACTTTTTTTTCAAAGTAACAAGAACCGTGCATGACAACCGTTGCCATGGCAACACTGTCACAAAGTTGCAAAGGTTTCCACTCTGAAATTCCATCGATTTTCATCAATTTTTCCTCTCAAAAATCAAGAAAACAAAATAGAATCATTCTAACTTTGCACTAATTAATTTTGTGTCTCATGTACAAACATAAAATAGCAGTAAAAGTCAATTTGCTCTCTAAAAAATAGAAAAAAATCATTATCAAATACTTTGTATCTGGAAAATCTTGACGTTTTCCCCTGATCCAGAGTGTTGGGGGTCAACAATGTGACGTCATCACACTTTAAATAAAAGAAATTTAATGTTGGGGCATAGCATAATCAATCACAAATTCCCTGCACGTTTCAAATCAATGTTTGAAATTAGCAAAGTACATATCACAGAGGAATATATGGTTAAAAAGCGAGTAAACACCTCCGTTCATATCATTGTATTTACCTAATTCCCTTGATCACTATGCCGAAGATTTCATTATTGCCACATACATGAACCTTATATGTAGTTTTGAAGTAAAGACATAACACCATCAGACAATAATGTTCAATAAACATTTTCTGTACGCAAATTCTAAATAAATACTATGATGCAAGTCTGTTATAGCGAAAATAACGCGAAAAAACGTCAGACGTCATACCCATTGAGAATGTGACGTCATGCGTTTCCATAGTAACCTACAGAATTTTCAGTCCGGATTTTCACAATGAAAGCTTAAAAGCAGTTCTTTGTAAATGTATAAGTATTTCTTAATTAGGTTGCGTATGAAAAGACTGGCAGATATGTTTTCATTATTTAATGAACACCCCTCGTATCGACTAAAACAACAACTGCATAACGCAGGTCTTGATAGATTGGTGATATGCGTTTCTAGCCCTAAACTTGTCGTAAGTCATCGATAAGTCAAAAATATGTCTTAAATGTTTTGATGAAACAGGCCCCAGGTGAGCTAAAAATCTGATAACCGCTGGCCTGACGGCCAGTGGAGCTAATAAAATAACGACCGGGGTCATTATTCTATGGTGGTTATTTTACAACGCAACAGCCGTCTCGTTATAATTATGCGAAATAAAGATCGGCAAAATTTCAAAATATACTGCAATTCCATTGATCCATTAAGAAGGTCCAACACTAATTTACCATCTGTGATGGTTTTTGCATATATGCTTAACATCATTTTGTCATTTTAGACTGGTCAGTCACGACACATGACCTTATTACACAAGTTTGGTCTTATCCGCTCCAAAACAAAGAAAATCAAGACTGATCGAAAATGACGACGTCAATGCTAGCCATAAAAATAACACAAAATGTGCAGAATCGTTGGAAACTGAAATTAAGTGCTAAAATATCGCAGATACACATGTCTCTGAATATATAGTAAACGTAAAGTAGACAAAATAGTTCCCTGCTTTTTAACGAAAACCTCGTAACTGCTGTTTAAAACAAAACTGTATTTACGAGGTTGTCGTTGAAAGGCGACGATTTGTAGAAGTGAAGAAAATCAGAATGATAATCATGGTTATCATCGTTTATTTTAAGTTCTTCCGATACTATCAAAAGTATTTTGTTTGTGGACGTCTAAACAATGCCCTGTTTCGGAAAAGACCACCACCACACACCCACACGCATCCCTCCTACTGCGACCCCTCTCCCACTGCGAATATAAAGGAGTCGTCGTTAGACTTAAGATCGGCGACTGTTAATTTCGATAAACGGAGCGCGGGATGGTTTTGTTTATTCAGCAAAATATGGCGCGCGAATAGGGTCTAAAGTCAATATAGCGCTAGACCGATAATTAAAATAGGGGTAGACCGGTAAAAATAGCGGTCTACCCTTATATTTTACCGGTCTACCGATAAAAATATCGGTCTACCCTTAAAATAAGGGTAGACCCCTATTTCAAATAACGGTCTAGCGATAAATTACCGGTAGACCGATAGTTATTTTTGACCCTTCTGCTCGAAATCTCATTAGCCAATCAAATGGCTCGTTACATCCTCAGCCCACCGGGAATATCAACGACCGTATAATACAAGCTCTGTGATTGGCTATCGAAAAAAATAGGGGTCTACCGATAAAAATAGCGGTCTACCGGTAATTTTATCGCTAGACCATTATTTTGAATAGCGGTTTACCCTTATTTTATGGGTAGACCGATATTTTTATCGGTAGACCGGTAAAAATATAAGGGTAGACCGCTATTTTTAAGGGTCTACCCCTATTTTAATTATCGGTCTAGCGCTATATTGACTTTAGACCCTATTCGCGCGCCATAGCAAAATGAAAAAAGTGATCAGTCATTCCATAATTACCTTAACCCAATACCGCATGGCGAAATTTTGGAATTGTCGAAATTTACAGACCATATTTCAAGTAAAATGAACTTAAAGTGACATTTCATTTCACATTTATTTCATTTTTTAAGTATGTCTTGATGCAAAGATTGTTTATTCTCATGCATAGAAATGCTATTGTCTATCCAAGTTAAACTGGGACAACTTAATTCCGCGTGCAAAGTCCGTTAGTTGAGCGTCTTAACAAAACATTGCCGAAGTGGGGTCATTACATATGCAGAAGTCCCGGGTTAATCTTTCTGGACAATATCAGTTTTTAAGTTGTTATTTACAAGCGAAAAATACGCCTTTAAAGTTGAGACAGAAACGACAAATTCTATATAGGCCTAAATCTGAACTGTTGTCCACAACATATTGTTTAATTTTGCACAAAAATATATATTTCTCGTAAACTGTTCAATATTTTGGCTTGAAATTTTCAGAATTTTCATAAGAAAACATGCTCTTTGAGATAGAATAAAAGTAAAATTTATGCAAAAATAACTGTGAAATGTCACTTTAACATGTTTTGTCTTTCTGGTAGAAAAAAATGTTGTACGCGATTTCTTCATTTTCCACAACGTTTTAGAATGGGTTATCATTTGGATCGTAAAAGGCGTGATTGTGTGGGAAATGTGAGAACCTTAAGAAACCGAATCGTTTATTTTAAAACTAGTCCAGCCGAACTCCCGCAACACTTTTCAGGAAGTTCTTGGTAGTAGTCCCCAACCCTATTAATCGTTATTCTGTGTGATAATAGGGGCATGGATTACCACCATTTACTTCTGATAAACAAAACGTGGGTAGCGTGAATTATTCGGGATTGAGTGCGATCGAGGCCTTGTCGACAACAAAACGGGTTTTGATAAACGAATGCTGGATTAATATGCAATATCATGTATGGAAAATATTAAGGCAAAAGGAGAAAAATTTTATGCTGATCATCTTTTTTTGCCTTGAAATGTTTCTCAATACCGATGAGTGAGGCACGTCAAAAGTTATTGTTTGGAAAAGGGCTAAGCATGGGTAGCGTGACTTTTTTTTTTTTTGGGGGGGGGGGGTGTCTTTTCAGGTAGGCCTAATTTTCGGACCGAACAGAACTCATAAACAATTCGATTTCCCTTTTCTCAATATTTTCCAAAACTTAATTTCTTCAGTGGATGTCAAATCCGGGTCTTGTTTTGTGACTACTGAGGGCGAAAAGGAGTTGAAAGAATAATTTTTGCGTTAACCCTTTCCCGAACAAGACCTACATACTTCTGCCGTTCCTGATAACAAAACTTATTGAGATAAACATTGATATTATAAACGAAGAAATTGCTGATAATCGATAATTGATATGATATACTTGTTCAACTTTTGACATCAATAACATGTATCTTGTCGTCTGCAACACCTTTTAACTCGGCTTTATCTTAACTTTTGCCGTTTGGAAACTATTTTTGATAGGTTTGTCATAAACTTTAACTATACTGAGCAAAAATGAAAACTTTACACATACATTGCTTGTCATATTTCTTCTAAATACAACAAGTAAAGAAATCAAATGAATGTGCTTCGCATTGTTCATGGACTTGGTTGTGCCAAACACTAAACGTTTTGTTGATCTTAATTACAGGGATGAAAAACGGACCCTTTAAGTGTGACAGGGGTCCGTTTTTTAGCTCGACTTTTCGATGAAAATGAGAGCTTATACTGTCACCCGGGCGTCGGCGTTGGCGTCGGCGTTGCAACAAAGGTTAAAGTTTTTTCAAACATCAATAACTTCCATACTATCAAAGGGATTCAACCCAATCTTGGAATACTTATTCACCATCCCACCCTCTACCTTACTATCAGGGCCCATGACCCTGGCTCCATTATATTTGGAGTTATGTCCCCTTTATAATAAGCAACTTAGAAAGTCGAGCGCGCTGTCTTCGGACAGCTCTTGTTCAGGTGTACAATTTTAACAGAATTTGTACAAAATTTAAACCCTCAGAAATCCGAGCAGAAGAATGCAAACCTTGCCAGACTGCACGGAGTGGTAGTCTGACAACTTACCAGTCAGAAAATGTAAAGAAGCTTGCATAACACTGTTTAAGCTTTTTTTAAAAAAAAAATGATGTTTGAAAAGCAGAATTTTCATTATGTTGCAAAGCTTGAAAATTTTATAATGCAATCTCAATAGGAAACTGAAATCGCTATTGCATGGACATCTGGGAACAATCCTATTCGAAAAAGGGGTCTAATAATCCCCTGTAAGGCCTGCATGATGTTTACATAAAAACAATCGAAAAGCGTGATGAATTTGTGAATATCAAACATTTTAAATTCCCTATTTGTTTATGTAAAAGGGAGATAATTCACAAAATTGACAAATTAGACCTTTATTTTAGAGCTTGCTACAAGTGATAAGAAAGATTTTTTGTGTTTTTATTTGGCAATCCGGACTTGATAAATTCCGAAAAAATAGTGAATCGTTTCCTGTGCATACGCATATGTGACGTTAGATGTAACTAGCTGTAAACGCATTAAAGTGACATTTCAGATTTTTTTGTCATAAATTTTACTTTTATTTTTATCTGAAAGAACATATTTCCTTATGAAAATTCTGAAAATTTCAAGCCAAAATATTGCGCCGTTTACGAGAAATTTATATTTTTGTGTTAAAATTGAACAAATTGTTGTGGACAACAGTTCGGATTTATATGCAATTTATCGATTATGTCTCAACTTTAAATGCGTGTTTCTCGCTTATTGGCAACAACTTAAAAAACTAATAGTATTTATACTCATTAGAATAACCAATCTTTGCATCACGACATACTTTGAAAAATTGAAATTGAAATGAAATGTCCCTTTAAGGGCCGTAACTCTGACATTAAAGGAGACAAGGCAATGAAATTTCAACAAAACGATTGCTGAAAGCCTGGGAAATAACGTCTTAATATATTTCAGGCTTTTAGTTCGATACTTTTCCAGAAACAAGAAATCTTGAAGTGTAAAGTTTTCATTTTTGTTCAGTATAGGCCGGAACATGTTTGTTCCTAGTTAAAGTTTATGAGAAACCTATTGGTTATCAGGAATTGGAAACAGAGGGGTACATGAGAGAATGGTGGTTATTAGTATGATCATGTTTTCTTTATTTTCTACAAGACTTTTACATCCCAGTGAAAATTTGTTTTCGAAAGGGTCTTGTTGTTCAATTGTTTATTGCATTGGTGAAGGCACAGGTGTGCACTTCGAGGCAAACAATAATTGGGATATATATTGAGAGAATATTGCGCTAAAATAGATCGGTTTTATACATATAACTACGTAGACAGTGCATTATCATTCAGTTTGTCTGGATCTACACCACTATTTATATGATAAAATCTATCCCTATTCGACGTTAATCTAAGTGGGCGTGTAGCTGGAGGCTCGTTAATGGTGTTGTGGTAGTACTGGTTTGAGAAACAACAGGAATCCATGGGAAGTTGTCCAGCCGCCGCGATATGACCCTGGCAGTTGAAAACGGCGTAAAACCCCAATAAACTTAAACTATCCCTATTCGAGATAACCGATGTGAACACGACGAACGTCAACTTTATTTCAATCAAAGTGCTGAGAGCACTGTAATTGGACGTCTCTGATTGATTGAGCGGGATTGTACATGAACGAAAGATATTTTGTTCATTGTTCTGTGTTTAATTCGATAAGATCGGTTTCAGAAATACGAAATCGACTTTATTACAAAAAATACCCTATTAGGCTTCAAATTGATTTGATTGCCGTTTCAAGACAATTGATTTGTCTCTATGAATATTCACTATTAATTTGATTACCCAATTCCATTAAGGCCATGTGATTAGCAATTTTGTCTTCTTGTTTCGGTTTAACTAGATCTATGAGTATTGTCGTCAGTTACACCTTTTGCTGATTTTATAAAGAACGATACAAAGCAATTTATTCAAAATGTAAGCCAACGCACTATATAAATGAAAGCCGAGATAGCTCACTTGGCAGAGCACTCACCTTGTACTCTTTACACATGTCTATATCTGGAAAGCCCTGGGTTCGAATTCTACTTAGACATTTTTCTTTTTTGTCATCTTTTTTTTCGACTTTCATCTCCACCATTGTTAGGCAAGAAAAACGACCGCAGTGATTTAGAATCGATCTAAACACAAATTCAACGAAATGAAGTAATGAAACGCCGATCATTTACATACAATTCCGCTCAATCAATCAGACCCGTCTAAATACAGTGTTCCAAGCACTTTGATTTTTATTCGTGTTTAGAGTAAGAAAAAAAAAACAAAAAACACACACAAAAAAAAACAAAAAAAAAGAAAAAAAAAAAACACGGCAGCAGTTTTCCTCATACCAGTACTACCAGCATCCTTACATCTACAGATGTGCATACAATGAAGAAATTGGAAACATGCCGTCGGGAAAATGACAGTGGAGTACAATACGCAATTTAAATTTTCATATCATTATCAACGAACATTTGAGAATTGCAATGTCCCTATCTGTACACATATTCACCCGATCATCCAGGTACCATCGTCACTGTTGCAGATCCATTGCTCCATCTTCTTAGCACAATACACGTAAACGGGTCACTTAAACGTAAAAAATACAGATCGCTGTCACTCGATCTTATACTAGTAATAATCATTGTTGTCATGATCATTGATCTGTATGTAAATAGGTCATGATACTGTCGAATATCAGTGATACAGATGCTGGAGAGAAAAGAAAAATAAAAGAAAACTCGTAAGAGCAACTATTTTTTCTGAATATGTGGATATCACTAGCGTCTCATCTGAGGCTGTACAGATGGAACCCCGATTTGTCATCGAGGCGAACCCGAGTTGCGAAATGAACTCAATTTTAAAATCCTGTTTCCAAAATACATCTCGTGGAAACCCAGTTTCTGTAAATATGTCAAAGACTTAAACAACAATGATCAAAGAAAAAGAATTTATCACACACAATACGTGCATTAAATTGAGTAATCATCCAAAAATGTCTGCTTTCAGTAAACACATCAAGAAAAACAAACATTTTAACAACGTTACACAGAAGAAATAATCCGAACTGGTTTCGAACCAACGGCGTTCCAAATTTCATACTGAAAAAAGGTTGCGAGGCTAATCCTTTCCCGTTTGAACTATCACTGCTGTTGATGATAGAGGGCGTTTGTTAACTTTATTAACATAGTGTATGCATGTATCGCTTTCTAAAGATCTTACCCTTTACACAATATTAAGAAAGTCATATCACTACAAGAAAATGGTAAAATCGAAAAAAAGATCGTAAAGTTGGTCAAGACGTGGCATGAATTGAATCGGCCAATGAATCTTATAGTGTTTGTTAGAGAACACATAGAAAGCAGGAAAAGATACGACAGTTTTCCTGTATGGTCGCAAAATCTATTTTGAATTTTGGTCAACTGGCAATTGAGTTTGAGAAGGGTTTTTTGGTAATGAAAACCCATTTCGACTGTCGAAAAGTGGTTATAAGAATTGGACGTCCTTTCGGACGTCCAATTAAAAATGAAATGATTTCCGTGCCACTTTGTTAGCCTTTCCATTTGATATCTTTATTGACAAGCACATGTGGTTAGATTTCCACACCGTGACACACAATCAGCAACTTGAATTTAGGTAGAACACCCCCGTAATGTCGCCATTTTGAGATTTATAAAACATCGGATTTTTCCGAGCGTCGTCGTCACGTATCCGAACATATTCGGGACGCGGTGGTAAACATTCGGCGATGAAAAATTACACCGCCGAATGTTTACGACCGCGTCCCGAATCATTCCGACGTCGCGCGAATCTCATTTCGGGTATGCTACCTTAACCCTACCCAAAAAAGCCAGATTCTGGACTATTTAAATGTGAAAGTTACTATAGGTGATAGTCTTATAATGACACAAAAGGAGAAAATGTTGCTTATCAGCAATTGCTTATCAGGAATTTCTTCTTTCACATCAATGTTTCTGTGCGCTTTCTCCGACAAGAACGTCAAAACCTGGCCTGCATTGCATGTTAAATGTCGAAATTATAGAATCTTCATGAAATATAGTTACTTCTTACGGTTGCCCATCCACTGATGGGGAACTCGGCCAAAGCGAGGGACGTTTTTTCGCAAACAGTGTATTCCGTCGGTGTCGTTATAAAATATCGTAACTACTGCTTTATCAGCTTGGGCACATCACACTGTCTGTTTGGAAATGATGCACTGTTACACTAAAACATATAGGTAAACGAAATTTTGCATGTTCTGACTTTCGGCAAAGCTTATTGTTTTGTCTGTTGTTTTGTGCTTTCAATCAGGACCAGTTGTACATTTTTTTGTCCTTTTTCGTCGTTTGGGAAAGCGTTAATGAATAGTTGTAACCAATACCACAAATATGCATTGCTTATCGTATTCTCTCATCTGTCGCAAGTCTTTTAATCCCGTTTTTTCTCTTGAAATGCGATACGTAATCTTAATGCATTCCTTATTCTAATCATTTCCCAGTCAATGCATGGTTCTTGAGTCTTAAGAAAAGGCCTGAGAAAACATTGAAGCAGAAGAAAAATGTTGATAACCAGCATTTTCTTTTTTGCCTTAAATTTTCATGTGCTATATTGTACACAATATTATTTAACAACATTCATTATGTCGTCTGCAAAATATTTCTAATGGAAACAGTCTGAATTGTTGCCGTTTGTGAAAGGGTTCAACGTAGTGAAAAAGACGATTATTATTATGCAGACTAAGCATGCGTGGTCCATCTACCAGTTTCTCTCGCCATTAACCCATTCCCAAAACGACACAATTTTGACCAATTCAAATATGCTGCAGACGACAATTTCAAGGGAATGAAATTCTACATAGTTTGGCCTTTTTACGTAGAAAACAATGTGGGAAATGAAGAAATTGCTTGTGGCAAGCAATTTCTTCATTTTCCACAATGTTTTCCAAAGTCGTTATCTTTTGGGGAGTCAAAAGGAGTAACTATGAGGTAATGGCTTAATACCATATCCTTTCAAAGCCACCACCTGCTCGTTCAAAATAGGCTTATGAGTATCCGCCTGTCGGTTTGAGACAAATGGCAAAATAAATATTCTCCGCAGTCGGGAATCGAACCGTGGGCTACAAAATTGAGAGTCTAAGGCACTTTCATCTACGTAAGCGTCGCGACCAAGCCTTGGTTTCAAGTCTCATCCAAAAGATTTGAATCGAGTTTTGTCAACTGATATTCATATGGATACAGGACCTTCAATCATTTGAAATATCACTTGAAATAATGGATTATGGAGTTACGGGATTCTCAAAACGGCGTCCTTTTGGTTTTGTATTGTTTTAGGTTATTTATCCTCGGTTGCCGGTTGCCCATATGACCGAGTAGTAGACTGGGCGTGCCCAGGAAGGAACTCCCTTCTTTTGACCTGTTTCCAGCTTTGAATGGTGGAGGAAGACCCCAAGTGAGCACCTGGGTAGAACCACCGACGTTCCGCAAGCCAGCTGGATAGCTTCCTCACATGAAAGTTCATACGTCCCTGGCGGGATTCGAACCAACAGAGGTGAGGGGCAGGTGATCCTGAGTCAGCGACTCTAACCACTCGGCCACGGACGCCCCCTTTTGGTTACAAAAGGACAGCATTTGCAAAAGAGAGTTTAACACTTTCCGAAACGGCAAGAAATAAGACTGTTCGAACTCGGCAGCTGCTGCATACGACAACATTTAGCACACAAAATATTGAGGCAAAAGGAGAAAATTCTGATCAGCAGAATTTTTTTCTTTTGTCTAAATGTTTTCACATGCCTATTTTCTTACGGACGCCAAAACCAGGTCTTTTTTGTGACGGGGCCAATAAAGGGAAATGTTCCGGAAATGGAAAATTATGCAACAGATACGGGACATAAAACGTCCTCAATTAAGACCCGGTTTTGACGTCCATATGAAAGACATCATTGCAAAGCAAAGAGAAAAGAAGAAAATAATTTAGCATTTTCTACTTTTGTCTCAACACTTTCCATATTAAAAGGAAGAAAGTAACACTTATTTTGTCGTGTGGTAAAGGGGAGATGTGTAAGTCAAATTAAGGGCAAATAAATTAAATGTTTATTGTGCAATGGGTATAAAAACATTGCCAAAGGATTTAAATAAGATTCAAGTCGAATTAATGTTATTTGAGCCCTTTCCAAAAAGACAAAATTTTGGGCAATTATCATTTGAAAGATACTGCGGGTGAAAAATTGGATGCTGATAAAACAGAATTGTGGACAATATAGCACAGAAAATATTGAGGCAAAAGGAGAAAATCATGGTAATCAACATTTTTTTCTTTGGCTCAATTTTACCCAACCCATTTCTTAGACAAGGTTAATCAACACCAGGTGAGGTCTTGTTTGAGAAAGGGTTTAACAGTCCTAACACAAACATCTGCAAAACAGATATCCAAGGAAGACATAGACGCAAAAACAAGAAAATGCTGATAACTAAAATTTCCTCATTTTCCTTCGATGTTATCTATGCTTTACATATTTCCTATTATCAGCTCTATTTACCCTATTTTCCTACCTATTTTCTGATGTAGGCTTCCTTTTTAGCCTTCCCTTTTCAAGCCATTAAACGTACTATGGTCTGATATAAGCCCTTCTCTTGAAAAGCGAAATACAGACAGTTTTGAAATACATTGAGAAAAAGAAGAAAATGTAATATTCAGTATTTTCTCCTTTTCCAAAAAGATTTCATTTCATATTGATTGCCAAATTTGAGTAAAAAGTGACATTATTCAATTTCATATCTACATCCCTTTACATTTGGATAAATCTGATATATGTACGTCTGGGAAGAGACTAAGATAAAGAATGTATCTTTTTCCAATCCCGTACTGAGTCCATTTTTCCTTTGAGCATGGCCTCCCACCAGGTTGTCAAAAAAGTTTCCGAAATCATCCTAAACCAAGGCGTTAGTATACAAGTCTCTTTGTTTCTCTCTAGTAAATCACTCAATTCATTCTTATCCACAAATCTATAATCCTTAACTTCATTTTTGTTGACAGACAAAGAAACATCACTCTTTATGAACAAGATATAGTCAATCTCTTGTTCACCAAATATTCCATCACTAGGAATGTTGTCAGCTTTATACATGATTCTAGTTACATAAACAAACGCATCAAGCGGGATCTGATCTGGAGAAATGCCTAACTCATGTTTCAGTTTTCGTTGTGCCGCACGTTTCACGCCAATCGCTTTCTTTTCCTCTGTTTCTAGATGATATTTTGACAATGGATGACTGCAGCATGTGTTTGTGTAGAGTCCAGGGTAGGTAATCTTCGCATCAGACCTTTGTTGTAAGAGTAACTTCCCTTCCGTGTTAAATAAAAACACGCTAAATGCTCTATGCAGCATGCCGTTCTCGATGTTTTCCAGTAGATGACACGTCTTCTTGCTCTCTGTACCTACAACCTCATCATTCTCGTTGACCAGAATACACGGCTCGTCTAAATACTGCACCTGGGTATCATCGTAATTTGATAAAACTCTGTTCAACCCATACATACTACTAGTTGACATTCCCCTATAAGCATTTCCTATATACAAACTCCTAACGTTGCAATTCTTCAAATACCTCGTAACTACAGCTTTTTTAAAGCTGTAGTTACGAGGTATTTGAAGAAATGCATCAATACACAAACTTTTGCTAAATTTTGTCAAATTAGATGAACATCGTTTTAGTGAATTGCTCAACATGATGAAAAGATCATTAAAATATACAGTAATATATAGAATCTAGTTCCTTCCACAATTTATACTTTCCTATTCCTCTTTGTCACTTGATTCTTTTGTAAGAGTCAATTGAATCCTTGGCAAAAGGAAGTTAAAACGGCCTCTTGACAATATGAAGTTATATATGGCCCCTTGACAATATGAAGTTATATATATGGCCCCTAAGCAATATCTCTGGCAAGTTTGTGTTCATATATCAGAAGATCTAAATGAGTCTGTAAAGATGTCAAACTTTCAGAGTTTGCTGTATTTCATCCAAATAAAAAACTATTATCCTCTATCGGACTAGTGTTGAGTGATCACTCTTTAAATTTCCACTCCTGTCTGCACATCGGACACTGCTGTTGAATCTGTTGTGAGTTAAGCCACTTGACTATACAGTGAATGTGGAAGCAATGAGAGCATTCACCCCAAACTGAAAAAGAAGAAAGGTTTTTTTTTGTAAGAACCCTACAACAGAGCTGCAAATAAGAGAGGGTTTTGGCTTTTCAAAATGCAATATTTCCTTTATTGTTCATCAAACCCCATGTTGTGGGTGCTCATTTGAATTGCCTTGTTGAGACGATTCAAATAAGTACCCATATCATAGGGTTTGGATTTGAAATAACAAATTTAAAATGTCTTTACACCCTCTAACTATTACTCTGCCTAGCAGAAAATAATCTGATTGTCTCCAAGTGGTTTACAGTCAAGACAACAAAGAACACCATATATTTGTGCAGAACTGACCGATCTAAATTAAATGAAATCAAATCTTGTTCCGTGAAAATACACATGACAGGCTTAGCCTGCCATGTGTATTGTCAGGTTTAATGATTTCATTCTAGGTAGTGACTTGTAATTAGCCTGCAGGGGTTCTGAAATCCATTGTTCAGTTGCCCAGCCTGTCCCAAAGGAATTACAGACAAGTAAATTTTGCTAACATTTTGCTCTTTTTTGTTCATACGGACAACTGACATTAATAATTTTGTCAAACAAACAAACACGGACAAGTAGCTAATTTAAAGATTTCAGAACATCTGAATTAGGTATATTCTAGTGTAACTGAAATTTTAAACTTTGCATTACCTAACAAATATGTTCTCCTGGTAGTTTACAGTCAGGACAACAACCATCAAACGATATACACCTGACTGCAACTAATCAATCAAAAGTAAATAATCATTAACCCATTACGACACAGTGACTCTTTTTGACTCACTACAAGATAACAGCTTTGAAAAACATTGTGGAAAATGAGAGATTGCTTGTAACAAGCAATTTCTTCATTTCCCACAATTTTTTCTACCCAGAGAGATGCAAAATTCCTTTCAATTAATATTGTCGTCTGCGGCATCATTGAATTTGGACAAGTCCAAAGTTTTGTCGCTTGGTTATGCGTTAACAGAAAAACTTTGAAAATAAACATGACAGGCTAGGGACTGGTCGTTCAGTATCTAGGACAATTATTGATAGTAAGCTTGCATTACCTAGTGGACAATCGTCTCCTGGTAGTTTACAGTCTGGACAACAACCATCAAACGCCATACGACAGATACCGCAGTTCTCATCATTGGCTACCCATCGCCATGTAGCAACAGCTGTCCAACTGTGGGAAATTGAATAAACAAGATATGTTTGTAAAACATAACAAATAAACAAGATATGTTTGTAAAACATAACAAATAAACAAGAGATATTTGTAAAACATATAAGCCTCCCCTCAAGTTAGGACAACCATCAAATGCCATACGACAGATACCGCAGTTTTCATCATTGGCTACCCATCGCCATGTAGCAACAGCTGTCCAACTGTGGGAAATTGAATAAAAAAGATATGTTTGTAAAACATAACAAATAAACAAGATATGTTTGTAAAACATAACAAATAAACAAGAGATATTTGTAAAACATATAAGCCTCCCCTCAAGTTAGGACAACCATCAAATGCCATACGACAGATACCGCAGTTTTCATCATTGGCTACCCATCGCCATGTAGCAACAGCTGTCCAACTGTGGGAAATTGAATAAAAAAGATATGTTTGTAAAACATAACAAATAAACAAGATATGTTTGTAAAACATAACAAATAAACAAGAGATATTTGTAAAACATATAAGCCTCCCCTCAAGTTAGGACAACCATCAAAAGCCATATGACAGATACCGCAGTTTTCATCATTGGCTACCCATCGCCATGTAGCAACTGCTGTCCAACTGTGGGAAATTGAAAAAATATTGTGGTTGATAGACAGAAAATAAAGTTGAAAAGAACACTGAACAATTTTGTCAAATTCAAGGGCACGTAATTCGTAACTGTTTTTTCTGATCCGACCAGGATGGAAATTTAACTAAACCAAGATCTTATAGTCTTGATTTGTCAATATTTGTGGTTGTTTGAGCAAAAACAAAGTCAAAAAAGGCAATTTTGTCAAATTCAGGCACATCACTCTGAACTTCCTGGTCAGGTTAGACTGAAATTCAAACTCACCAAAGGTCTTATCATTCCATTTTCAACAACATTGTATTAAAACAAGAGGACCATGATGGTCCTATATCGCTCACCTGAACCAAGATGATATGAGCCACAGTTTTGTTCAGTTTTGTGACTTTAAGACTGAAAACAAACTTATGGTCAACAACATTGTGTCCAAATTTTGTCTCGGTTTGTCGCTATTTGTGGTTGTTAGAGTAAAAACAGTCGAAAACAGCAAATTTGTCAATTTGAAGGGCTCAGCAAACTCAGCAAATTCTACTATGATTAAGCTGAAATTCAAACTGGTGCAAGATCTTATGTTCAGCAACATAGTGTCCAAATTTCGTCTTGATTGGACAACAATTGTAGATGCTAAAGTGTAAACAAGGTCCGAAACAATCGAAAACATCAATTTTGTCAAATTCAAGGGTGTATTTATAACTCATGAACTTTTGATCTGATCAATCTGAAAATCAGCTCATACATGATATTTTAGTCCGTAACATTGTGACCAAGTTTTGTCTTGATTGGTCAATAATTGTAAGATGCTATAGTGTAAACAAAGTCAAAAACAGTCGAAAATGGCAATTTTGTCAGATTCAAGGGCGTATAACTCTTAACTTTATCATCCGATCAATCTGAAAATCAAACTCATACAAGATCTTATGGTGCCTAACATTGCCTCAAAGGTTTGTCTAGATTGGTCAATAATTGTAGATGCTAGAGTGTAAACAAAGTCGAAAACAGTCGAAAATGGCAATTTTGGTTAATTTCAAGGGCATATTACTCAAGACCTTCTCGTCCGATCAGACTGAAAATTCAACTCATCCTAGATCATATGGTCACCAACATTGTGTCAAAGTTTTGTCTTGATTAATCAATATTTGTAGATGCTAGAGTGTAAACAAAGTCGAAAACGGTCGAAAATGGCAATTTTGTCAAATTCAAGGGCACATAACTCAAGACCTTCTTGTACGATCAGACTGAAAATTGAACTCATGTGAGATGTTATAGTCAACAACATTGTGTCAAAGTTTTGTCTTGATTGATCAATAATTGTAGGTACTAGAGTGTAAACAATGTCAAAACTAGCTATTTTTCGCATTCAAGGGCAGATAACTCCGGACTTTCTAGTTCGACCTGACCCATAATCGAACTCATCCGAGATCTTATGGTCATACATGTTTTGACCAGGTTTGGTCAAGATTGGCTTATATTTGTAGATGCTAGAGTGTAAACACGAAATTGTGGACGGACAGACGGACAGACGGACGGACGGACAGACGGACGACGGACAAAAAGTGACCACAATAGCTCACCTTGAGCACTTCGTGCTCAGGTGAGCTAATAATAATATTATCACACACAAATTCAATCAATTAAAAAATTCTTATTCTTGGTCTTGTGACATTATGCAGACATGGCGAAGACCTGGAAATTTTTGTCAGACATTTGGTCTGACAATTTTAAATAATCTGTCAGACCGAATGAAATTCTGTCAGACCGAAAGATCAGAAAAATAAGACACATTTTCAATATTTTTCAAAGTATTGATTAACCTAGAGTTAACGACTAGAAAATTTGGTTTTATCAAAATCAGTCATGAGCTAATGCTAACAGTCTTTAGTTTTTCTACCATTTAGTACACCAAAATGACATATTCAAAAATACTTTGACTTTTTTTGGTAATAAACTGGCAGCTGCTGATAACTTTTTTCATAATTAGCTGGATTTTTTTTTTTTTAGAAATGCAGACTAAGACAGATCCACAAATATATTGAATAAAGAGAAGACAAGTGTAAAGGGTTACATCTATGTTTCATCCAAAAAAGTAAAGGGTCAACTCACAAAATATTTTTGGCCCCGTGCCAACACTTCCAAACACATCCGCTGCAGTCTTTTAATGTTTGATTTTACCCACGCTTTGTAATTGGCTGGCCCATTTTTGAATGACTCACACTAGTCTAGGGATGGAAATTAACTTGATTATCGCATGGATTACTGAAAAAAGGTCTTTAAGTTTTTATTTACATGTATACTCTTAGTTCTTGTTAAGTAAATTGTTGATCTTTTCATACAGACAAACCTCAAAATTAGTGTCGGACAGTGGGACTGACAGAAAGGAAAAAAAATATCGGACCTAGTGTATTTTCATCGGACAGGTCCGCAGGTTCGACGGTCTTCGCCATGACTGTGTGACATTTAGATTATTTAGATACGCTACTTAAGTAATTCAGTCCCAAACAAGACCTGGTTTTGACTTCCCTAGAAAGAACATGAGAAAGCATTGAGGTAAAAGAAGAAAATGTTGATAACCAGCATTTTCTCCTTTTGCCTCAATATTTTCTGTGCACTATTAACAGCCAATTTGTCATCTACAGTGGTTTATTAATCAATAAAATCACTCTAAAATTTAGCTGCTTAGGAAAAGGTAAAACTACTTACCCTGTAATTGTCAGCAATCACATGAAAAATAAAACAAAAAACAACACATTAATGATCGACAATGGGATGCAATGAATGTCCTAATGTATTGACTATTCCCAAACAACAAAATATGGTAACCGTAAGCCTACATTTAACCCTTCCCCAAAATAGACCTGGCTTTCAAAATTTGACATCCTTGTAAAGGCTTGACAAAATATTGAGACAGGTCTTCAAAAGAGGGAAACGCTGATAATCTGTAAGATCTCCTTTTTTGTCTCAATGTTTTGTCCTTTACTGTACCCATAGGTTATACTTTATTACTAGGGATGACTATTGCAGAACAAAATGACTATTGCGATAGTATTGCTATTGACCAAATTGCTATCGCGATAGTATTGCTATTGTAGGTTGCTATTGCGATACTATTGTTATCAGCATGCCCACTGGGTTTTCATTTTGGGGGTACATGCACCCTCTAACTTTGAAATTGAGGGTACAAAGAAAAATCTGGGGGTACAGTGAACGCTTTACTTTCAAAGTTAAGGGTACACCATATACATGTATATAAATCTTAATAATTCTTAACTACTACTAATGGTGCCAAACTAATTTAAGTGCCTAAATATTTACAACTGTTTTGCTGTAAAAAGCTTCTTAACTGGGTTAAATAATGCCACAACTATTCAAAAAGTACTCTTAGAAGTGAATGCACCTGCTACATAACTTGCTATTAACAACTACTCTGGTTGCAATTGCTACCTTCTACATTTCTTGTAAGTTATTATAGAATTGAAGAAATTAGTTTCTTTACATCTAAACTAAGTAGCTTTCAGAACCTTCAACAGCCAAAACCAGTTAAAACATTAAATATCATATAGATAACAGGAGCCAGTTGAACCAGTCAGTAGAAGAATCTTTAGAAATCTTTTGATAACACACAGACATAATTTAAATTAAATTAATTAGAGTTTCATGGCTGTCAATGTTTACGACCCCAGAGTTACCTGTTGATTGATAAGCCTCAAAGCTTCTTCAATGGATACAGTAAATGACTGTGACCACTTAATTATAGGATTGTCTTCTGATAATCAGGCATGCAAACCAGATACTCTTTCATTCAAAACGTTCACGTAATGGTCATAATCTTTTTACGTTAATCCATTATTCTATACGTGCTTGCACGGCTGGCCTATAAATCTGTATGTGAATTAATTTATTTCTACGTGAATTACGTACTGTAGTACGTGAATGGGCATGCTGGTTATATGCTTTTAGTGCTACAAATGGATATTTTTTCATTAAAAATCACATTTCCTAAATATTTTACATAAATAAACTAGTTTGCAGAATCATTGACAGCCTCGGTGGCGTAGTGGATAGCGCCCTCGACTTGTAGCCCAGCGGTTATGAGTTCGAGCCCCGCTCGGGGAAGGTGTGTCTTTGGGCAAGACACTTAATTGTCAGCCTCAGTCTACCCAGCTGTTTGAAGTGGGTAGCAGTGAGGTAAAACTTACTGCCTCTTCTCTTCCACTTGTAAAAATGTTTCGAGTTAGAAAAAGTTTGTTTCTGTTCAAAGTTATTCACTGTATATAGAGCACTAGTTACATGTAGATTTGTTACCATAAACTGGTACTACCATAAACTAGTTCAGCTAGTGGTGCCTCGATAAGCGGGGGAAAATACGCACAAACAAACAAACAAACAGATAACTAATCTGAAGGAAGAGAGTGACATTTCATGATTTGAGGAGCATGTCATTGATGTCTGATATTCAAGAGACAGATTTTTGGCCAAAATTTGACAATGTCATGTGACAAATTGCTATTTTTAGAACTATCAAAACTATTGCAATAGTGGAAACCACTATTGATATTGCCAGTTTCCTATCACGATAGCACTATTGCAGAGGTCACTATTGCAATATATCGATAGTCCGATGTATCATTACATCCCTATTTATTACCCTAGGTGTTGTTGGCGTCAGCAGCCTAAGAGTTTGATTTTTGGGAATTAATGCAGAGACTGCAATATCATGAATAATCAATGACAAAACATTAGATTATCATTTGACCAGTCATCAATACAAGATTACAACATGGTAGCGAAACATTTTGGGGCGAATCCTCACAGTTATATTTTTGAACTACTTCCATTATCTAATAGAAATTTGTATCCCCAAATTTGTTCCAAATAGTATCATACAAATAAAGAATAGGCTTCGTGTATCAATAGATCATTGAATCATCTTACTTTTCAATTTTATTTTCATTTTCGTCAGCGCCTTTCATCAATCATTTTTGGGTTCCAGCTAACTAAGATGGCTGCCCCCATGGTCACGAGAAAACGAAATTTTGTACGAAAGTTTCATTTGCCCGTGTCATATCCATCAGAAACCACATTTCAGAACTTCTCTGCCTACAGATCTAGATCAGACAATATTGGCAACTGTAGTAATGCACATCAAAGTATATTGTCAAATAGTCATGGGTTTTCGTGTAGTCTACCTTTGCCTTTGATGTTTGATTACGGTAAGTATCTTGTGCAGAGCTCCAGGTAGGATGCGTATTTGCGTAAAATACGCATTGATTTGGTCTGAATACGCATTAACTTATATAAAAATGCGTACAAATACGCATACAAAATAATGAAAACACATTTGATAATTGCCAGTTAGCGTATCAAGATCGGAAAATGTCGAGAAAAAAGCATACACTAGGAAATTCCAACAATTAACACAAACTTTTTGTCTGTAAAAAATAGGTTACGGCAGTCAGCTATCCGATATCTATTACGACTCTGATCAGCCAATCACAGTCTTGAATAATTGGGGAATACCAATTACGTTACCACTGTGACCAGCCGAGCGACAATCGGCTATTCCGTAGATCTACCGAATGATGCCGAGTGTTGTATTTGTTTGAATTTCAATCAATCGGTTATCTCCGTGAAAGCAAATCGTTACCCGATTTGACAGACCATTGCATCAATCCGTAAATAGTAAATGACAACTCGAAGTTGTTTGTTATTTTTTCAAACCGGCAAACGAGTAAATCCACTGCTGAGCAGATCGTAACTTTGGGCGATTTTTGCCGATATTCGTTCTGAAGTGGCCCTACAGGCAAAGATAGCACACGATGGTAATGTTGTTCAGAAGAAAAAAACCTTGATCAGGCGCGTCGCGTGGTTTTCAACATTGGGGCGGTGTACGGGGAGGGCTTGGGAGGGGTGTCCCCTCCCATCAGTAAGAAAATTTTGTCTGTGAGTAAACGAAATGGCGCCATTTCCTGGACTTTAAATCCTATTTCTAGCTTATTTTAACGATTTAGAATCGAGTATAATACAGGGAAAACATATCTATTCGCAGTGGCGTCTTTCCAGTTGCAGAATCTGGATATGAAAGTCTTTTCAGCCTTTGCGTTGGAGATTTTGTCGCCCTTCGCCGCCGACATACATGTATACAAAGCAGAAGCAAACATCGGCTGTCTGATATACATTAAATCGTCATATTTTTCCATCTTCGAAATAATCGGTGCTGAAGGCGATTTTTGAACGCACAAACAAAATAGACTAAAACCGATTTAAATGTAGGAATTTAAAAAAAAATCCTTTTATTCAACGTTTGCGCTTTGTTTAACCCGTATTTTTAAATCTGTCCATTTTCACGATGGAAATTGTGCATTACCGGATGGATAACGACTACCGGGACAAAATAATCTTAATTATGGTAAGATAAAATTGTAATATCTTTCTTATTTCTGCACCAATTTTCAAACGGCTTGTTGCGATTCAGCTCTTTCATCAAATAAGTATAAGTAATTTCCCCAAAATTTTGTCCCAACCGACCAGAAAGCGAAATAATAACTACGGTCAAATTAGCCCCTCTTCAGGTAAGATTTTTTGCGCCGCCCCTAACGCCAAATGCCTTTATACTTGCCGAATTATTGGGGCGGCGGCCGCCGCCCTTGCCGCCCCGCACGCGACGCCACTGTCGATGGTCAGAAACATACCGCGGTTAGATGGCCTCGAACCCGAAAATGAAAGTGGGTCGTTCCGGTTGTGTGTTCCTGTTTATTTTAGTCCTTTCCCGAACAAGAATGTAAATACGCCATGCCTCAAAAAATTATCTGGAAATATGCATAATAAACTGACACGATTTAAAAACGCAAAACATGTTTTCATTAACCATTACGTTCCTATTGCCTCGATCGGCACCATATTTGGGGACATGTATGAGACAATGTATACGCTTCACGCCCCAGCGATTTTGTCGTGTTTTCTGTAAACTATCCGGACATCTGAACCGCCCGTCACTAAATGCTCGTGCGTCTCGTGCAATCAGACCACGTGTTAAATCACTAAGATTTTTTGTGTACAAATTGCCACTTTGATTTACTTATTGAAAACATACGAGAACAACGAAAGAAAATTGTGTATAAAATGCTAGGGCTTACTTTGCGAAAAAGGAACCGAGTTTTTTGGCTTTTGATTTGCCGTGTTTCGCAAATGAAGGTAGCTAGACGCTTTAATGTAGCCGAATCGACGGTTCCAAGGTTAATGAGACGTGTAAACGACACAGGAAGATTTACAGACCACCCATGTCCTGGTCAGCTGCGTGTAACAACTGTACGTCAACATAATTGTATACGTCAACGTCACTAACGCAACAGATTTGTGATAGCTCAGTCTACAGCTAATTCTATGGTAGGTAATCGCGGGCGGCCTATACATTGCGACATGGTGATAAATCGCCTGTGAAAACACTGGGTTCACTGTCGTCGATGTTCAATGCCAGGCTCTTGACACAACATGCATTTTGGCATAATCTGACGTCCATTCAGGCATTATTCGTGGCTTTAAAGGTCATTTTCTGTCCTGTTATGTTAACAATTGTAACATTTACAATTTTACATGGCTATACATCGGTTTTGTAAGATGCAGGAGATACCATTTGTAAAAGTACTATTTTGCGTTTTTAAATCGTGTCAGTTTAGCATTGGAAAAAATTCTGAGGGGTAAATACCCCTTGCCTCAAAAAATTATCTGGAGCTCTGCCTGTGTAACTAAAAATCTACGGACAGTCATTTACTCTGAGCTATATTTATCCCTCCTTTCAAGAAAATGGCGGTATATTGATTTGTAATAATTGTCGATAGGAACAGAGACATAAACAAACATTCCATGTCTCTGATAGCAAGCAGGGCTAGAACTGGCTCAAAATAAGTTTGAGCCACTTTGAAAATTCCTGAGCCATTGAGGTGCCACTGCGCGGAGCCAATGACTCTCTTAAGACACATTTTCAATATTTTTCAAAGTATTGATTAACCTAGAGTTAACGACTAGAAAATTTGGTTTTATCAAAATCAGTCATGAGCTAATGCTAACAGTCTTTAGTTTTTCTACCATTTAGTACACCAAAATGACATATTCAAAAATACTTTGACTTTTTTTGGTAATAAACTGGCAGCTGCTGATAACTTTTTTCATAATTAGCTGGATTTTTTTTTTTTTAGAAATGCAGACTAAGACAGATCCACAAATATATTGAATAAAGAGAAGACAAGTGTAAAGGGTTACATCTATGTTTCATCCAAAAAAGTAAAGGGTCAACTCACAAAATATTTTTGGCCCCGTGCCAACACTTCCAAACACATCCGCTGCAGTCTTTTAATGTTTGATTTTACCCACGCTTTGTAATTGGCTGGCCCATTTTTGAATGACTCACACTAGTCTAGGGATGGAAATTAACTTGATTATCGCATGGATTACTGAAAAAAGGTCTTTAAGTTTTTATTTACATGTATACTCTTAGTTCTTGTTAAGTAAATTGTTGATCTTTTCATACAGACAAACCTCAAAATTAGTGTCGGACAGTGGGACTGACAGAAAGGAAAAAAAATATCGGACCTAGTGTATTTTCATCGGACAGGTCCGCAGGTTCGACGGTCTTCGCCATGACTGTGTGACATTTAGATTATTTAGATACGCTACTTAAGTAATTCAGTCCCAAACAAGACCTGGTTTTGACTTCCCTAGAAAGAACATGAGAAAGCATTGAGGTAAAAGAAGAAAATGTTGATAACCAGCATTTTCTCCTTTTGCCTCAATATTTTCTGTGCACTATTAACAGCCAATTTGTCATCTACAGTGGTTTATTAATCAATAAAATCACTCTAAAATTTAGCTGCTTAGGAAAAGGTAAAACTACTTACCCTGTAATTGTCAGCAATCACATGAAAAATAAAACAAAAAACAACACATTAATGATCGACAATGGGATGCAATGAATGTCCTAATGTATTGACTATTCCCAAACAACAAAATATGGTAACCGTAAGCCTACATTTAACCCTTCCCCAAAATAGACCTGGCTTTCAAAATTTGACATCCTTGTAAAGGCTTGACAAAATATTGAGACAGGTCTTCAAAAGAGGGAAACGCTGATAATCTGTAAGATCTCCTTTTTTGTCTCAATGTTTTGTCCTTTACTGTACCCATAGGTTATACTTTATTACTAGGGATGACTATTGCAGAACAAAATGACTATTGCGATAGTATTGCTATTGACCAAATTGCTATCGCGATAGTATTGCTATTGTAGGTTGCTATTGCGATACTATTGTTATCAGCATGCCCACTGGGTTTTCATTTTGGGGGTACATGCACCCTCTAACTTTGAAATTGAGGGTACAAAGAAAAATCTGGGGGTACAGTGAACGCTTTACTTTCAAAGTTAAGGGTACACCATATACATGTATATAAATCTTAATAATTCTTAACTACTACTAATGGTGCCAAACTAATTTAAGTGCCTAAATATTTACAACTGTTTTGCTGTAAAAAGCTTCTTAACTGGGTTAAATAATGCCACAACTATTCAAAAAGTACTCTTAGAAGTGAATGCACCTGCTACATAACTTGCTATTAACAACTACTCTGGTTGCAATTGCTACCTTCTACATTTCTTGTAAGTTATTATAGAATTGAAGAAATTAGTTTCTTTACATCTAAACTAAGTAGCTTTCAGAACCTTCAACAGCCAAAACCAGTTAAAACATTAAATATCATATAGATAACAGGAGCCAGTTGAACCAGTCAGTAGAAGAATCTTTAGAAATCTTTTGATAACACACAGACATAATTTAAATTAAATTAATTAGAGTTTCATGGCTGTCAATGTTTACGACCCCAGAGTTACCTGTTGATTGATAAGCCTCAAAGCTTCTTCAATGGATACAGTAAATGACTGTGACCACTTAATTATAGGATTGTCTTCTGATAATCAGGCATGCAAACCAGATACTCTTTCATTCAAAACGTTCACGTAATGGTCATAATCTTTTTACGTTAATCCATTATTCTATACGTGCTTGCACGGCTGGCCTATAAATCTGTATGTGAATTAATTTATTTCTACGTGAATTACGTACTGTAGTACGTGAATGGGCATGCTGGTTATATGCTTTTAGTGCTACAAATGGATATTTTTTCATTAAAAATCACATTTCCTAAATATTTTACATAAATAAACTAGTTTGCAGAATCATTGACAGCCTCGGTGGCGTAGTGGATAGCGCCCTCGACTTGTAGCCCAGCGGTTATGAGTTCGAGCCCCGCTCGGGGAAGGTGTGTCTTTGGGCAAGACACTTAATTGTCAGCCTCAGTCTACCCAGCTGTTTGAAGTGGGTAGCAGTGAGGTAAAACTTACTGCCTCTTCTCTTCCACTTGTAAAAATGTTTCGAGTTAGAAAAAGTTTGTTTCTGTTCAAAGTTATTCACTGTATATAGAGCACTAGTTACATGTAGATTTGTTACCATAAACTGGTACTACCATAAACTAGTTCAGCTAGTGGTGCCTCGATAAGCGGGGGAAAATACGCACAAACAAACAAACAAACAGATAACTAATCTGAAGGAAGAGAGTGACATTTCATGATTTGAGGAGCATGTCATTGATGTCTGATATTCAAGAGACAGATTTTTGGCCAAAATTTGACAATGTCATGTGACAAATTGCTATTTTTAGAACTATCAAAACTATTGCAATAGTGGAAACCACTATTGATATTGCCAGTTTCCTATCACGATAGCACTATTGCAGAGGTCACTATTGCAATATATCGATAGTCCGATGTATCATTACATCCCTATTTATTACCCTAGGTGTTGTTGGCGTCAGCAGCCTAAGAGTTTGATTTTTGGGAATTAATGCAGAGACTGCAATATCATGAATAATCAATGACAAAACATTAGATTATCATTTGACCAGTCATCAATACAAGATTACAACATGGTAGCGAAACATTTTGGGGCGAATCCTCACAGTTATATTTTTGAACTACTTCCATTATCTAATAGAAATTTGTATCCCCAAATTTGTTCCAAATAGTATCATACAAATAAAGAATAGGCTTCGTGTATCAATAGATCATTGAATCATCTTACTTTTCAATTTTATTTTCATTTTCGTCAGCGCCTTTCATCAATCATTTTTGGGTTCCAGCTAACTAAGATGGCTGCCCCCATGGTCACGAGAAAACGAAATTTTGTACGAAAGTTTCATTTGCCCGTGTCATATCCATCAGAAACCACATTTCAGAACTTCTCTGCCTACAGATCTAGATCAGACAATATTGGCAACTGTAGTAATGCACATCAAAGTATATTGTCAAATAGTCATGGGTTTTCGTGTAGTCTACCTTTGCCTTTGATGTTTGATTACGGTAAGTATCTTGTGCAGAGCTCCAGGTAGGATGCGTATTTGCGTAAAATACGCATTGATTTGGTCTGAATACGCATTAACTTATATAAAAATGCGTACAAATACGCATACAAAATAATGAAAACACATTTGATAATTGCCAGTTAGCGTATCAAGATCGGAAAATGTCGAGAAAAAAGCATACACTAGGAAATTCCAACAATTAACACAAACTTTTTGTCTGTAAAAAATAGGTTACGGCAGTCAGCTATCCGATATCTATTACGACTCTGATCAGCCAATCACAGTCTTGAATAATTGGGGAATACCAATTACGTTACCACTGTGACCAGCCGAGCGACAATCGGCTATTCCGTAGATCTACCGAATGATGCCGAGTGTTGTATTTGTTTGAATTTCAATCAATCGGTTATCTCCGTGAAAGCAAATCGTTACCCGATTTGACAGACCATTGCATCAATCCGTAAATAGTAAATGACAACTCGAAGTTGTTTGTTATTTTTTCAAACCGGCAAACGAGTAAATCCACTGCTGAGCAGATCGTAACTTTGGGCGATTTTTGCCGATATTCGTTCTGAAGTGGCCCTACAGGCAAAGATAGCACACGATGGTAATGTTGTTCAGAAGAAAAAAACCTTGATCAGGCGCGTCGCGTGGTTTTCAACATTGGGGCGGTGTACGGGGAGGGCTTGGGAGGGGTGTCCCCTCCCATCAGTAAGAAAATTTTGTCTGTGAGTAAACGAAATGGCGCCATTTCCTGGACTTTAAATCCTATTTCTAGCTTATTTTAACGATTTAGAATCGAGTATAATACAGGGAAAACATATCTATTCGCAGTGGCGTCTTTCCAGTTGCAGAATCTGGATATGAAAGTCTTTTCAGCCTTTGCGTTGGAGATTTTGTCGCCCTTCGCCGCCGACATACATGTATACAAAGCAGAAGCAAACATCGGCTGTCTGATATACATTAAATCGTCATATTTTTCCATCTTCGAAATAATCGGTGCTGAAGGCGATTTTTGAACGCACAAACAAAATAGACTAAAACCGATTTAAATGTAGGAATTTAAAAAAAAATCCTTTTATTCAACGTTTGCGCTTTGTTTAACCCGTATTTTTAAATCTGTCCATTTTCACGATGGAAATTGTGCATTACCGGATGGATAACGACTACCGGGACAAAATAATCTTAATTATGGTAAGATAAAATTGTAATATCTTTCTTATTTCTGCACCAATTTTCAAACGGCTTGTTGCGATTCAGCTCTTTCATCAAATAAGTATAAGTAATTTCCCCAAAATTTTGTCCCAACCGACCAGAAAGCGAAATAATAACTACGGTCAAATTAGCCCCTCTTCAGGTAAGATTTTTTGCGCAAAACTTTCTTAATTCTGCGTCAATGTTCAAGCGGTTTCTTGGCTCTTTCCTCTGATTTATGACTTATTTGGGAACTTGTACTTTTCCCCCGAAAAAAGATCCCATCCGACCATAAAAACGATCTGAATTTTCTGTCAATTTTCTGGTCGGTTGGGACCAATTCTTGGTCAAATTTACAAGGATTCACAAACAAGTCAAATATCTGAGGAAAAATCTTTATAAGACGGGGTACATTCAACGGGGAACCCATGCAACAAACCGCTTGGAAATTGACATAGAAATAAGAAAGTGATTGCACGATTTCTTACCTGAAGCGGGGACAAATTTGTCCGTATTCGGTACCAATCCCATGATGTACAATCTCCACCGTGATCTTTAAAACATTTTTAATATTTGTGTAGCATTATGATATAAAATGTAAAGCGATAAGATGTTTTTTCCAGCAATGTTGATAGTAATAATCCAATTACTTCCGTCTAATTTCAAATTACAATCAGAATTTGAAAAAAAAATGTTCCGTGACGGTGTACCTCGTTGTTACATAGTTGAGCAATGAGTATTGTTTGGACCGTAACTTGCGTTGAATGATTGCGATTCTGGTGTCTTCTTACCATATTAACGTTTTAAAGGCTGATTAGCTTATGACAAGTTTACTTTCAGACAATATAGTAAGGAATGACGTTAAAATGTAAAGAAGAAAGTGGGCTTAATTTAAAGTTTTTATTATGGCTTCGAACAAAATCATTTTTTCATGACGAATGTCATCTAAAAGTCGCAAGTTTTTTTTATTTAACCACAAAAAATATGCATGTATTTATTTTATGTTCAAAAAGTTCTGGATAGATTAATCAACACGCAAAATCAGTTTGATTTCTGGTAATTATTTGATAAGCTGACATTTTCAGTCAATTACTACCTCTAAGTAAGGTAAAGGGTTAATTGCGAAACTATTGTAAGCGCTATACATTTTACATGCACCTACAATAGTCTTGCTATAATTACTGAATGTATATTCGAATGGATACCGCACGCTTTCACACTTATTTTATGACTGGCCATTTTATTACTTTAAAAGTGTGACCATTTCCCTGGCAACCGATAAGAAGGGAAACCAACCGATTGACATTTCGCCGCCCCTAACGCCAAATGCCTTTATACTTGCCGAATTATTGGGGCGGCGGCCGCCGCCCTTGCCGCCCCGCACGCGACGCCACTGTCGATGGTCAGAAACATACCGCGGTTAGATGGCCTCGAACCCGAAAATGAAAGTGGGTCGTTCCGGTTGTGTGTTCCTGTTTATTTTAGTCCTTTCCCGAACAAGAATGTAAATACGCCATGCCTCAAAAAATTATCTGGAAATATGCATAATAAACTGACACGATTTAAAAACGCAAAACATGTTTTCATTAACCATTACGTTCCTATTGCCTCGATCGGCACCATATTTGGGGACATGTATGAGACAATGTATACGCTTCACGCCCCAGCGATTTTGTCGTGTTTTCTGTAAACTATCCGGACATCTGAACCGCCCGTCACTAAATGCTCGTGCGTCTCGTGCAATCAGACCACGTGTTAAATCACTAAGATTTTTTGTGTACAAATTGCCACTTTGATTTACTTATTGAAAACATACGAGAACAACGAAAGAAAATTGTGTATAAAATGCTAGGGCTTACTTTGCGAAAAAGGAACCGAGTTTTTTGGCTTTTGATTTGCCGTGTTTCGCAAATGAAGGTAGCTAGACGCTTTAATGTAGCCGAATCGACGGTTCCAAGGTTAATGAGACGTGTAAACGACACAGGAAGATTTACAGACCACCCATGTCCTGGTCAGCTGCGTGTAACAACTGTACGTCAACATAATTGTATACGTCAACGTCACTAACGCAACAGATTTGTGATAGCTCAGTCTACAGCTAATTCTATGGTAGGTAATCGCGGGCGGCCTATACATTGCGACATGGTGATAAATCGCCTGTGAAAACACTGGGTTCACTGTCGTCGATGTTCAATGCCAGGCTCTTGACACAACATGCATTTTGGCATAATCTGACGTCCATTCAGGCATTATTCGTGGCTTTAAAGGTCATTTTCTGTCCTGTTATGTTAACAATTGTAACATTTACAATTTTACATGGCTATACATCGGTTTTGTAAGATGCAGGAGATACCATTTGTAAAAGTACTATTTTGCGTTTTTAAATCGTGTCAGTTTAGCATTGGAAAAAATTCTGAGGGGTAAATACCCCTTGCCTCAAAAAATTATCTGGAGCTCTGCCTGTGTAACTAAAAATCTACGGACAGTCATTTACTCTGAGCTATATTTATCCCTCCTTTCAAGAAAATGGCGGTATATTGATTTGTAATAATTGTCGATAGGAACAGAGACATAAACAAACATTCCATGTCTCTGATAGCAAGCAGGGCTAGAACTGGCTCAAAATAAGTTTGAGCCACTTTGAAAATTCCTGAGCCATTGAGGTGCCACTGCGCGGAGCCAATGACTCTCTTAAAATTCCCCTCCACCCACTTCCTCTTCCACAGCTGATTATCGATCCCCGCCCTCCCCTGCTGCTGACTTCCCCCTCCGCGGTTGTCTTCGACAGATCCAGGATTTCTGTGAGGGGGTTCGAATATTATCAATAGGGTGGTTCGTTTTCCTATTAATACACCATGTTATCTGAATTTCTGTGTAAAATTGAAATAATTAGACTTTAGAGGGGGTTAACTTGAACCTAGTTGCAATAATGTAACCGCAACCTTTTAGAATTTTGGTCTTGGTTTCACAAGCCAATACCCACCATCAAGTTTGTGGCTACGATAACGCAACTAATTTGAACCCCTCGAACCCCCTCTGGATCCACCAGTGGCCATCGTCTGCAAAAATAATTAAATTCAGTAGATCTATCTGTCTTTTAGAGGCTACATTCTTGCGCATACGAAAAGTGCATGCTGTCTCAGTGTGAAACATAAACTTTTTCCGTTACCAGACAGTCAAGCTGGTTGCTGCTGGCCCTGACCAAACATGCACTGTGGTCTTTACAAAGAAGGAAAAGATGTAAGGTCAAATAAAAAAATATGTGTGGTTCAAATTACATGTTGAAAAAAATAAGGGTCGCTCGGTCGGCCAGTGGCGGATCCAGAGGGGGTTCGGGGGGTTCAACCGAACCCCCTCTGTAGCCAAAATATTTAATTTTCATGCAGAAATTCAGCCAAATTTGTGTAATACTAGGAAAACGAACCCCCCTTTATGAATAATCGAACCCCCCTAACAGAAATCCTGGATCCGCCGCTGGTCGGCTATTTTATTTTTTTGTTTTATTTTAGATGGGTTATGTTACCTTTTTTTCTTGGTATGTTTTATTTTATTTTATTTTATTTTTTTTGAGGGCAATGAAAAATTTAGGGTCGGCCCCAATTTGCTAGTGTTGGTTAGGTAACCTGAACAGGGTGCCCACTGGTCAGGGAAAAGTCAGTGAAGTTTGTAATTTCTTCAAGGTCAGGGAAAAGTCAGGGAATTTAGAAAAAATGGTCAGGGAAAACTGAAAAGCTTAAAAGGTCAGGGAAAAGTCAGGGAATTTTGAAATTTTCTTTTGCTCAAATAAAACAAATAGAAGAAAATGAAATAAAGTAAAACAGATAATCATAGCTATGGCATTTTTCAGGTTTTAATTAACAAACCACTGTTGTTCTTTTAAACATTACTCTGCACTAATCATTTCATCATTTTAAATTTTTAATATTGAATAAAGGCTTAACATTTGAAACGGATCTTCTATTAAAATCTAATGCTCTTAGGGCGAAATCTGTAAGCAAGAGGAAAGAAACTGACAGTGAAGAGAAGAATGTTGAACATCTCCAGAGGAGGTTGAAGAAATATTGATACTAAGAGGGTAGTTACATTATGTGGTGTGGTATGTGTATTAATACTTGCACAGCTGCAAGGACTGTGCACCATTTGGTTTTAATTGCTTTTTAGTTTGATGATGAGTGTAACATGATTTAAGTCATATATGCCATCTCCTTCCAAATCACTTAGATATTACCATTGTCCTCTTTCAAGTGACATTTTGATGTCAAGTGAATATTAAAGCCCTCAAATATATTCATTATATATCACCAGTTTCCTACAAACATTCATTAGTTGCACTTGTACCTGACAAAGCTGGTTTTAAAATGCTCTAAAATTGCAGCACTTGAGCATGCAATATGTCAAAATGTACATTAAATTGTGCTAATGATAAACTGTTCACACATGCACAGAGGTATCCATTTTTGTCAAGAAAACTACTGAAAATAACTAGTAAACAGGATAATATTTTAAGTGAAGATAAATGTGAAAGGCTATCAGTGCAGGAATTTTTGATTGTAATGTATCTAGATAAGTAATGGCCTTATTAATTGAGAATGATGCTCACAGAAAGTTGTTTGAAACAGTTTAAAGTGACATTTCACATTTATTTCATTTTCAAAAAGTATGTCTTGATGCAAAGATTGTTTATTCAAATGCGTAGAAATGACATCAGTTTTTTGAAGTTGTTATTCATAAGCGAAAAATACGCCTTCAAAGTTGAGACAGAATTGACAAATTCTATATAAATCTGAACTGTTGTCCACAACAATGTGTTTAATTTTAGCACAAAAATATATATTTCTCGTAAACGGTTCAATATTTTGGCTTGAAATTTTCAGAATTTTCATAAGAAAACATGCTCTTTCAGATAGAATAAAAGTAAAATTTATGTAAAGATAATTCTGAAATGTCACTTTAAGTAAGACAAAGACTGAAGAAGTATTTCTCATTTTCTGTCATGTATAGAGGTGTACACTTTAAAGTTTAAGTCATAACTGCAACCATAAGTATTAACATTTCAATTGTTGTCTAAGAAAATGTATTTAACTATTTCAAGCAGGACAAATTATCTTTTCTCTTCATCATGTATAAAAAGTTGAGCATTTTAAGGATTCTACTAATGCCCGGTACATGTAAGTTCAACAATAACATTTGAATTGTTATTGTAAGAAATCTTGATAAAAAGCGGATGGATCGAACGGCTTTAGGGGAGAATGAGTCTGTTTAGCGCGAAAAAAGGTCAGGGAAAAATGAATTTTGGTCAGGGAAAAGTCAGGGAATTTTATTCCAGATGAAGGGTGGGCACCCTGCTGAACCACACCTATTTTTAGCTCCACTGACCTTTCAGGCCAGCGGGCTATTGTCATGGCGGTGTGTCCGTCGTGCGTCCGTGCGTGCGTGCGTCCGTGCGTCCATAAACTTTTTCTTTAAAAATCTTCTTCTCAAAAACTACTGGATGGATTTCAACCAAACTTCACAGGAATGATCCTTGGGTGACCTTCTCTCAGATTCCTTCAAAGAATATGGATTGAACCAGAATAACCTGAGTTATCTGCCCTTGAATGTCAAAAAAAGCAGTTTTTGACTCTAGTTTTCTTCTAAAATCTACAAATATTGAATAATCAAGACAAACCTTTGACAGAATAATGCTGACTACAAGATCTTGCTTTGGTAAAGTTTTCAGCTTGATCTGAATTTTACATCATGAGTTATGTGCCCTTGAAATTGACAAAATTGTCATTTTCGGCTCTATTTTGACTTTGTTTTCACTCTAGCAACTACAAATATTGACTAAACAAGACAAAACTTTGACAGAATGATGCTGACTATAAGATCTTGCCTTGGTAAAATTTTCAGTTTGATCTGAAATTTAAAGCATGAGTTATCTGCCCTTGAAATTGCCAAAAATTGCCATTTTCGGTTCTATTTTGCTGGTTTTGACTTTATTTTGTCTCTAAAATCTACAAATATTGACCAATCAAGACAGAACTTGCACAGAATATATATAAGCATTATATGCTGCCTGGGTTTAATTTTCAGCTCGATCGAAATCTTACATCATGAGTTACGTGCCCTTGAATTTGACAAAATTGCCATTTTCGACTTTGTTTTCACTCCAACAACCACAAATGTTAACAAATCAAGATGATACTTGGAAAGAATCTTTTTGACAACAAGATCTTGCTTATGTTAATTTTCAACATGATCACACTGTTACAATCTGATTTATGTGCCCTTGAAATTGACAAAATTTCAGTTTTCGACACTTTTTCCACTCTTGAAGCCCACGGATATTGACTAATATAGACAAAATTTGAACAGAATGATAGTGACCATAAGATATTGAATGTGTTTAATTTTCGATTTGATTTTAAATATACATACTGAATTATGTGTCCTTGAATTTGGCAAAATCACAGTTTTCAATTATTTTATTATCGCTCTAACATCCCTAAAATATTAGTCAATCATTTACCTTCTTTTTGCATTGACCACATGATTGCTGCTTTTGACTTTGTATTTGCTGTAAGAACCACAAGTATTCAAAATTCTAGTCAAAACTTGGATTTAATATTAAAAGAGATTCAGGCCTGTGCAGCGACTCAAGACCTTCAGGTCTTTCTAGTTCTTATTTGGCCTAAACAACAATAATCCTTTCATGATTTAAAAGGCCAGTTTTGAATTACAGATAAATGAAGATTTTAAAGAGCCCATGTTTTTATTAGCTCACCTGAGCACGAAGGTGAGCTATTGTGGTCGCTTTTTGTCCGTCGGCGTCCGTCCGTCTGTCCACAATTTGTTGTTAACACTCTAGCATCCACAAATATTGACCAATCTTAACCAAACTTGATCAAAACATGTATGACTATAAGTTCTCGGATGTGTTCGATTTTGGGTCAGATCGGACCAGGAAGTCAGGAGTTATGTGCCCTTGAAAGTCAAAAATAGCTACTTTTTAATTTGTTAACACTCTAGCATCTACAAATATTGACCAATTTTAACCAAACTTCAACAAAAGATGTATGACCATAAATTCTTGGATGAGTTCGATTGTGGGTCAGATGGGACCATGAAGTCAGGAGTTATGTGCCCTTGAACGTCAAAAATAGCTATTTTTTAATTTGTTAACACTCTTGCATCTACAAATATTGACCAATCTTAACCAAACTTTAACAAAACATGTATGACTATAAGTTCTAGGATGAATTTGATTTTGGGTCAGATCGGACCAGGAAGTCAGGAGTTTTGTGCCCTTGAACGTCAAAAATAGCTACTTTTTAATTTGTTAACACTCTAGCATCTACAAATATTGATCAATCAAGACAAAACTTGGACATAATGTTTGAGACCATAAGTTCTTGGATGAGTTCTATTTTGGGTCAGATTGGACCAGGAAGTCAGGAGTTTTGTGCCCTTGAACATCAAAAATAGCTACTTTTTAATTTGTTAACACTCTAGCATCTACAAATATTGATCAATCAAGACAAAACTTGGACATAATGTTTGATACCATAAGATCTCGGATGAGTTTGACTTTCAGTCTGATCTGATCAGAAAGACAAGAGTTATGTGCCCTTGAATTCGACAAAATTGCCATTTTAGGCTGTTTTTGACCTTGTTTACCCTCTAGATTATACAATTATGAATCAATCAAGACAAAACTTAGACACAATGTTTGGGACCCTAAGATCTTTGAGGAGTTCCATTTTCAGTCTGATCTGTTTAGAAAGTAAAGAGTTATGTGCCCTTGAATTTGACAAAATTGCCATTTTTGGCTGTTGTCGACCTTGTTTACACTCTAGAATGTACAAATATGGATCAATCAAGACAAAACTTGAACACAATGTTGGAGACCATAACATCTTAAATGAGTTAGATTTTCAATCTGATCTTTTTCAGAAAGTTGAGAGTTAAGTGCCCTTGAATTTGACAAAATTGCCATTTTCGGCTGTTTTTGACCTTGTTTACATTCTAGAATCTACAAATATGAATCAATCAAGACAAATCTTGGACACAATGTTGGAGATTAAAAGATCTTTGGTCATTTCAATTTTCAGTCTGATCTGATCAGAAAGTCGAGATTTACTTGCCCTTGAATTGACAAAATTGCCTTTTTCGGCTGTTTTCGACCTTGTTTACACTCTAGAATCTACAATTATTAATCAATCAAGACAAAACCTGGACACAATGTTGGGCACCATAAGATCTCGGATGAGTTCGATTTTCACAACGTTATTGACCATAAGTTCGTTTTCAGTCTTAAAGTCGTAAATATTAATTGAATTGAACAAAATTGTGACTCATATCATTTTGGTTCAGGTGAGCGATACAGGACCATCATGGTCCTCTTGTTGTGACACATACCCTGTGTTTTTATTATTAGCTCACCTGAGCACGAAGTGCTCAAGGTGAGCTATTGTGGTCACTTTTTGTCCGTCGTCCATCTGTCCGTCTGTCCGTCCGTCCGTCCACAATTTCGTGTTTACACTCTAGCATCTACAAATATAAGCCAATCTTGACAAAACTTGGTCAAAACATGTATGGCCATAAGATCTCGGATGAGTTCGATTATGGGTCAGATCGAACTAGAAAGTTGGGAGTTATCTGCCTTTGAATGCGAAAAATACTTAGTTTTGACATTGTTTACACTCTAGCATCTACAATTATTGATCAATCAAGACAAATCTTGGACATAAGATTGCAGACCATAAGATCTCGGATGAGTTTGATTTTCAGTCTGATCTGACCAGAAAGACGAGAGTTATGTGCCCTTGAATTTGACAAAATTGCCATTTTCTGCTGTTTTTGACCTTGTTTACACTCTAGAATCTACAATTATTCATCAATCAAGACAAAACTTTGACACAATGTTTGGGACCATGAGATCTCGGATGAGTTTGATTTTCAGTCTGATCTGATCAGAAAGTTGAGAGTTACTTGCCCTTGAATTTGACAAAATTGTCATTTTTGGCTGTTTTCGACGATGTTTACACTCTAGAATCTACAATTATTGATCAATCAATCCAAAACTTCGACACAATATTGGGGATCATAAGATCTGGCATGAGTTTGATTTTCAGTCTTATCTGATCAGAAAGTTGAGAGTTATGAGCCCTTGAATTTGACAAAATTGCTGTTTTTGACTGTTTTCGACCTTATTTACACTCTAGAATCTACAATTTTTGACCAATCAAGACAAATCTTGGACACAAGGTTGGAGACCATAAGATCTCAGATGAGTTTAATTTTCAGTCTGATCTGACCAGAAAGATTAGAATTATGTGCCCTTGAATTTGATAAAATTGTCGATTTCGGCTGTTTTTGACATTGTTTACACTCTATAATCTACTATTATCTATCAATTAAGACAAAACTTGAACACAATGTTTGAGACCATAAGGTCTTGGATAAGTTTGATTTTCAGTCCAATCTGATCAAAAAGTGGAGAGTTATGTGCCCTTGAATTTGATCAAATTGACGTTTTCGGCTGCTTTAGACCTTGTTTACACTCTAGAATCTACAATTATTGACCAATCAAGACAAATCTTGGACACAATGTTGGATATCATAAGATCTCGGATGAGTTTGATTTTCAGCCTGATCTGACTAGAAAGTAGAGAGTTATGTGCCCTTGAATTGGACAAAATTGCTGTTTTTGGCTGTTTTCGACCTTGTTTATACTCCAGAATCTACAATTATTTATCAAAGAAGACAAATGTTGGACACAATGTTGGGCACGATGAAATCTTGGATGAGTTTGATTTTCACAATGTTATTGACCATAAGTTTGTTTTCAGTCTTAAAGTTGTAAATATTTTTTGAATTGAAGAAAAGTGTTGCTTATATCATTTTGGTTCAGGTGAGCGATATAGGACCATCATGGTCCTCTTGTTGTAATTGTGACTGAGATTTGAAATGATGCTGACCAGTCCAGGGGTCTTGCTACCAATTTTTGTTTTGGTCCAGGGGCCAGAGAAATTGGGAAAAATAGCGACGTTTTTACCTAATTCGGGAAAAACAAAAACAAGTTTGTATTCATACTGTCACTCAGTTTCAGCTGCAAATTGGACTGTAGTGATGTAAAATGCAGTTGTACATACTGTTGTTTAAGAATCTACTCTAAAACTGTCTTCAAAATGTTTGTAAATGAAGATAAGGTCTTAAAGGCCCATTTTCCCAGATTTGTTCCAAAAAACAACTTTAAAAACCTTTTTATTGTGATTAGTAGGACTAAGGAATCGCTTTTTAAACCAGTTCATTCAACAAACTTAATTGCACTCCAATTGCGCTAGATTCCTCAATATTTTTTCGAAGCGTAAATGGTCTGGGGAATTTTCAAATCCATTTCGGATATTTATAGAAAGGTACGTTGTGAGACTTTGGTAGTGAAGCGTGTTCTTTCTCACGTGACCGCTATATATAGAAAACAAAGATGACCGAACTTTGGCAACGGGAGTTGGACTGTGCGTTGACGATCTTCTTCACATCATTCCATCACTCTATTTGATCTCCGATTATGACTTGCCTTGATCGGTATCTTCTCTGACACTCTAAGTTCACCCCTTTTTTTAGCGCTATCGGTTTTCTTCTTCATGCGCAACAAGTTAAAAATAATTTTAACCCCATCTGTGACGGGGTTGAATTTAGGTTTGGATTCTCCCTAAATTCGGCTATCTGTCTTGTAATTTCGGCTCATTCTCTGTCTGAATCGCATATCATTAACCATCCTGAGGTGGTCAACACAAAAGTTTTGCATATTTGTTCAAAAAATTTCATTTTTTGCAATTAGACCATCTGTTACCATCACCCTTTAACATGGGTCATTCTGGGTTCTCGTTGGGAATTTTCACCAGAGAATTGGGAAAAAAAGATACTTTTTGCCTTGGGAATGGGGCCTCATAACGGCCCCAAATTTTGGCAAACGAGACCCCTGCAGTCCGTCTTGCATCTTCTGGATCTAACTATACCTGACAAAGCAACAAGCAGGTAATGTCAGGCAAAGTTTAATATGGAACCCTGTGTCTTTATTGTACTAAATTCACACTCACTGGTGACACTCATTTCTCAAAGTACGGTTGAATTAAGTTTAACAAGCAAATTCGTTGAATTGATATCCCCCGCCGAACATATTTTCATTGTCAATGGAGTAGCGCGGAAACGAATATCACTCTGTATGTATATGGCTTCAACAGAATGAAAATCACTCTGTATGTATATGGCTTCAACAGTCAGGGGCAGTAACTCTAAATTCAATGGTCGAACGGGGTAACCTCGACGATATGCACATGTCCTCTTTGTAGTGAAGCTGTGTGCCAAGTTTCATTGAAATCCGGTCTATAGTTTTCAAGAAATAGCGCGGAAACGAATATCACTCTGTATGTATATGCCTTAAACAGTCAGGGGCAGTAACTCTAAATTCAATAGTCGAACCGGGATAAACCCGACGATATGCGCATGTCTTCTTTGTAGTGAAGCTGTGTGCCAAGTTTCATTAAAATCCGGTCTATAGTTTTCAAGAAATAGTACGGAAATGAATATCACTCTGTATGTATATGGCTTAAACAGTCAGGGGCAGTAACTCTATATTCGATGGTCGAACCGGGTAACCCCAACGATATGCGCATGTCCCCTTTGTAGTGAAGCTGTGTGCCAAGTTTCATTGAAATCGGTCTATAGTTTTCAAGAAATAGTGTGCAAACGAATATCACTCTGTATGTATATGGCTTAAACAGTCAGGGGCAGTAACTCTGAATGCAATTGTTGAACCGGGTAACCCCGACGATATGCGCATGTCCTCTTTGTAGTGAAGCTGTGTGCCAAGTTTCATTGAAATCCGGTGTATAGTTTTCAAGAAATAGCACGGAAACGAATATCACTCTGTATGTATATGGCTTAAACAGTCAGGGTCAGTAACTCTAAATTCGATGGTCGAACGGGATAAACCCGACGATATGCGTATGTCCTCTTTGTAGTGAAGCCGTGTGCCAAGTTTCATTGAAATCCAGTGTATAGTTTTCAAGAAATAGCGCAGAAACGAATGTCCGACGGACGGACATTGCAAAAACAATATCACTGCGGAAACGAATATCACTCTGTATGTATATGGCTTAAACAGTCATGGGCAGTAACTCTAAATATGATGGTCGAACCGGGTAACCCCAACGATATGCGCATATCCCCTTTGTAGTGAAGCTGTGTGCCAAGTTTCATTGAAATTGGTCTATAGTTTTCAAGAAATAGCGTGCAAACGAATATCACTCTGTATGTATATGGCTTAAACAGTCAGGGGCAGTAACTCTGAATGCAATTGTTGAACCGGGTAACCCCGACGATATGCGCATGTCCTCTTTGTAGTGAAGCTGTGTGCCAAGTTTCATTGAAATCCGGTGTATAGTTTTCAAGAAATAGCACGGAAACGAATATCACTCTGTATGTATATGGCTTAAACAGTCAGGGGCAGTAACTCTAAATTCGATGGTCGAACGGGATAAACCGGACGAAATGTGTATGTCCTCTTTGTAGTGAAGCTGTGTGCCAAGTTTCATTGAAATCCGGTCTATAGTTTTCAAGAATTAGCGCGGAAACGAATATCACTCTGTATGTATATGGCTTAAACAGTCAGGGGCAGTAACTCTGAATTCAATGGTCGAACTGGGTAACCCCGACGATATGCGCATGTCCTCTTTGTAGTGAAGCTGTGTGCCAAGTTTCATTGAAATCCGGTGTATAGTTTTCAAGAAATAGCGCAGAAACAAATGTTGGACGGACGGACATGGCAAAAACAATATGATCACCCCCTCATTTCTCCAACTTTGTGGGTCAAATTTAATAAACCCCTTCGGACTCAAGTATCATACAAAAATCTGGATTTTGAAATTGCGATAATGGTGCATGATTTGTGCATCATGGAAAACCTTGCCTGTATCTGAAACTGCTAATCTAAGTGAAGGCAAGGGGAGAAGCTCATTGTATAAAAAGAAATAATTATCGTTATATTTGCTCACACTGTGTATAGAGTTTTCCTGCACACTGTGTATAGAGTTTTCCAGAATATATGTGTGAAGTACACAGACTAAGGCTTTTGTTCTTTTTTTTTAGGGAAGCAAACAAAAGATGAAAAGAAAGTAACTGTAAACAAGCAAGTAAGCACTGTAAGTATTGAAAGTCTCACAGTCACTTCAGTTGTTCTTTTTAGCTCTCCTTGGACGAAAGTCATGGAAGAGCTATCATCATACCCACGGATGTTGGCTAATTAGGCGTCTACAAAAACTTTAACCTGGCCCATATCATATATGCTCTATTAGAGATACAGGTTTGATATTCTACACATTGATCAAGCTCTTTTCATTTGGGATCATGATCTGATCTTGTGACCTTGTCCTTGTACATAGTTTTGCTTACTGTTTGACCTTTTCAAAAAAAAATTAACCAGGTCTATATTCTATGCCCTATTAGAAAACAGCCTTAATATTTCATGCATGGATACCACCTGCCAATACCACCTTTGACCTCTTGATCTCTAATAACTTTTTTATTAGTTGATTTTTCAAAAATCCACCACATCCAGCCTATTGCTTGCATTTTCCCACCTTCTCTGCTTCAAATTGAATTGAATTTTGTCAATTATTGATAAAAATATTGAAGATTGTCTGAAATTCTGAGTCAGGTGATTATCCACTGTGATTAGGATGAGCTACTTTGTACACAAACAACTCTTTGTTCTTCCTAATAGTATCCCAATAGCTGCTTGGCTTACATTCCTAGAGATGAATACTTGGGGTGTTTGATGTTACCTTTGTCCATCTGTCAGTCCGTCCATATGTCCATCCACTTTTCTTGTGAGCGCAACTCCTAAGTTTTTAGCTGGATCTTTTTGAAACTCGGTCAATGTTATCACCTCAACTGGTAGATGTTCATGAAGGAAGGATCTTATGGTTCATTCGTTTTTGCTTGAGTTATGCCCCCTTATAACTTAGTCTCTGGAGCGACGAATATTGTGACCATGGCACTCTTGTTGACAAGTTGCCATTACGACAAACTACTTTGTATGCAGGTAACTAATTGCTTTTCAACAAAAACCTTGTAACTGCAGCTTAAAACAAGCTGCAGTTACGAGATTTTCGTTGAAAAGTGACAAACTCTTCGTTCTTTATTACAGTATCCCAATAGCTGCTTGGCCTGCATTGCTAGAGATGAAATCTCCGGGTGTTTGATATTAGCTCCATCCATCCGTCCTTCCATCCATCTGTACCTCCGTACACTTTTCTTGTGAGCGCAACTCCACCTAAACTTGGTCAATGTTATCACCTTAATTGGTAGATGTGCATGAAGAAAGGATTTTATGGTTCATTGATTTTTGCCTAAGTTATGCCCCCTTAAAACTTAGTCTCTGGAGCGGCGAATATTGTGACCATGGCACTCTTGTTGACAAGTTGCCATTACGATGCGCTACTTTGTACACAGGCAACTAATTGCTTTTCAACAAAAACCTTGTAACTGCAGCTTAAAACAAGCTGCAGTTACAAGATTTTTGTTGAAAAGTGACAAAGTCTTTGTCCTTTATTACAGTATCCCAGTAGCTGCTTGGCCTGCATTGCTAGAGATGAACACTCAGGATGTTTGATGTTACCTTCGTCCGTCCATCCGTCTGTCCGTCCGTCTACTTTTCTTATGAGCACAGCCCCTCCTAAGTTTCTGGCTGGATCTTTTTGAAACTTGGTCAATGTTATCGCCTCAATTGGTAGATGTGCATGAAGAAAGGATTTTATGGTTCATTGAACAACTTCTTGTTTTTCAACAAAAACCTAGTAACTGCAGCTTTAAACAAGCTGCAGTTACGAGATTTTTGTTGAAAAGCGACAAACTCTTTGTTCTTTATTACAGTATCCCAGTAGCTGCTTGGCATACATTCCTAGAGATGAATACTCTGGATGTTTGATGTTACCTTCGTCCGTCCATCCGTCTGTCCGTCCGTCTACTTTTCTTATGAGCACAGCCCCTCCTAAGTTTCTGGCTGGATCTTTTTGAAACTTGGTCAATGTTATCGCCTCAATTGGTAGATGTGCATGAAGAAAGGATTTTATGGTTCATTGAACAACTTCTTGTTTTTCAACAAAAACCTAGTAACTGCAGCTTTAAACAAGCTACAGTTACAAGGTTTTTGGTGAAAACCGACAAACTCTTTATTCTTCATTACAGTATCCCAGTAGCTGCTTGGCATACATTCCTAGAGATGAATACTCTGGATGTTTGATGTTACCTTCAGGCCCAGAATTTAAAGATGTCAGTGACAAGTTGCCATTAGGGTGTGCTACTTTGTACGCAAACAACTGGTCGCTTTTCAACGAAAACCTTATAACTGCAGCTTAAAACAAGCTGCAGTTACAAGGTTTTGGTTGAAAAGCAACAAACTCTTTTTCCTCATTAAAGTATCCCAGCAGCTGCTTGGCATACATTCCTAGAGATAAATACTCCGGATGTTTGATGTTACCTTCGTCCGTCCATCTACTTTTCTTATGAGCACAGCCCCTCCTAAGTTTCTGGCTGGATCTTTTTGAAACTTGGTCAATGTTATCGCCTCAATTGGTAGATGTGCATGTAGGAAGGATTTTATGGTTCATTGAACAACTTGTTGCTTTTCAACAAAAACCTAGTAACTGCAGCTTAAAACAAGCTGCAGTATCAAGATTTTTGTTAAAAAGGGACAAACTCTTTGTTCTTTCTTACAGTATCCCAATAGCTGCTTGGCATACATTCCTAGAGATGAATACACGGGATGTTTGATGTTACCTTCAGGCCCAGAATTTAAAGATGTCAGTGACAAGTTGCCATTAGGGTGTGCTACTTTGTACGCAAACAACTCATCACTTTTCAACAAAAACCTTGTAACTGCAGCTTAAAACAAGCTGCAGTTACAAGGTTTTTGGTGAAAACCGACAAACTCTTTATTCTTCATTACAGTATCCCAATAGCTGCTTGGCATACATTCCTAGAGATGAATACTCTGGATATTTGATGTTACCTTCGTCCGTCCATCCATCTGTCCGTCCATCTACTTTTTTTATGAGCACAGCCCCTCCTAAGTTTCTGGCTGGATCTTTTTGAAACTTGGTCAATGTTATTGCCTCAATTGGTAGATGTGCATGAAGGAAGGATTTTATGGTTCATTGAACAACTTGTTGCTTTTCAACAAAAACCTAGTAACTGCAGCTTAAAATAAGCTGCAGTTACAAGATTTTTGTTGAAAAGCGACAAACTCTTTGTTCTTCATTACAGTATCCCAATAGCTGCTTGGCATACATTCCTAGAGATGAATACTCAGGGTGTTTGATGTTACCTTCAGGCCCGGAGTTTAAAGATGTCAGTATCCTTTTGTGTAGTTCATCATTATGGACTACCATTTTCTCAACATTGATCTTGGAGTTTAACCTTTTCTTTTTGACAAGCTGCCATTAGGGTGTGCTACTTTGTACGCAAACAACTGGTCGCTTTTCAACAAAAACGCAGTAACTGCAGCTTAAAACAAGCTGCAGTTACAAGGTTTTCGTTGAAAAGCGACAGACTCTTTGTCCTTTATTACAGTATCCCAATACCTACTTAGCATAGTTTACATTCCTAGAGATGAATACTCGGCATGTTTGATGTTACCTTCAGGCCCAGAATTTAACGATGTCAGTGACAAGTTGCCATTAGGGTGTGCTACTTTGTACGCAAACAACTTGTTGCTTTTCAACAAAAGCCTTGTAACTGCAGCTTAAAACAAGCTGCAGTTACGAGATTTTTGTTGAAAACCGACAAACTCTTTTTTTCTTCATTACAGTATCCCAATAGCTGCTTGGCATACATTCCTAGAGATGAATACTCTGGATGTTTGATGTTACCTTCAGGCCCGGATTTTAAAGATGTCAGTATCCTTTTGTGTAGTTCATGGGCTTCTGTTTGAGCCTTTAGTTTTCTGGACAACATAATTTTCTCTCTTTGGCTAAATTTATTCTGTACAATATTATACACAAAGTGACAATTCCTTTCTTTACAAATATCCATTTTGTCATCTGTGGCAGCTTTCAAATACTAGGAAGTGAAAATTCCACATATTTGCCATTTTGTTAATGGGTAAATGCAAAAAGTGGCATTTGGTTGACTGTGGTTAGCCTGTTAAGCTACTGTTTAGCTACTGTTAAGCTTAGCTACTTAACACCAAAAATTTGCATAATATGGTACATGTACATACATTATTGAAGGAAATTGGGTAAATATTGAAGATCAGTGTTTACAAAAGCTTTCTTATATATGAGCTCTATTGACCAGACTATCAGTAAGTACTGTTTAGAAAAAGAGTTCAACTAAGCTGTTTAACCCTTTCCCAAACAAGATCTGTTCATGAGGTCCCTTTTTTAAAAAGTTTGGGAAAACATTGCGAGACAAGAAGAAAATCATGATATTAAGCATTTTCTCATTTTGCCTTTGTATATATATATTTTGTTATACTGTACGCAAACCCTAGCTATATTAACTCCTGTTTTGTATCAAATTATGCAGTAGCTTTGAATTGAACTATCAATACCCTAAGATTTTGCTGTTTAGGAAAGGGTTAAAGATACTTAGAAATTTACAGGACAGATTTATCATTTATTTTGAAATAACTTTAAAAGGAAGTTGAAGACTTTGCCTTGTTAGTTGCGAATTTAATCACTAGTATTTGCTTTAACTTTATGCAAGGAATCTGCAATATAGAACATAAACAGGGCCACTGTATGGAAGTAAAAAACACAACATTGATGGACGTGCATAGCAGGGTGGTGGGAATACACTCTCAGATGGTTCAAAGTCAAGGTATGGCATGAACAATTTTAACCCATTCCCAAACAATAAAATTTTGGGGTTCTTCTATTTTAAAGGTACTGCAGATGGCAAAATGAATGTTGATAGCAGTCTTTCTGAAAGTTGCAGAATGTTTATTGGACATTCGATCTGGTAAAAAAATTTATTTACCGGACCGAATTTTTTTTACAAGACAGAAAATTTTCAGAAATAACAAAATTTACATCTAATCTTGAAGCAAAATGAGAATTTTCTCCATGTCTTTCCAAGTTTTTGATGATTTAAATGGGATTTTTTATTATCTTCACAATCTAATTGTTCTCAGCAAGGCCTTTAATTTTTGAATGCTGTAATTGAAATTTACATTTTGCAAACTTTTACAAAGTTCCAATTGCTGCCTTAAAATATTTCACCAGACATTCGGTCCTGTGAACTACGAATCCATATCAGACCGAGTCAGTTTTTACCAGACATGTCTGTCGGTCTGACGAGTTTCGGAAAGACTGTGATAGAGATATAATTTGTGTACAATACAGCATAGAAGATATTGAGGCAAAAGTAGAAAATGCTGATTATCAGCATTTTCGTCTTTTGCCTCAATGTTTTCTAAGCCTTTTCAATCAGGGACGTCAAAACCCAGTCGATTGATATACCATCATCAATTTCTGTTGTCGTGGATGATACCAAAGATTCTTAAAGTGTTTGGTATCTAATGATGGGTTGTTAACCTTATTAAGGATTCCATAACCCATTACCACACAGTGACTCGTTTTGATGCCTGTCAGGAAATATACTTAGGAAAACATTTGGGAAAATGAAGAAATCATTGAGACAAACTCTACATGGTATATGTGTTCCCACAGTCTAAATCTACAACATTTCATCCAGGGTTTCCACGGTCAGGAAAAAAAGACTGGAAAATGATATTTTTTCCAGGTCAGGGAAAGTCAGGGAATTTTGATTTGGGTCAGGGAAAATCAGAAAAATGGAAAAAGTCAGGGAAAAGTCAGGGAATTTTAAAATTTTATGACTAAGGTAGTCTCCAGTTCTGAAAAGCATATTGTTGCTGGTTTTCAAGTATAATCTTTTTGAGTAATATTTTGAAAAACAGACCCCATATGCCACCAAATAGCACCATGTGTTCCTTATTTTCTCGGGGGAGACCCCCAAATCCCCCTTTAAAGAAGTAACACTCTCCTTTCTTGTCTCCCCTGGAATTGCATGCTTGAGTGAAAGGCACACAACGCAAATGTGTTGGACTAAAGAAATAAAGAATTCTTGAGCAGTGATTGGGAAAGACATTTCTTCAATGGGACAATGTCACTTCCACTTACAAAATCAATGTGACATTTTGAAAATTGATGTGACAATTATAGGGTAAAATTGCTCCATTCTCATATACAGCAAATTCAATGGGACAAGGGCCCACTTATTAGCTAAAACAATGTGACATTTGGAATTTCAATGTGACTATGGCCCATGGCGCAGGCCTTTCCCAGTCACTGCTTGAGTACACCCATGACAGTTTTATTTAAGAAGCTTTAACTCATCTTTAAAGAAAAAGTAGCTGAAATATAGATGAAATATATCTTAATTAATTGTTGGTGGGTGAGGACTTCTGTATGGGAAGTTGGGAGGCTGTTAGAAACATTTGGGTCTAAAGATTATTCAGAAAATGCAATAAAAAGTGAATCAAAACTCTGTGATTGTATGCCTGGAAAATGGTCTTTAGTCAGGGAAAAATCATGGAAAAGTCAGGGAATTTTAGAATGAAAGTTTAGTGGCAACCCTGTCATCCCTTTATCTATGAAAAATCTCCACTCTGCTGGTTTGAGTTTGGACATGTCTAAAGGCCTGGTCAAATACGCCATTCTGTGTCCACATCACAGCCGGAGCACATCAAAAAACAGGGGACCTGTGCAGTATAATGTTGGATGTGATGTGGAGTTGTGGACGTGATATGGACATGGAATTGTATGTGACTGGGACTTAAAATTTTGCTATATGGTATTGGATTAAATGTTTCATTAATATGTTTTTATGCTCCCCGAAAAAATTTCGGGGGAGCATATAGATATCTAGTCGCCATGCTGTCCGTCCGTCCGTCCACAGCCAGATCTCAGCAACCTTGGACCAAATGAAACTTCAATGAAACTTCACATGTGAACTCCCTGGGATAACCCCTAGAGACGTTTTTCTCCGTTTCTTGATTTGAGGCTGTGTCATGGAAAAAGGGGCCTAAATGTAAAAATTAGTTTTTCTCTAATTTCTCTTCATCTAATGGGCAGAATTTAATGAATTTTTGTACTTTTGTGATAAATGAGATGTTCTAGACCATATTCTATAAATGATGTGTGTGCAAAAAATCTGTCATGGGAAAAGGGGGCTTAATGAATGATAGTCTTTACTTGGTGACCAACACTTATTTGTGGAGCATAATCCGTCTATGACGGCTCTTGTTTCTACAGATTTTGTGATCATTCAGACAGTCACTACATGGTATATGTGTAGCCTCAATAGGGATACAAACGGTTCATACAGTCTAAACCTAGAACATTTCATCCCTCAACCTAAGAAAAATCTCCACTCTGCAGTTTTGAGGTGAGAATGCTCTATCTTTTTGGCGTTAAATTTTGGTTGGTTATTGGGTTTTTATGCCGTTTTCAACTGCTATGGTCATATCGCGGTGACTGGAGCACCTAACCATGGATTCCTTTTGTTTCTCATACCAGTAATACCACAACACCCTTACTGAGCCTCCAGGTACTCTCCCATATAGGTTCACAATATCTAACCTTTGATGGGTGACATTTTTGTCTTAAAGGGTATTTGCCGCGGCCAGGTATCAAACCCGGGACCTCTCGAATGAGTGGCAAATGCATTCAATTTATCTCAGAAAGTACAGCTCAATGCCAATTTCATTTACAGTAGCCCTCAAATTGATACTGTCCAATCTTTGCCATTTTGAAAAGGGCTAAAGCCTACCCAACAAATAAGGTCTCAATATTTCATTCACTGTTTTCAAAATTTGGAAATGAGATAGCTAATCATTGTTATCCCCCGCCGAAAAAATTTTTCGGGGGGGATATTGTTTTTGCCATGTCCGTCCGTCCTTCCGTCCGTCCGTCCGTCCGTCCGTCCGTCCGTCCGTCCGACATTCGTTTCCGCGCTATTTCTTGGAAACTATAGACCGGATTTCGATGAAACTTGGCACACAGCTTCACTACAAAGAGGACATGCGCATATCGTCGGGGTTACCCGGTTCGACCATTGAATTTAGAGTTACTGCCCCTGACTGTTTAAGCCATATACATACAGAGTGATATTCGTTTCCGCGCTATTTCTTGAAAACTGTAGACCGGATTTCGATGAAACTTGGCACACAGCTTTGCTACAAAGTGGACATGCGCATATCGTCGGGGTTACCCGGTTCGACCGCCGAATTTAGAGTTACTGCCCCTGACTGTTTTAGCCATATACATACAGAGTGATATTCGTTTCCGCGCTATTTCTTGAAAACTGTTGACCGGATTTCGATGAAACTTGGCACACAGCTTCGCTACAAAGTGGACATGCGCATATCGTCGGGGTTATCCGGTTCGACCGCCAAATTTAGAGTTATTGCCCCTGACTGTTTTAGCCATATACATACAGTGATATTCGTTTCCGCGCTATTTCTTGGAAACTATAGACCGGATTTCGATGAAACTTGGCACACAGCTTTACTACAATGAGGACATGCGCATATCGTCAGGGTTACCCGGTTCGGCCGTCGAATTCAGAGTTACTGCTCCTGACTGTTTAAGCCATATACATACAGAGTGATATTCGTTTTCGCGCTATTTCTTGAAAACTGTAGACCGGATTTCGATGAAATTTGGCACACAGCTTTACTACAAAGTGGACATGCGCATATCGTCGGGGTTACTCGGTTCCACCGCCGAATTTAGAGTTACTGCCCCTGACTGTTTTAGCCATATACATACAGAGTGATATTCGTTTCCGCGCTATTTCTTGAAAACTATAAACCGGATTTCAATGAAACTTGGCACACAGCTTTACTACAATGAGGACATGCGCATATCGTCGGGGTTACCCGGTTCGACCGCCGAATTTAGAGTTACTGCCCCTGACTGTTTAAGCCATATACATACAGAGTGATATTCGTTTCCGCGCTATTTCTTGAAAACTATAGATCGGATTTCAATGAAACTTGGCTCACAGCTTCACTACAAAGTGGACATGAGCATATCGTCGGGGTTACCCGGTTCGACCGTCGAATTTAGAGTTACTGCCCCTGACTGTTTTAACCATATACATACAGAGTGATATTCGTTTCCGCGCTATTTCTTGAAAACTATAGACCGGATTTCAATGAAACTTGGCACACAGCTTAACTACAATGAGGACATGCGCATATCGTCGGGGTTACCCGGTTCGACCGCCGCATTTAGAGTTACTGCCCCTGACTGTTTAAGCCATATACATACAGTGATATTCGATTCCGCGCTATTTCTTGAAAATTATACACCGGATTTCAATGAAACTTGGCACACAGCTTTACTACAATGAGGACATGCGCATATCGTCGGGGTTACCCGGTTCGGCCGTTGTATTTAGTGTTACTGCCCCTGACTATTTTAGCCATATACATACAGAGTGATATTCGTTCTGTTGAAGCCATATACATACAGAGTGATATTCGTTCTGTTGAAGCCATATACATACAGATTTATATTCGTTTCCGCGCTACTTTATTGACAATGAAAATATATTCGGCGGGGGATATCAATTCAACGAATTTGCTTGTTAGTGTTAGTGTTTTATTTGAAAATGGGTTAATTATAGAAATACTTAAGGAAACAATGAAGCTAAAGAAGAAAAAGCTGATTTAGCCCTTTCCCAAACAAGACCTGCTTTTGACATCCCTATTAGAAAAGGTTTGGGAAAATATTGAGGCAAAAAAAGAAACTGCTGATAACCAGCAGTTTCTCCTTTTGCCTAAATATTTTCTGTTCTATATTGTACAGAAATCCTATCTTTAATAACATCCATTGTGTCATTTGTGGCAGTTTTTGATGTAGATCAACCTAAAATTTTGTCGTTTGGGAAAGGGATAGATCAGCATTTTCTGCTGTTGCCTCAGTATTTTCTGCTATATTGTACACAAATTTTATCAATATCCATTTAGTTGTATGCAGTAATTTTTGAATTTTATCAAAGATTTTGCTGTTTTGTAATGAAAATTTGATTTGAAAGCTGCTTCAGACCACAAAATTTATGTTCAAAAAGATTGGATATGTGTACATTGTAGCTTAGTGAATAATTCAGACAAAAGGAGAAAATGCTGATTATTAGCATTTTCTTCTTTTGCCTTTTTGTTTTCCTAAACCATTTCTATTAAGGGACGTCAAAACCAGGTCTTGTTTGGGAAAGGGTTAAGGTATTTGAATCTACCATGTTTTTAGATTAGTCTGTGACTGTGAGATCTTATCGAGATCAACACTGCTCTGTTGTGGTTGCTAAAGTTTGAGTTTATTAGGGATTTGCGCCGTTTTCAACTGCCAGGGTCATATCGCGGCGGCTAGAGCACCTATCCATGGATTCCAGTTGTTTCTCAAACTAGTACTACCACAACACCCTTACGGAGCCTCCAGCTGCTCACCCACTTAGGTTAACGATTTCAAACCCATTGGTGGGTGACAATTTTGTCAGAAAGGGTATTTGCCATGGCTGGGTATCGAACCGGAGACCACTCGAATGAGAGGCAGATGCGCTACCAACTGCGCTAAGGCCGCGGATATTATGGTTGCTAAAGGTCATGAGGAAGCTCATAGAGAACAAAATGGATTTTGATCAAACTGTGTGTATGCACAGGCTGATCTGGATCCATGTTGGGCTTAAAAGCTTTAACTCTTTCCCAAACGGCAAAAATTGCCAAAAATTGTTAAAGCTTCTGCAAATGACAAAATAGGTGTTGATAAAGATGAGATTTGCATACACTAAAGCACAGAAAATATTGAGGCAAAAGGAGAAAATGCTGATTATCAACATTTTCTTCTTTTGCCTCAAACAGGTCTTCTTTGGGAAAGGGTTAAAAGGCTCTTTTACCAGATTTCAGCTCAAAATAACATTATTTTCTTAACCCAACAGTCCATATATCGCACAAGAAGCATGCATGGCAACAAAGAATAGAGAGCTGTTTTTATGGCGTGATGGAAGGCTGGAGAAAGTATGTGAAGACAAGACGGACATTCAGCTTGGTGTAATCAGCTACTGGTGTAATGTACATTATGGCAGCCATCCTAGATGTCTGGTCTACTCTGACTGTTCATCTGTCTGTGTGTATGATATTAGGGTAGGTTTTTAGTTTATTAAGGCATGACGGGAAGGTTGGAGAAAGTATGTGAAGACAAGTCGGACATTCAACTTGGTGTAATCAGCTACTTGTGTAATGTACATTATGGCAGCCAACCTAGATGTCTGGTCTACTCTGACTGTTCATCTGTCTGTGTGTATGATATCAGGGTAGGTTTTTAGTTTATTAACCCTTTCCCAAACAAGACCTGGTTTTGATTGATGTGCCTAAAAGAAAAGGCTTGGGAAAACATTAAAACAAAAGAAGAAACTGCTGATAACCAGCAGTTTCTCCTTTTGTCTCAATATTTTCGGTGCTATATTGTACACCAATCATTTCTTTATTTACTTCAAAGTTGTCGTCTGCAGCACCTTTCAAATTGGAACAGTCCAAAATTTTGCCGTTTGGGAAAGGGTTAAGGCATGATGGGAGGTTGGATAAAGTATGTGAAGACAAGTCAGACATTCAGCTTGGTGTAATCAGCTACTGGTGTAATGTACATTATGGCAGCCATCCTAGATGTCTGGTCTACTCTGACTGTTCATCTGTCTGTGTGTATGATATTAGGGTAGGTTTTTAGTTTATTAAGGCATGACGGGAAGGTTGGAGAGAGTATGTGAAGACAAGTCTGACATTCAGCTTGGTGTAATCAGCTACTGGTGTAATGTACATTATGGCAGCCATCTTAGATGTCTGGTCTACTCTGACTGTTCATCTGTCCGTGTGTATGATATCAGGGTAGGTTTTTAGTTCATTAAGGCATGATGGAAGGTTGGAGAAAGTATGTGAAGACAAGTCGGACATTCAGCTTGGTGTAATCAGCTACTGGTGTAATGTTCATTATGGCAGCCATCCTAGATGTCTGGTCTACTCTGACTGTTCATCTGTCCGTGTGTGTGATATTAGAGTAGGTTTTTAGTTTATTAAGGCGTGACAGAAGGGTTTATTAAGGCGTGATGGAAGGTTGGAGAAAGTATGCGAAGACAAGTCGGACATTCAGCATGGTGTAATCAGCTACTGGTGTAATGTTCATTATGGCAGCCATCCTAGATGTCTGGTCTACTCTGACTGTTCATCTGTCCGTGTGTGTGATATTAGTGTAGGTTTTATTTAACCCTTTCCCAAACAATACATGTTTTTGACATCCAAAGTAGAATTGGCTTGGGAAAACATTGAGGCAAAAGAAGAAAATGCTGATTATCAGCATTTTCTCCTTTTTGCCTCAATATTTTCCATGCTACATTGCACACAGATCCAATCTTTATCAACAAACATTTTGTCGTCTGCAGTACAGCCAAGTGTAATCAGCTACTGGTGTAATGTACATTATGGCAGCCATCCTAGATATCTGGTATACGCCGACTGTTCATCTGTCCGTGTGTATGATATTAGGGTAGGTTTTTAGTTTATTAAGGCATGATGGGAAGGCTGGAGAAAGTATGTGAAGACAAGTCGGACATTCAGCTTGGTGTAATCAGCTACTGGTGTAATGTACATTATGGCAGCCATCCTAGATGTCTGGTTTACTCTGACTGTTCATCTGTCCGTGTGTATGATATTAGGGTACGTTTTATTTAAACCTTTCCCAAACAATACCTGTTTTTGACGTCCAAAGTAGAAGTGGCTTTGGAAATAATTGAGGCAAAAGAATGAAGTGCTGATTATCAGCATTTTCTCCTTTTTGCCTCAATATTTTCCATGCTATATTGCCCACACATCCTATCTTTATCAACAAACACTGTTCATCTGTCCATGTGTATGATATTAGGGTAGGTTTACAGTTCATTGTGGTTATTAGGAAATTAAATTTTCATGCTGACAAAATTGAAATGAAAGAATTGGAAATCTGTTCTGTTTGTCTGTCAGAAAAATAGCCCTTTCTGAAACAATACATGGTTTTGACAACCCTGCGAATAACAGTTATAGAAACTTGAAAATAGAAAAAAAATTCTTTTCTTTACTCAACATTTATATCCTTTCTTTGCACTAAATTCTTAATTAAGTATTTGTTTGTAATAAATGTACCATTTGGAATGCCTTTTAATCTTTGCTAGTCTTAAATTTTATCATTTGGGTAAAGGGATAAAAATTAAGTTTCATTAGAACTACATATAAGAGGGGGTGATAGCTTTCCTAAATGCAATATTTTGTTTATTGTTTATAAAACCATATGTTGTGGGTACTCATTAGAATCTTCTTGTTGAGACGATTCAAATGAGCACCCACAACATTGGGTTTTGATTTAACCCTTTCCCAAACAAGACCTGGTCTTGACGTCCCTTATAGAAAAGGCTTGGGAAAATATTGAAACAAAAGAAGAAACTGATTGTAACCAGCAGTTTCTCCTATTGTCTCAATATTTTCTGTGCCATATTTTACACCAATTATATCTTTAATAACACCAATAAGTGGATCACCCTAAAGTTTTGTTGTTTGGGAAAGGGTTAAGAAAAAAATTTAGAATGCCTTTACCCCCTCTTATAATCTGTTGCTCTGTTTTCAGTGTCCTATAGTTACACCACTCAAGTTGTTTACCAAAGAAGATCTACACTCAGATGATAGAGACCAATTTAGGGTATGCCAGAACAGCTCACTGTCAACATTTTACCACACTTTAGCAACAGACAACAATGTGTACCTTCTGGATGAACGATTTCCAAAAATGCCAGTAAGTAAATTTATGTGTTAGGTCTGAAATAGTTAGACAAGCCATACCTAGGTCCCTGTTGGACAATTACCTGAGGGTACCCAGGTGCCTAAACAGACAGTTCTTTTTATGCTCCCCGAAGGGAGAGCATATAGTCGCCGCTTCGTCCGTCCGTCCATCCGTCCGTCCGTCATTCCGTCCGTCCGTCCGTCCGTCCGTCCGAAGCGATTTCTCTATAACCCTTGGTCCAAATCAAATGAAACTTACCATGTGAACTCCCTATGACATAATGCCGATGTACTTTTCCCAGTTTTTGGATTTGAGGCCTCGTCATGGGAAAAGGGGACTTAAGGTCAAATAAACGTTTTCTCTAATTTCTCATTGTCTAATGGTCAGAATTTGATGAAATTTCATATTTGAGTAGCAAATCAGATGCCCTTGACAATAAACTACTTGAAATTTGCGTATAAAAAGTATGTCATGGAAAAAGGGGGCTTATCGTTTGTTAGCTTAATCTTAGCTCTGTATGGCATACATTTATTGTGACAAAGCCTTATTCGGGGAGCATTGTCCGTCTCTGACGGCTCTTGTCTTTATTTATTTTGTTTTGTACCTTTTTAAAAAAAAATAAAAAAAAATAGTATATACCAGAGCAACATTCTCTGATGTCTAGAAATATCTCAATCTTGTTTTAACCCTTTCCCATATAATGACAACTTTTGATGTCCTGCAAGATAAAGACTTTGGAAATCAATATGGAAAATGAAGAAATTGCTTGTATCGAGCAATTTCTTCATTTCTCACAATATTTTCTACTCTGAAAGACCGAAAATTTTAAATTTCGATTCACTTTAAATTGTCATCTGCAACATCTTTCAAATTGATACAGTCCAAAAATGTCCTGTCTGGTAACGGGTTAAAGAAAAAAATAACAAGTGCTGTGCAATTTATGTGAAGTTGAGCTAATCTAAGGATCCAAAGGGTATTAGGTTACTTGTTTAAGCCTTCTAGACACAGCCAAATATTATGTACATTCCTTCATGAAATCATTATATCACACAAATAAGTCTTTTGTATGTTATATCAGGGATAGAGGGATATCTTTCAGTCAAAATATTTCTCCACAAGTTTGTTAATGTAAATCCTCTGAAAAAATATTGAAGGATATTAATTCTCTGAGCTCTTTCACTGTTTAAGCAAGTTGAAAAATGCCATGATGCAGTTGGTAGTGCATTGGCTTTTTGTTCGAGAGTTCCTGGGTTTGATCCCTGGCCGCGATAAATTCTCTCTGACGAAATTGTCACCCACCAATGGTTTGATATTGTTAACCTTTGTGGATGAGCAGCTGGAAGTTCAGTAATGATGTAGTTGTAGTACTGCTATTAGAAACAACAGGAATCCATGGTAAGGTGCTCCAGGCATCACAATATGACCACAGCAGCTGAATCCCTATCAAACAATTGTTTTGCAAAAGCTGAATTTTCTTTTGATTTTGTTCTGTAGTTATTGAAGGTACTTCACATGCTACAGTCACCGCCAGCCTACATGACAGAATTCTGCCATAATGAAGATGTCCATTTGTACCTGGGAAGTTTACAAAAACCTGACATTCACAGAGTCTCGTGGAGATCAGCGGATGATCATACCCCACATGTGATAGAGTCTCCTTACAGAATGCCCAGAAAAATGTAAGCATAGCTACAAATTAAGAAGGGGGGAGGGGGTGAAAGCTTTTTAAAATTCAGTATTTCATTTTACCCTTTCCCAAACAAAACCTGGTTTTGACGTCTCTATTAGAAAATGCTTGGGAAAACATTGATAACCAGCATTTTCTCCTTTTGCCTCAATGTTTTCTATGCTATATTTCACACAAATCCAGTCTTTCTCTACATCTATTTTGATAGCTACATTAGCTTTTGAAATGGATCACCCTAATATTTTGCCGTTTGGGAAAGGGTTAAAGTTTATCAAACCTTATATTGTGGGTACTCATTTGTATCGTCTCGTTGAGACGATTCCAATGAGTACCCACAACATAGGGTTTGGAATTGAACTAACAAAGTTAGAGTGCCTAAATGCCCATTTATCTGTAGCTCTGTGTAAGTACAGTTGACACTTTCTAAGTCAACATCAGTTAACCCTTTACCAAACTGCAACATTTTGGACTTTTCCAATTTGAAAGGTGTAGCAGACGACAATGTCAAGTTGATGAAATTTTAAAATTCTTTCCATTTTGGATTACAAAACATTGAGGAAAATGAAGAAATTGCTTGTGACAAGCAATTTCTTCATTTTCCACAATGTTTTCCAAAGCCTTTATCATGTGAGGAGTCAAAAAGAGTCAATGTGTGTTAATGGGTTAACCCATCACCAAACAGCAAAATTTTAGACTTGCCCAAATTCAATGATGTTGCAGACAACAATTTGAAATAAATTACATTTAACATTTTTTGTTTTTAGCTCCACTGGCCTTTCAGGCCAGCGGGCTATTGTAATGGCGATGTGTCCGTCGTGCGTCAGTCCGTGCGTCCGTGCGTCCGTAAACTTTTTCTTTAAAAATCTTCTTCTCAGAAACTACTGGATGGATTTCAACCAAACTTCACAGGAATGATCCTTGGGTGACCCTCTCTCAGATTCCTTCAAAGAATTTGGATTGAACCAGAATCACCTGAGTTATCTGCCCTTGAATGTCAAAAATAGCTGATTATGACTTTATTTTTACTCTAAAATCTACAAATATTAACCAATCAAGACAAAACTTAAACAGAATATATATCAGCATAATATCCTGCCTGGGTGTAATTTTCAGCTTAATCGGAATTTTACATCTTGAGTTATGTGCCCTTGAATTTGACAAAATTGCCATTTTCGACTTTGTTTTCACTCTAACAACCATAATTGTTAACCAATCAAGATGATATTTGGACAGAATCTAGTTGTCAACAAGATCTTGCTTATGTGTAATTTTCAGGATGATTGCATTGCTACAATCTGAGTTATGTGCCCTTGAAATTGACAAAATTTCAGTTTTCGACACTTTTTTCACTTTTGCGGCCACGATTATAGACTAATAATGAAAAAATTTGGACAGTATGGTGCTGACCATAAGATCTTGCACATGTTTTATTTTGAGAAATCTAGTTTTTCTTTGACCACATTGCTGTATTTTACTTTGTTTCTGTTCTAAGAACCACAAGAATTTAAAGTAATATACATGTATAAGTTTAAGCATTTAGATAAATTTGTCAAATTTTTTATAGTAAACCACAAGAAATTCAGGCCTGTGGAGCGACTCAAGACCTTCAGGTCTTTCTAGTTTTAGGGAAGAAAACATTGTTGGAAATGAAGAAATTGCTTGTCGCAAGCAATTTCTTCATTTTGCATGATGTTTTCTGAAGCCAACATCATGTGGGGTGTCAAAAATAGTCTCTGGGTAGTAATCATAATGTGTTAACTAAAAAAGACTTGTGTTGACTTTCCTTAAGTGTAACGCAATATTAGGTTGACCTTTGAAGAGTCATTCATTGATCATAAATTGGTTTTATGTTCTACTGGAATGATAGCTTTTAAAATGATATCTCACATTGATTATCTCAAATGAAATTTCAAAATTAAAATTCGAAATTAAGATGTCCTATTTTGATAATGGAAACTAATTTCTGTTTTAAATGAAAGAAATGTGAACCATACTGCTAAAATATAGCTTTTGAGAAGTCTGAAAAGTGTCCGGTCTTCTCAGCCTGCATGGACTGCACAGACTCATGACTGATTAGGATAGAAACTGTTCACTGTAAGGTGATTTTCTTTTAAAATTTAGAATGTTTTCTCTATCTTACAATATATTACTACATCTGGTTGAACTCTGCTGAGTCTAACCGCTTTCTCAAATTTTATTTTATGAACTTTACATAAGGTCCCTTATAGCGCAACAGGTCACAAATCATAGATATACAGGGGTATCAAAACAAGGTATTGCATGAGTTAATTACTGATATGTTTCATTTTGTAGTGACCTACTTGGATGTCAAGACATCCATTGTAAGAATACCCAACTAGTCACAGACAAATTGTCATCACCATTACTGGGGCTTCAAACCATCGCACATGATAAAGGGCATACTGTTTTACAGGTTAGTTATTTTACAAGTTAAGTTTGTTTCATAACCCATTTACTGCTTATTGACGCTTTTTAAAGCCCAGCAAGGTAAAGGCCTTTGAAAACATTGTGAAAAATGACGAAATTGCTTTTGACAAGCAATTTCTTCTTTTTACGCAATGTCTTCTGCCTTTATAATTATATTCTTGAAAATTTCAAATTCCTTTCACCTTGAAATGCTGTTTTCAATAACTTTGAATTTGAACAAGTCTAGAATTTTGCTGCCTAGTAATGTGTTAAAATATCATCACCATTACTCAGGGCTTCAAATCATTGCACACAACAGAGTACATTCTGTTCTGCAGGTATGTTATTTTGTACTTTTCAGACATAGTAAAGTTGACAATTTCTCCTTCTCTTACAAAAAGTTACAACGTCTGATATTACTGTGTCAAACAAACAGCTTTAGATTGTGGCTCCATTATCATATTACTTGTTTCTTTTGATGATTTCACATAACAATTTTTTTCCCTTTCAATGTTTTCCATGCTACAGTATACAAATACTATACATAAACCCTTTCCCAAACAAGACCTGGTTTTGACATCCCCGATTAGAAAAGGGTAATGAAAAGATCGAGGCAAAAGAAGGAAAGGCTTGTTCGTTTGCCTCAATATTTTCTGTGCTAAATTATACACACATCCTACCTCTATCAGTCTGATAGGCGCTCAGTTTCATTTTTGATGTCTACAATATAGTTTTCAAATTGAATAACCCTAAAATTTGGTCATTTGAGAAAGGGTGAAATAAAGATTATTAAGGTGTCAGCAACACCTTTCAAATTTTGTCTGTCTTAGATTTTATCAATTGGGAAAGGGCTAAGACATTTAAAGAGAGCCACATACTTTGTGAATTATAGCTTGACAGGAATGGAGAAGTGTTCTACCAAGTATTCCAAGAGAAGAGACAACAACCCAGCCCTGAAGCCATGGAAGTAGATAATTCTGGACAATTCCCTGAACCATCAAATGACATTACACCTTCACTTGACATTGCTGGTGGAGTCAAACAAATCAGGGACTGGAAGGATAAATGGGATAAAGGGTCAATAGAGAAAAAAGATGTCAATAAAACTAGGGATATCTCTACTTTCTTCTCAGGTATGCTTGTATTGCAAAACTGGAAAATTGTACTTAAACACAGCTAGATTAGAGGGGGTAGTGGTTTTAAAAATGCAATACTTCTTTTATTATTCATCAAACCCTATGTTTTGGGTACTCATTTGAATCGTCTCGGTGAGACGATTCAAATGAATACCCACAACATATAGTTTGGATTTGAAATAACAAGTTTATAATTCCCTCATCCCTGCTTATCAATTTAGTGGACAATTCTGAACAATTCCCTGAATCATCAAATGACATTGAACCTTCAATTGAACTTGTTGGTGGAGTCAAACATGTCAGGGACTGGATGGATAAGTGGGATAAAGGGCCTATAGAGAAAAAAGATGTCAATAGAACTAAGGATATCTCTACTTTCTTCTCAGGTATGTTCACAGTGTATAATTATGTGACTCAGAATTTCCAATAATCTTAAATATCTTTTTTAATACTTGACCAATTTGAATTCGGTTTGAAGCAGAGAATGTGGACAGACGTCACGCATTCGATGGACATGGTTGATTTTTGAAAAATCAACTAATAAAAAAGTTATTGAAGATAAACCAAAATTATTGTTTATCTTCAATAACTTTTTAGCTCACCTGAGCACGAAGTGCTCAAGGTGAGGTATTGTGATCTATCAATGTCCGGCGTCCGTCTGTCCGTCTGTCCGTCTGTCCGTCTGTCCGTCACGGCGTCAACAATTTCTTTAAACGACATCTCCTCCTAAACTACTGGGTCAAAATCAACCAAACTTGGCAGAAATGTTCCTTGGGTGGTCCCTTATAAAAATTGCTAAAATAATTGAAATCCATGAAAAACTCTGGTTGCCGTGGCATCGGAAAATGGGAAATTTCACAAAAGCTCAACAATTTCTTTAAACAACATCTCCTCCTAAACTACTGTGTCAAAATCAACCAAACTTGGCAGAAATGTTCCTTGGGTGGTCCCTTATAAAAATTGCTAAAATAATTGAAATCCATGAAAAACTCTGGTTGCCGTGGCATCAGAAAATTGGAAATTTCACAAAAGCTCAATAATTTCTTTAAACGACATCTCCTCCTAAACTACTGGGTCAAAATCAACCAAACTTGGCAGAAATGTTCCTTGGGTGGTCCCTTATAAAAATTGCTAAAATAATTGAAATCCATGAAAAACTCTGGTTGCCGTGGCATCGGAAAATGGGAAATTTCACAAAAGCTCAACAATTTCTTTAAACGACATCTCCTCCTAAACTACTGTGTCAAAATCAACCAAACTTGGCAGAAATGTTCCTTGGGTGGTCCCTTATAAAAATTGCTAAAATAATTGAAATCCATGAAAAACTCTGGTTGCCGTGGCATCAGAAAATGGGAAATTTCACAAAAGCTCAACAATTTTTTTAAACGACATCTCCTCCTAAACTACTGGGTCAAAATCAACCAAACTTGGCAGAAATGTTCCTTGGGTGGTCCCTTATAAAAATTGCTAAAATAATTAAAATCCATGAAAAACTCTGGTTGCCGTGGCATCGGAAAATGGGAAATTTCAAAAAAGCTCAACAATTTCTTCAAACGACATCTCCTCCTAAACTACTGGGTCAAAATCAACTAAACTTGGCAGAAATGTTCCTTGGGTGGTCCCTTATAAAAAATTGCTAAAATAATTGAAATCCATGAAAAACTCTGGTTGCCGTGGCATCAGAAAATGGGAAATTTCACAAAAGCTCAACAATTTCTTTAAACGACATCTCCTCCTTAACTTCTGGGTCAAAATCAACCAAACTTGGCAGAAATGTTCCTTCAGTAGTCCCTTATAAAAAATGCTTAAAGAATTGAAATCCATGAATCCATGGCGTCCGTCTGTCCGTCTGTCCGTCACGGCGTCAACAATTTCTTTAAACGACATCTCCTCCTAAACTACTGGGTCAAAATCAACCAAACTTGGCAGAAATGTTCCTTCAGTAGTCCCTTATAAAAAATGCTTAAAGAATTGAAATCCATGAAAAACTCTGGTTGTCGTGGCATCAGAAAATGGGAAATTTCACAAAAGCTCAACAATTTCTTTAAACGACATCTCCTCCTTATCTTCTGGGTCAAAATCAACCAAACTTGGCAGAAATGTTCCTTGGGTAGTCCCTTATAAAATTGCTAAAAGAATTGAAATCCATGAAAAACTCTGGTTGCCGTGGCATCAGAAAATGGGAAATTTCACAAAAATTCAACTATTTCTTTAAACGACATCTTCTCCTTAACTTCTCGATTAAAATCAACCAAACTTGGCAGAAATGTTCCTTAGGTGGTCCCTTATAGAAATTGCTAAAATAATTGAAATCCATGAAAAACTCTGGTTGCCGTGGCATCGGAAAATGGGAAATTTCAAAAAAGCTCAACAATTTCTTTAAACGACATCTCCTCCTAAACTACTGGGTCAAAATCAACTAAACTTGGCAGAAATGTTCCTTGGGTGGTCCCTTATAAAAAATTGCTAAAATAATTGAAATCCATGAAAAACTCTGGTTGCCGTGGCATCAGAAAATGGGAAATTTCACAAAAGCTCAACAATTTCTTTAAACGACATCTCCTCCTTAACTTCTGGGTCAAAATCAACCAAACTTGGCAGAAATGTTCCTTCAGTAGTCCCTTATAAAATTGCTAAAAGAATTGAAATCCATGAAAAACTCTGGTTGCCGTGGCATCAGAAAATGGGAAATTTCACAAAAATTCAACTATTTCTTTAAACGACATCTTCTCCTTAACTTCTCGATTAAAATCAACCAAACTTGGCAGAAATGTTCCTTAGGTGGTCCCTTATAGAAATTGCTAAAATAATTGAAATCCATGAAAAACTCTGGTTGCCGTGGCATCGGAAAATGGTAAATTTAACAAAGCTCAACAATTTCTTTAAACGACATCTCCTCCTTAAATTCTGGGTTAAAATCAACCAAACATGGCAGAGATGTTACTTGGATGGTCCCTTATGAAAATTGCTAAAAGAATTGAAATTAATGGAAAACTATGGTTGCCGTGGCATCGGAAAATGGGAATTTTCACAAAAGCTCAACAACTTCTTTTAACGACATCTCCTCCTTAACTTCTTGGTCAAAATCAACCAAACTTGACAGTATTGTTCATTGTTCATTATAAAAATTGCTAAAAGAATAGAAATCTATGAAAAACTCTGGTTGCCGTGGCATCAGAAAATGGGAAATGTCATAAAAGCTGATCAATTTCTGTAAACAACATGTCCTCTGAAACTGCATGGCCAAATTCTTCCCTGGGACAACAATGCGTAACATGCAAAGTTATTTGGCATTATTAAAACATAACTCAGGTGAGCGATTTAGGGCCCTCAGGGTCCTCTTGTTTACAGTTGATTTTTAAGAAATCCAACACATCCAGCTTATTCCTGGCATTTTCCAACATTCTCTGCTTCAAACCGAATTCAAATTGGTCATGTATTAAAAAAGATATTGCAGATTATCGGAAATTCTGAGTCACGTGATTATACACCGTGATGTTTGTATTATAGATAGAAAATTGGGCCTAACCACAGCTACATAAGAGGGGGCGATTGTTTTTCAAATTGCAATTTTTCTTTCATTGTTCAAATATGATCTTGTTGGTTAAGCTGGTGTCATTGTGGTTTGGAAGTTAATATTATGTTAACCTTTTCCAATGTCCCTGAAAGGTAAGGCTCCGGAAAACATTAAGGCAATAGATCTAGAGAAAAATGCCGATGATTAGTATTGTCTTCTTTTGCCTCAATATTTTCCATACTATAATTTACAAGAATTCCATTATTATTTATTTCAGCTTTGTTTTCTTCAGCTGCTTTCAAACAAGATATGTCCAGAGTTTCCATTTAGGACGTAAAAGTATTTATATGCATGAAAATCCGCTCTGACGCAAAATATAAAGACTTGTCGCGTCCATGGGACGAAACATGAATTGGATGCCAAAAACAATATAGTTTGTAAAACTTACAAAGAAACCTCAGATAACTAGTAAATCTTGTCTTGTGGGAAAGAACTACTAGTAACTTACATTTTCAAAATATGCTGTAATTAGCAATATGACTTTCTTCATGACATTGACCCTTTCCCAATTAAGGCCTGGTTTTGACATACCTATCAGAAACAGCTTGGGATAACATAGGGGCAAAAGAAGAAAATGCTGATCATAAGCATTTTCTTCTTTTGCCTCAACATTTTTGTGCTACAATATACATAAATTCCATCTTTAGCAACACCCACTTTGTCATATTCAGCAGCTTTTAAATTGGAACAGTCCATTTGGGAAAGAGTTAACCCTTTCCCAAATGGCAAATTCTTAGGGTAATCCAAATCAAAAGCTGCTGCAGACGACAGAAAAGATATTGATAAAGGTAATATTTGTGTATGATATAGCACAGAAAATATTGAGGCAAAAGGAGAAACTGCTGGTTATCAGCAGTTTCTTCTTTTGTCTCAATGTTTTCCCAAGCTTTCTCTATTAGGGATGTCAAAACCAGGTCTTGTTTGGGAAAGGGTTAAAGTAAAAGACATATTTTCAAACTGTGTTTGCTCAGATATGCTGGGGAAACTAATATTTCTTTGTTTCTGCAGGTATGGTTGAGGGTTTTCCTGGATTTATAGCTTGTCCATTGTGTATGGGTACAATCAGCGAAGTCGTAGACGTGACACAATACAGTCATGTAAAATGTCCCGCATGTCAGAATCGTGTGTCTGATGCTAGTGCTGTAAAAACAGGGGCTAGAAAGGTGAGGTAGTTTCATCAGTTAACCAAACTGACCAAATGTTGAAAGAGCCGTCGAGATTGCATGCAGTGATTTGGAAAGTCCTGCGCCATAGGCCATAGTCACTTTGACATCCCAAATGTCACATTGTTTCATCCAATGAGTTGGTCCTTGTCCCATTGAATTTGGCTTTTAATGAGATCAGTTTAGATTTTTGCCATTTAAAGAAGGGCTAAAGCACCAATTATTTTTCCAAACAGATTGGATTCTAGTTATACCTAAAAAAATTCTCACAGAGCAACAGATAAGAGGTGGTAAAACAATTCTAATTCTGTTTTTTCAAATCCAAACCCTATTTTGGGGGTATTTATTTGAATCGTGACAGTGAGACAATTGAATTGATTACCCACAACACTATATACACAATGTTTGATGAAGAAAATTACATTGAGTGGAAGTTAGCCTATTGTGAAGCCTTTAACCCTTTCCCAAACAAGACCTGGTTTTGACGTCCCTAATAGAGAAGGCTTTGGAAAACATTGAAACAAAAGAAGAAACTGCTGATAACCAGCAGTTTCTCCTTTTGTCTCAATATTTTCTGTGCCATATTTAACACAAATCCTATCTTTAATAACATCCATTTTGTCATTTGTGGCAGTTTTTGAAGTTGATCACCCTAAAATTTTGTCGTTTGGGAAAGGGTTAATACATCCTCTTATCTATAGCTCTGTAATATCATTTTCCTAATAGGACGGTGTGGTTCCAACAAACAATAGTAAAGTCCCGAAGAGAAAGCGAGAATCGGCAGAAGATGGAAAAGATTGGAACAAATTGTCACATGCCTTGTATGACAGCTGGTACGGAGATCCAGAAACTTCTAGTCCAACTGACAAACTTGTATGTACAACCATTTATATTTTTATGCCCAGGCAATTGGGGGCATATTGTTTCCTCATGCTCGTCTGTCTGTCAGTCTGTCTGTCTGTCTAAAAACATAGCATTGCCATTTTCTCCAAAAGTATTAGACATATAAAATTCAAATGGTATGTAACCTTCTTTTAATGATATCTTTCTATTGCATGCAATGTGAACTTCCCCAAGGTCAAACAAGACCTGGTTTTGACGTCCTTTATAGAAAAGGTTTGGGAAAACATTGAAACAAAAGAAGAAACTGCTGATAACCAGCAGTTTCTCCTTTTGTCTCAATATGTTCTATGCCATATTTTACACAAATTCTATCTTAAATAAACTTCCATTCTGTCATTTTTGGCAGTTTTTTAGGTGGATCACCCTAAAATTTTGCCATTTGGGAAAGGGTTAACAAACTTAACATAGCCATTTCGCGGGGCATTTATGTTTCACAAGCACATCTTGTTTATGCAACTTTTTTGTACCATGAATTAAATCCTTGAAAGGAGTTCGAAGGACAAAACATGTTCACAAAGTTAAAAAAAAATCTACAATTGATTGCAAAGAAACAAATTTTGACTTAGAAGAGATCAACCAGATATTGAATTTAGACATAATGAACATAAATTAAGATACAGCAAATATTCTATGCAGAAAATCATATTATTAGAGTGAAAAGTGTCGACCATAGTCAGGCTGCGCGGCCTGCGCAGACTGACTAGGGTCGATACTTTTCACACTTCCCAGAAGGTCCCTTTTACCATGACGAGTCACAATTGTAAATCTGGTTTCAGAAAGAGGATGATAAGGGGTGACACGAGTTCGGGAGAACATTCAGTATTACTGTTTGTAATGTATTACAATGGTGTGTATACTCATAGTATGAAGAACATGCAGTAATGTTTGTAATGGTGAAGTCATTCATCATAATGGAGAAAGAGAGATGAACAGAGCTACAGATATAACTAGCGTTTTTTTTGCCTAAAAAACTCGCCCACAGTGGTAAAATGAATTATGAGTAGAAAATCACAGTGATCCCCCACCGGGATCCCAGTGTTTCCCACAAAACACCCCAATTTGTGGTGGTCACCGCGATTTGTAGTGGTACAGGAAGGGTAATGAAGATGAACAATAAATGCTTTGTTGCATTTTGAAAAGTCTTTCACTCCTCTTAATTTTAGTGCTCTGGACAAAAGAAGGTTTCTTTATACAAATAACAAAACATTCATTTTAAGAATTGTTTAATTAAAATGGTTCTATGGCAGATGCTCATGGTATGGAGAGAGGGGATTGAAAGAAGATTTCTTTGAACAGATAATGAAACATTCCTTGTAAGAATTGTTTAGGGAAAGAGATTCTATAAGCCTAAATATGCCAAGTCAAAATAAATGCCTCTTAAAACTCTTCCAAATGACACACTTTAAGTGATGTCTAATTCGAAAGCTGTGGCAGACAACAAAATGGATGATAATAACTATATGATTTGTTCACAATATACCACAGAAAATACGGAGACAAAAGCAGAAAATGCTGATCATCCTTGGTGTTTACAAAAGGCTTTTCATTTAGGGATGTCAAACCAGAGGCCCATTCAGTGTACTTTAGAGCAAGATTTTTCAAGATGCTTAATGGGAGGCGCCACTATCCTATACTTCGTGCGAAACCCCTTGGTTACTTCTGTACAAACAATATAAGAGAATTGACCGAGATGTTCAGAATGCTCAATGGACTTGGTACCATGGTAATGCTCCATACTTCATACAAATGACGTCATCATGAATCTTAAAAAATCTCGCTCTAAAGAACACGCCTCAGGACTTGTATGGGAAGTGTTAAATGTACAATTATCTAGTCATTTGTTTAACCTTCAGTCCTGACAAAATTTGTGTCTGTAGAAATGAAATATGAAAAGCGTCAGTATATTTAGTCTGCATTTAGATACAGTAACAGAATATAAAACAGAATATAAATTTAGACAAAGTTTGTTATGGTAAGATGCATGTGGCTTGCACCTTCGAAAAAGATAAATTACAATCACTTTCCCATTTTTTAACAGCAAAAAAGGATAGTATTTTTCAATAGATGCTGCAGTCCACTAAGTGGATTTTGTCAAAGCTAATATTTGTGTACAATAGAGCACAGATGATAATAGGGCAATAGGAAAAAATACAAATATTGTTCTTTTTACTGAATGTTGTCCCAAGTCTTTCCTTTCAGGGATGTCAAATTAAGATCTTATTTGGAAAAGGATGGATAAATTCTTTCCAAGACAGGGAACAATTGGGTGGTCCAATTTGATATATATTTTTAAAGATGATATTTGCTAACAATATGGCACAGAAAATACCGAGACAAAAAGGAAATGCTGATTATCAGCATTTTCTCATTTTGTCTCAATGATTTCCCAAGGCTTTTCTCTTAGGGGACGTCAAAGAAGATCTTGTTCGGAAAAGGGTTGATCAGATAAGTCCAGATAAGTTACTATCTCTAAACAATGCCAGAGTCGCTAGACAAAGAAGCGACATCGGTAATTGCACAGTGTTTTCAATATTTTGTGTACTGCATCCAGGAAGCACATCTGATCTATATGCATGTTTTGATCCCTCTAATGTCCAATCAGGATCCTCATGCTCACGAATAAATGTTTTTGTTACCCTGGAACAAGGAGATGCAGGTTTGGTTCTGTTATCTGCAGATTTAGAATTACTCCCTAGTAAAGACACACTGCAGTTGTTATCATTGTCACTCTGTTTTAAAGACGTCCTGCTATTTTCATCGACGGAGGGTCTGCCTCTGCTTTTTCTTCTGTAGGAAAACGAAACTATATTATAACTCTTTATCATAATCACCATCAATTACCAAATGGCAAAATTTTAGACTGGTCCAAATTCAAAGATGTTGCAGACAACATTTTCAAATGAATCAAATTTAAAATTGTTGGTCGTTTTAATTAGAAAACATTGTGGAAAGTTAAGAATTTGCTTGTGACAAGCAATTCCTTCATTCCAAGATGTTTTCGGAAGCCATTGTCTTGTATGGCGTCAATGAGTGGGAATGGGTTATACGGTAAAGATAAATGCGAGATTTGATTTACATGCAGTCTGATCTACTAGAAAGTGTTTAACATTGCTTTTATATCAAATATATACTGAGAGGCAAAATTAAGTATACACCCTAGTTATTTCATGTTTTCGGAGAAACCGAATGATTAATTGTGTACGATTTTTAAACGCCGCCGGTGGTATTCGTCTATTGATGTAGCCTTCTCAGCCTATCCGTCCATCTATCTTTTCTTTCGGTGCGACGGCTTTTTCATAGCATACAGCGTCATCGAAAAAGGGGACGTAATCGGTAAATTGATACTAGCATATACGTTGACACATCCCCTACATTAATGAATGGATTTTCATAGAATTTTCACAGAAAAAGTCTAGTCACTTAGGACTATGCGTACATTGTTGGTGCTTTTCCATATTATGGTGCGTTATGGCAAAATGGGACTTGATGCAAACTGGTTATCTGACATAACCCCCTCTAAATTTATCGACGGATTTTGATAAAATTTGCGTACAATGTTCCTAGTCATCTGACTAAGTGAATATAGAGTCATGTTTCTTTAATTAATTTGCTGCGTCATAGAAAAATGGGCCTTAATGCAAAAAAGTGGCATATTGATCGATTTCTACCAGCCACTGAGAATTGGGTTAGAATGTTAGAGAAAATTTAACGTTGTGATTTGTTGTGATAAAGATTGAAGACATCAAATACGGATTAACGGCAATATTTGATGCTCCGCTAAGTCGCATGTGCACAGTTTGCTAAATCGGCATGTAGCAGGAGTATGAGTACTCCAAGCAATTTCAGGTGAAATTTATCAAAAGTGTTGTATTGGTTTTGGGGATTAAATAAAAAAAATACAAAATTTTGAGTCGATATGATGGAAATTAAGAGAGATATTTAAAGACAAAAAGTGTATACTTTCTTTTGCCTCTCAGTATACATTATGAAGATTCAGAAAAGAAATTATGAAAATCCAGCTGCTCTCGAAGCTACAAATAAGTGGGGTTGAAAACATTCTTACTTTGCTATTTCAGTTCTAAACTCTATGTTTATGGTATATATTTGAATCGTCTCAAGGAGACAATATGGTTTGGTTAACAATAAATGAAAGTTTGCATTCTGAAAAAAAACTTTACTCCCGCTTATTTGTAGCCCTGTTAAGTCTTTCTAATGAGGTGCTATCTGGGGGTACATCGAAAAAATTGAGTTAACGTATACAACCCATCATTAGCACCAAAGAGCCAGAGGCGAAATTTGAAAAGTGCCAGTTAATCCTAAACTGTGTTATATTTCCATTCCAAATACAAATATAAGTATTTTGAACGGTTTAGAATTTTGAATTAATGCATACTTATGGAAATATTTGACAAAAGTTTTATAAATTACCTCCCTTCCATATGAATATAGAGTAAAAAGACATTTGTAAATATTTTCTTCTTGAAGCATAATCTTGAAATCCGGCAAGGTGATTCAACTTATTTGAAGTGTACTTACAAGAGTGTGTAATTTGATGCATGTCCCATGGCTAGAAAGTGGAGTTTTTAATGATGGGTCATATACCTTAAATCATATAAGCGCAGTATACGGTAGTTTATACTCCAATTCTTCGTATTGTTGTTATAATTATTATTAAGTTGTTACAAATGTTTTAAGGGGGAAAATAAACATTACAAGCATACCTCTTTACAATTTGTCTTGATTTTCGCTTGGATTTACCGTTCTTTCTTGTTAAGTCATTAGCTTTCTTTTGTTTCCCATAGCGTGTGGCCATTCCTCTTTTTGGTTTGCTTGAAAATAAAGATATTGGCGCTAATATACAGTATTTACCTTTTCCCGAAATACTGACGCCTTTTGGCGACCCAACTGGACATTGGTTTTCGTATGCTTGCAGGAAAAGAATGAAATGCTTATAACCAGCATTTTCTCCTTTTCCTACCAGATTTTCTAAGCTTTGAAATAGGGATTTTCTAGTGAGATATAGCAAATCGTGTAGTCTGCTAGATCTACACCTATGAATTTGGGCCAGTTTGAAAATTTGAGACCATACCACAGCATTGACACATTCTTTCTCTTTGACTCCACACAAGACAATGGCTTAATTTGGAAAACATCGCGGAAAATGTTGAAATTGCTTGTGATAAGCAATTTCTTCAAATTGCTTGTGATAAGCAATTTCTTCATTTCCCACAATGGTAAAGAAAGATAAGAAAAATATGTAAAAATTCATTAACTTGAAATTGTTGTCTTTAAGCTCCTTAAATTTGGACCAGAATAAAATTATGACGTTTGGTAATGGGATAAACCTTTCCAAGAGAACAGCATTCTAAGACAGGTCTAAAATGAAAGCAATGGCAGATGCCAGGACAAATTTACTGTAAAATAAAAATGGTGTTAATTTATTATAAAATGTTTGTCACAAAAGTTAACAAATGAATTTGCGTTGAATATTGAAAAAGAAAATGTCGCACTTGATTGAATGTACAAAAATTAAATCGTGGATCTAGGTCTTTATGTTTTACCCTTATGAAACCGCTTTGGTGTCCACTTTCAAGAAAGTATGGGAAACGTAGAGAGAACATGAAAATGAGGATAACATTTTTTTTGCAATTTGAAGATGGACGAACGTACAATAATTAGCATTTACGTATTAACAGTAAATTATCGGCTGCTGAAGTTTTTCAATTGTGACAAAACTTTAACCCGAGTGTTATATCGCTTCTTTTCAACAAAAAACCGTAACTGCAGCTTAAAGTGTCCGATGATTGGCAAAATTAAAGTCTTGTGCCGAAAGAACACCTTACTATTAACCAAATATCAAAGTTTCTACAATTTTCTAACATTAGAAGTGTTTTTATTTCGTCTTTTAAATTGGATATTTTGGTCTTTTCCGATCTTTGCCGAAGAAAATACGCTAAACTTCCGACTTGAAATTATGACGTCATACTGGCCACTGAATGACGTCATGGCGGGAAAAACGGGCAGTCATGGGTCATTTCCCGGAAAGTCTGAAATTTCTGAAAAAGTTAAATGTCCGACTTTTCTGTCATAAAGCGACTTCCCCAATCGATACTCAAAACACGGAATTCGTCCTCAGTAAATGTTAGAAAAAAATGTTAAAACAGTCAAAGAATAGGTCGTTAGTGAATTAAGGAATGTACCAAAGAACGGTTTAAGTTTGTCTGTATTACTCTTACGATCGAGAAATGGATAAAAACTGAGACTTCACTATATGACAGAAAAGTCGAACACATTATCTTTGTCAGACACCTCATGCTCTAGATTTGGGGCGGAGTCAAGCCATTGATGACGTCAATCCGTGGCAATTTTACGGAAATTGCCGATCTTTATTTTCTCGAAAATCAGTTTTTCAACGATGTAAAGAAAAGCAAATAAAACTTTTAAAACAACCGAGTTTTGGCGGATCTTTTATAAAACACGTTAATTTAATGATTTTCTTCCAATATACGGTGCAATAAACTGCCAAGCTAGGTAGCCTTTAAAACAAGCTGCAGTTACGAGTTTTTGTTGTTGAAAAGCGACGATATATGTAAAAGGCTTAGAGCTTTACCTGGCTGATCTTGTGCGATAAGCCACACATTGTGACTGATCCGAGTCTTCACTCACCAGGTTGACAGCATAATCCAGTAAGTTTTCACGAATGGACTCGACTTCTATATCGATTGCGGGGGCCATTTGTCGTGTGATCACCCTGTTCAAGTTAGTAGTTTTGGGGATATTTGTTGGGTTGAAATTTGTATTCGTCATTGGATAATACATTGTACTGTTTGTACTTTGATTACAAAGATCTAGACTTTCCAGCGAGTCAGAGTTTGCTTGCACGTCGTCTGCAAGATTCGGTTCATCGAAATCGGTCAGTCTGATATCGTCTTGTGACGTGGTATCGTTTGTGACCAAACTGCTTGATGATTGGCTGGTTAACGTCTGCTCTGTTTCGCCGCACGTGCTGGGTGTCTTGGTCGGCGTCGTAGCCTCCGAGTATGTCAGGTCCGCGTCGGAATCTCCGAGAGACGCCAAATCACTGACTAACTCCGACCTTTGACTTCTGTATACACTGTAATTCTCAGATAGTTGTGATATGTCCAACGATACATGATGTGCTTTAGTTTGATTTTCTTTTTCGTCCGTGTTCTCTTCGAATTTAGTCTCATCAAATTTTACAAGTTTTCTTGGCGTTGCTGTATTTATAAATTTCGTTTCATTTTCATCGTCTGGTTTTCGTTTAGTTTTCGTGCTTGATTTATGTAACCAGACCCTGGTATCCTTCTTGAACTGTTTCACCTCACCATCGACAACACAGCGCAGAGAATACAGGGAGTCAGCGTTGTCTATGTTGGTCACCTCGTCATACAGGATGATCCGTCCTTTTGAACCTTCAAATTACAATAAAACGTAGATTAACCCTTTTCCAAACGATGAAATTTTAACAGATCCGTAGGAACATGGGGCTTGGATGGGCTAAGCCCCCGCCCCCAAAGTTGTCCAAAATGCCGATTTTTCCTTATTTTACACTGAAAATAGGAAAAAGCCCGGACAGTAACTCCACCCCCCCCCCCCCCCCAATTAAATTGCCAAAAATATTTTGCTTCCTACGGGTCTGTTTATTGTGATCAATTTCAAAAACTGCTGTAGAAGACAATTTGGAAGTTGGTGCGACTGATATTTGTGCACATTACTTTGATAAAAAAAAAGGAGCACCATACATGTATATCTAAAGTAATGGGATATATTCCTTTTAAGGGGGAATGCTCCAGTTTCCTAAATTTTTTCCTAATAATAGAATTTATTTATATTTTGTATGTTGAAATTACATGTTATTACCAATTGAAAAATAAAATAAAAATGGATGGTCAGCGATCTTGTTTGAATTTTATAGGCACTCGTATCACATACCCCTACAAAGAAAAAATGCACAATTTCTTGCACCTGTCCAAGGTCACTAAAATGCTAATGAAATATTGCATATTCATTGTTTAGTCCGATAAATGGATTTAAAGTAACGCCTTACATTTAATAAGAACGGAAAACCCAAAATATGTGCTTCTATAAACGCGTAAATGTATAAAACAGCATGCTCACGTGTTCGATTAGATCAACGAAGCTGGAGTGTTTTATGTCAAAATTTGCATATTTTTGGAAATATTTCAAGTTCCACATAATAGAATTTGATGAAACTCCCTAGTTGTATTAAGCAACATGTCCTGGTAATAATTCAAAAAGAAAATGTATAGGTCAGCGCACTTATTAGCGAATTACAGGATTTTTTATCAGCTACACATGAATAAAATGACGCAAAACGGTGGTAACTGCATACACACTTACCACTGTCTTGCTCTAAATAATCGATTTCCATTTTTAGGAAATCAGTTTCGCATAATAAATACACTTTTACCGTCGAAAATGGTAAATCGTAATGATGTATTATATTATTGAAAATATGGTAGCGAAACATATTGGTACGAAACATTTAATTTACTACAGTAAAGACCGAGTGTTCCGATAAACTGGAGCATTCCCCCTTAAACGGTCTCGGCGCACCTCTGGTATACCGGGCGCAATAAATGTCACGCTTTATTTTGGGCTAATTAATGATGGGGGACACCCCTGCTCTTTTTTCTTGACAGTTTTTCAATTTTTAGCTCACCTGAGCACAAAGTGCTCAAGGTGAGCTATTGTGATCGCTTTTTGTCCGTCGTCCGTCTGTCCGTCCGTCCGTCTGTCCGTCTGTCCGTCCACAATTTGGTGTTTACGCTCTAGCATCCACAAATATTAATCAATCTTGATCAAACTTAGTCAAAACAAGTATGGTCATAAGTTCTTGGATGAGTTCGATTATGGGCCAGATCGGACCAGAATGTGCTGAGTTATCTGCCCTTGAATGTCCAAAAAAGCCGTTTTTGACTTTGTTTACATTCTAGCATCTACAATTATTGATCAATCAAAACAAAACTTGGAGACAATGTTGGAGACCATAAGATCTCGGATGAGTTTGGTTTTCAGTATGATCTGATCAGACAGTCCAGAGTTATGTGCCCTTGAATTTGACAAAATTGCCATATTCGGCTGGTTTTGACCTTGTTTACACTCTAGAATCTACAATTATTGATAAATCAAGACAAAACTAAGACATAATGTTTGGGACCATAAGATCTTGGATGAGTTCGATTTTCAGTCTGATCTGATCAGAAAGTCCAGAGTTACGTGCCCTTGAATTTGACAAAATTGTCATTTTCGGCTGTTTTCGACCTTGTTTACACTCTAGAATCTACAATTATATATCAATCAATACAAAACTTGGACACAATGTTGGGGACCATAACATCTCGGATGAGTTCGATTTTCTATTTGATCTGATGAGAAAGTCAAGAGTTACGTGCCCTTGAAAATTGCCATTTTCGGCTGTTTTCGACCTTGTTTACACTCTAGAATCTACAATTATCAATCAATGAAAACAAAACTTGGACACAATGTTGGGGACCATAAGATCTCAGATGAGCTTGATTTTCAGTTTGATCTGATCAGAAAGTCCAGAGTTATGTGCCCCTGAATTTGACGATATTGCCATTTTCGGCTGTTTTCGACCTTGTTTACACTCTAGAATCTACAATTATCAATCAATCAAGACAAAGCTTGGACACAATGTTTTGGGCCATAAGATCTCTGTTCAGGATGATTTCCAGTCTGATCTGATCAGAAAATCGAGAGTTGCGTGCCCTTGAATTTGACAAAATTGCTGTTTTTGGCTGTTTTCGACCTTGTTTACACTCTAGAATTTACAATTATTGACCAATCAAGACAAATCTTGGACACATTCTTAGGGACCATAAGATCTTGGATGAGTTGGATTTTCAAATGGATCTGATCAGAAAGTCGAGAGTTATGTGCCCTTGAATTTGATAAAATGCTGTTTTCGGCGGTTATCGACCTTGTTTATACTCTAGAATCTACAATTATTTATCATTCAAAGCAAAACACAATGTTGGGCACCGTTACATCTCGGATGAGTTTGATTTTCACAATGTTATTTCAAAGTTCGTTTTCAGTCTTAAAGTCATAAATATTAATTGAATTGAACAAAAATATTGCTCATATCATTTTGGTTCAGGTGAGCGATATAGGACCATCATGGTCCTCTTGTTCTACATGAGTTTCGATTTTTAACCCTAACACTAACCTAGACCCTATAAAATAGGACAGGACAGAATTTGCGCCCGGTAAACCAGAGACTACTCACGGTCTCCAAGGAAAAATGATTACCATTTGGTTACCGCAAATCAAGAAGTCAAATAGATAGGCCTATGTCACCCTAGATTCAAGCCCCCTGCAGAATTGTGAGATTTACCGTGCGTCAAATCCGCCGCTAGATTCAGCTGTCCGTCTGAACGTTCACATTTGTTGGTGTTGGCGTTGATCGACTCTTCATCGTCTGTACTGTCCACTATGTCGCAGGTTTGGACAACTCGGGGCATTTTGTCCGTCATGTTGATAACGTGTACACGCTATGTAGGCCTAACGTCCGCCATTTGTAATTTGTGACGATGACGTCATTTTAACGGGTAACGCGACGTCGAGTATTCCCGCCAACGTTTGTTGAAGGAAAAACGAGGAAGTGTTTATGTAAAGAGCATTTCTTTTATTAATACATTACCAAACAAAAAAATCGGATAGGTCCAAATCAATGATGCTGCAGATGGCAATTTTAAATGAATTAATTTCATTTTGGGGGTCATTTGGCTTACATATGGTAAATGAAGAACTGTTTTCCAAAGCCCATGTCTTTCGGAGAGTAAAAAGTCATAATGAGATAGGAATGGGTTAAATTTACCCTTCTTGGTTGGATAATCGTAGACCTATGTGGGCGAGTAGATGGTACTGTAAGAATGTTGTAGTATATGGCGTACCAAATGGGTCAAAAGTCTATTTAGAGCGTGCACACATAAAATATACGCGTCGACGCATAAAATTTACGCGAGCAGTTGGAAATTTATGCGTCGACGCATATTTTTTCAACTGCTCGCGTAAATTTTATGAGTCGACACGCATATTCACGCGTCGACGCATGTTTGTACACGAGCAGTTGAAAATATATGCGTCGACGCGTATATTTTATGCGTACACGCTCTAAATAGACTTTTGACCCATCAATTTCAGTACGTCATAGTAGTACAGGTAACAGCAACGACAAGAATCCATGGTTACGTGCTCCAGCCTCCGCAATATGACCATATCAGTTGTGCAGAGGCGTTTAATACCATTCAGACAATTCAATTTAGAAAGTCTGTGTTGGCCCATTACCAAAAACAGAAAATTTTAGACTGGCTTGAAATTCAAAGATTTTGCAGACGACAAAATCATGTGAATAAATTTTACTTTCTTTGACATTCCTTGTAGAAAACATTGTTGGAATTGAAGAAATTACTTGTGATAAGCAATTTCTGTATTTACAACAATGTTTTCCAAAGCCTTCATGTTTCGGGGCGTCAAAGGATGTCACTGTTTGGGATTGGGTTAAGAAAAAAGTTCATGCGACTGCCAACAGGCCATATGTAGGTATATATAATATGAAAAAATAAATAAATAAACAACAATGTTTCACCAAACAATTTATTGATCAACAAATACAATAAAACATTCGTACATATTTCATCTTACGCAAATTATTCCGATGATACTGATTTGCTTAGGGCCTATACCCGTTTCGCAAACTGTCTAAACCCTTTCCCAGACGTCACTATTTTAGGATGATCCACTTCAAAAACTGACACAAATGACAAATGGATGTTATTAAAAATATGATATGGGTAAAGTATGGTATAGAAAATATTGAGACAAAAGGAGAAACTGCTGGTGAGCAGCAGTTTCTTCTTTTGTCTCAATGTTTTCCCAAGTCTTTGCTATTAAGGACGTTAAAACCAGGCCTTGTTTGGGAAAGGGTTAAGCCGCATTTACGAGATTTTTGTTGAAAAGCAGCTAAATACTGATGGCCAGCATTTTCTCCTTCGGTAATTTGGTGCCAAAGTCTATATTCTAGATTTCTATTTGGATAACATTCGTTTGGTCGTATACATATCAAAATCCAATTTGGACCAGTCCAAAATATCGCTTGGGAAATGGTTAAGATTGAAATAGCCATTGTTTGCTATTGCTCGAACTTAATTATTAATTGACTGTACTCAAAACATCGATCAAAACAAGACCAATGCAAGGGCGGATCTAGGGGTGGGGTCAGGGGGTCATGACCCCCCCCCCCCACTGGAATTGGCCGAACATTGAATTTTGACTATATAACTTCTTATTAAATGCCATCATTTGGGCTTTAGCCCCCCCCCCCCCCTGGAAAAAATCCTGGATCCACCCTTGCCAATGAAATATAAAGTAATGATACAATGGCACAAAGAAGATGCTGTTTGTTAAGATTTATTTATTAACATTTCAGTAAAAGAATAAACAAATAATCGTGGATTTCGATTCTTTTCTAAAAATATTTTATAACAATGCTTAAAGTGACATTTCAGAATTATTTTTACATAAATTTTACTTTTATTCTATCTGAAAGAGCATGTTTTCTTATGAAAATTCTGAAAATTTCAAGCCAAAATATTGAACCATTTACGAGAAATATATATTTTTGTGCTAAAATTAAACAAAATGTTGTGGACAACAGTTCAGATTTATATAGAATTTGTCATTTCTGTCTCGACTTTGAAGGCGTATTTTTCGTTTGTAAATACCAACTTAAAAAAAACTGATAGCATTTCTTACCATTAGAATAAAAAATCTTTGCATCAAGACATACTTTTAAAAATGAAATAAATGTGAAATGTCTCTTTAAATTACTCTAAACCGATCTTCGCTAGCCGAGGTAAACCAACTCACTACGTTTGTATAATTTATAATCGGCGAATTTTAAGTCTGAATAAATTGATCAAACGTTGCGTTCTGAACGTTTTGGTGTTATTTCGGAATGGTATAGATACACACAAACATTTTTCAACTTTGCTCTCACTCACACATGCGTTTATTAAATTTTATGTGATTTATTGTTTAATCCCATTATTTTTCTATGTGTTTAAAGGTAATGTAGATAGGTCTTCATGTCTCGTGTAATTGAGATTTCTTGCGTTCTATAAGTGCACAATTTCGTCGCATACAAACAATGCGTTCCTTGGATACTATACATGTAAATGGCAGTAGGCCTATTATATATAGCTTTGAAAATAGCAAAGTAATCGCTGGAAACAATGAAGTAACAATACATCAGTTTTATATGACAATAGTTGGGCATCAATATAACTTATTGTATCACCCCGTAACTTATAAATCATATTCAGACGTTAAAAGGTCAAATTCACACTAAGTGAAAAGGAGCCTACATAAATTACCTTGAAATGAAGCGTAAATTATTACATCAGTCAAATAAGTTAACTCCCACCATGTCATTGACATGTATATTAATTAATCAAACAATAAAACACAGTAAAATTCAATTTTCATAAGCATGACTCACAAATTTTAATTTTGAATAGTTCAACAATATTATGCATGGACATAGTTCAATTTTCATTTAAACGTGTTAGGAGAAAATTGACCTTCGATGGTTTCTTATCAATTTATAGTTAGACGGACCATTCTTGTCTATCTATATAATCCTTTTTTGGAAAATTATTCTTGCATACATGTACCAAATTTCAACTGTATCATATTTCTGTTCATGTTCTTGAATTTGATATACACTCGTATATTTCAATATTTGATTAATAAGTGAGGTCGTTTGTCAAATAACATATATCGGTGGGAAAGATAACATATTAATCTAATTTATTTATCAAAAATACTTGCATGTCTCAATTATTTTTAACCATAAAATTATTATGCCTCCATTTAAATAGAAAGATTAGCCCAAAACTGATGAAAGAACATTTAAAAGTAAATGAGTCAGGATCTGGAGAGGGGTCCAAGAAGGCTTTTGAGCCCAACATGGTTCTAGATCAGCCTGCGTATACACGCAGTCTGATCAAGAACCACGTTGTTCTCCGATAGCTTCTTCATGACATGTAACCCTCGTAAGAGAGCAGTATAAGTGGTCAGATAGCAACCAAGTTTAATGTTGATTTTGAAATATAGCAGCTGCTTCATATACTATAGAAGGGACATTTTTTCAGATATACTGGCTTAAATGCTCTTACAACAGTTTTGAGCTGAATCATCAAATGTTTTTTACCAAGCATTTTGTGTTGTATTAGTTCCGAGAATTGGTCTAGCTAGGCGTGGCTAACTTTCTACATAAGTCAGGTCAACCAATAAAACGGATGTAAAATGGACACTCTATCAAAAACCATATGACTGCAAGGGCGGATCCAGGATCTTTTCCGGGGGTTCAAAGCCCAAATGATGGCTTTTTTAAAAATAAGAAGTTATATAGTCAAAATTCAATTTTCAGCCAATTCCAGGGGGGGGGGGGGGGGGGGGGGGTCATGACCCCATGACCCCACCCCTAGATCCGCCCTTGGACTGAGATGAATAGATCTAATATATAACACTTTATAAAGTTTCAGAGGGGGGAGGCAAATGTGTGTTATAGCATGCATGAATATTGAAAGATCCTTTATTAAACCACGCCCCTAGATCCCATTTCAAGACCAATTCTCCATGAATATTTCATTATCCGATATAAGGCTGTGCCATCTGCCGTGAGAACATCCACAGTTTCGTATGACGTCCGATGTTGCCGACAAATACATCAGCGCCGTCCTTCGATACTGTGACGTCATGGGGCTGCCCGAATACCTAAAATGATACGTAAATGTACTTGTAAGCTAACTAAAAAATAACGCGTCAAGGCAAAATCTCCATCAGTATTTCGTCGGTGTTATGGCAAAACCTCGTAACTCCAGCTTTAATCCAGCTGGAGTTACGAGGTTTTGCAAAAACACCGACGATTATATTATCCGATATAAGGCTGCACCAGCTGACGTGAGAACATCCACAGTTTTGTATGACGTCCGATGTTACCGACAAACACGTCAGCGCCGTCCGTAGATACCGTGACGTCATGGGGCTGCCCGAATACCTAAAGTTATACGTAAATTTGCATTTGAACCAACTAACAAATAACGCGTCAAGGCCAAATCTCCGTCAGTATTTCGTCGGTGTTGTGGCAAAACTTCGTAACTCCAGCTTTAACCCAGCTGGGGTTACAAGGTTTATGCAATAACACCGATGATTTCATTATCCGATATAAGGCTGCACCAGCTGACGTGAGAACATCCAGAGTTTCGTGTGACGTCCGATGTTACCAACAAACACGTCAGCGCCGTCCTTCGATACTGTGACGTCATGCGGCTGCCCGAATACCTAAAATGAATATGTGAGCCGACTTAGAAATAATCCGTTAATGTATAGCTGATACACATGCACTGTGTTCAGAGCTACAAACAGACGGAAGAAATCCAGACTGTTCTAAATTGACAGGTATTGGAGACATCAAAAACAAAAACCACTTCAGGTACTCTATCCCTAATGAGATAAACGTGACGTCAAAATTATTCGGGCGACGCCGTTAACATTCGGCTGCAAAACGTTCTATCGCCGAATGTCTTCGACTATGCTCGAATATGTTCGGATACGTACTTCCGACGTCGCGTTAATCATATTTGGGATGGACCACCTTAAAACAGGAAATGCATTATCTAACAATACCGGACACTTTTGCAAAGAATTCTTCTGTGTACGAATGCTTTAACCCTGTCTAAGACGACCCTGCCGATGTCGGAAATATACCTGTGACGTCGTTAACATTCGTAATGTATATGAACCTATTCGGACGACGTCCCTAATCAAAAATGTTTTATTTTTGGGAAAAAAAAAGGCAAAAGAGGAAAATGATAAAACAAGTGAAAACACCAATACAAAGAAGAAAAGCTTGCATAGAGCGGAAAGTTTATATGTAGATTCTAATTTCTTTCTTGTTTTCTAATTACTTTTTTAATAAGTGACTTCAAAACTAGGACTTGCTTCGGGGGATCACGTGTTTGTTTGCGGCACATTGCCTTCCCAGTAGGTCACTCCGGTTTATGACTATTTTACTAGCAAGACCTGGTTATGAGGTCCCGAATAGAAAAGGCTTGGGAAAACATTGAGACAAAACAAGAAAATGCTGATAATCAGCATTTTCTATTTTTGTCTCAATGCTTTCTGTGCTATATTATACACAGATTGCATAGTTATCAACACCCATCTTGTTGTTTGCAGCATCTTTCAAAACGAATCAGTCCAAAATTGCGTCCTTTGCGAAAGGGTTAATCCTTTCCCAAACGACAAAATATTTTACTTTTCCAATTGGAAATCCACTGCAGATGTCAAAATGGACAATGATAAAGGCAGGATTTGTGTAAATGTAGCTCAGAAAATATTTAGACAAAAGGAGAAACTGCTGGTTATCAGCAGTCTCTTCCTTTGTCTCAATGTTTTCCCAAGCCTTTTCTATTAGGGACGTCAAAACCAGGTCGTGTCTGCGAAGGGGTTAATGACTGTTTTATTATCAATATGACCATAAGGTAACACCTCATTACGGACAAAAACTGATGCGCACTCTGACATTTAAGTGTTCAGCAGTCGTACAAAACAATAAATTATTGTTTTTATTTTGCGGCCATTTGGTCTGTGTAACCCGTCCCCTTACAACAAAATCTTACACGTGTTCAATTTGAAGCAATTTAGCCCAAAATCGTTAGAAATTACTTAAATAATTATCCATTTTGTTGTCTGCAGCAGATTCCAAGTTGGACAACCCTTAAGTCTGCTGTTTTGGAAAATGTTAAGAAGGTCTCTCCCTTCTCAAAGAATGTATCGTCGGTCACGCTCAACAATGCCGTAACTACAGCTTATTCAAGCTGTAGTTAAGATATTTTTGAACGAAACCATCAACATGATGGTCATACAATACAATTGGTGATTGTTTCTATTCCATCATATGGTATGCATCAGTTATAATTATATACTCAGCAAAAAAACTAACGCATCACTTTTCAAAATTGCATAACTTCTTTATTGTCAAAGATTTAGATTTATAATTTGGCAAATGTTTATCCCACAAGTTTCTGCACTCATTCATAAAACTATTTCTAAGTCTTCTTTCTTATGTGACCGTGTCATACGAAAGGGGGACCAACACAGTTTTTCGGCTTGTGTAACTTGTGATCTTTTTCAATCATTTTTGTTTGAATTGATTTTGAAAGCTGGTTTATTGTAAAATTAAAGTCTGAAAAAAAAATTCTTTCTAACATAACAAGGGCTGTTCCGGGACAACGTAGCTCGCATAGACGCACCTTTTTGAAAGAAAATGTCAATTTTTCAAGGTCAATGTCACAAGGTCAAATTTTATAGTGTCAGGTGAAAGGTCTTGCTGGGGCCTGTCTATGTGTGAAATATCATGACTACATATTATACGGTTCATAAGATATAGACCGATACGTTTTTGTCTATGTAACCTACGTCGCCGTCGACGCCATCAATGATACCTACGGCACTAGTGATGTAAAATGCCTCTGTGGGAATACATTACACGCCCATAAAAAAGTTAAAGCCATCAGTTTGTTTTTTGAAGGGTAACTTTTATAAACAGAAAGTCTTTCAGTCTATACAAAAGGTTTGAAAGTTATGCGTGAATTTTCCATTTTAATCAAATTTCAGACTTTATGAATTTTAGAATTAAGGGCGTCCTTATTAAAAGTTCAATATTTTACAAGATACGGTAACATTTACTATGAAATTGCATAGATCTCTTATCAAATGGTGGTAGTCAGCATGTGCAAATTTTTAAAGTATTCTGTATATTCGTTAAAAACATATTAACAAAGATCTGAGTGATGCGTTAGCAGTTTTGCCGAGTATATATATATAATTATGAAATTTGGCATATTGACTTGGTAAAAACGCTTGAGCCAATTTAACCCATTACCAGACAATTCCAAACTAAACCATGTTGCAGGCAACATTTTCAAGGAAATGAAATTCATCATTTTTTGACAATGTGGGAAAATGAGAAATTGCTTATCACAAGCAATTTCTTCATTTACCACTATTTTTCTTTAGCCAGAATCTTGAAGTGCGTCAAACAATATTGATGGTCAATATTTTGGAATGGGTTAACTTTAACCCAGCATTTTTCTTCTTTTGTCTCATTGTTTTCTCAAGAGATTTCTATCATGGGCGCCAAAACCTGGTGTCGTTTAGGAATGGGTTGAGATCGGATCGGAAATACACGGACACTCACCTTTTTTGTTGGTCCCCATGTTTCATACAAGTCTCCCTGCATTGTCAGCGTAAATCCCTCGATGATCTTGCCGCCAGGTCCGTTCACAACATAGAGACGATCGGCTGAAATAAGGGATTGACCATTTGTTTTAATTTTTGACCAGTCATGACCAGTCATATCGTCATTGTTGTTGCAAAACCTCGTAACTTCAGCTTTAATCAAACTTAAGTTACGAGGTTTTGCAATAACACCGACAATAAAAGAACCGGAACATATCCAATTGAGATCAATACGTCTAGATATCCCATTTTTAAAATGGACTTAAAAGTAAGGTAGAAACTTTCTTGTTTTAGAAATTCCTCTCAGAGTGAAAAGTCTCGATGCTAGTCAGTCTGTGCAGACCGCACAGACTGCGCAGACTGACTAGCATCGATACTTTTCCCGATTCCAAGAAGGTCTATATTGGTGTGACGGGACACGTGTAGGGCAATGGAAAAGAATTTTGTGCTAACAATAGACTAGGTTTACTGTTATGTTTTGATAAACCGTCGGCGTTGTTATAAAATCTCGTAACTACGGCTTGATTTAAGCCGTAGTTAGGAGATTTTATAACAACACCTACAAAATACTATTTTGTTTGTCCGAATTTACGTCACGATTAACTGGATAAAATCGTTCCCTATTACCGGTGTTAACCCATTACCAGACAGCAAAATTTTGGATTTGTCCAAATTCAAAGACGTTGCAGACGACAAATCGAACTGAATGAAATTTTACATTGTTGGTCTTTTATGTAGGAAAACACTGTGGGAAATGAAGAAATTGCTTGTCACAAGCAATTTCTCCATTTTCCACAATGTTTTCAAAAGCCATTATCTTGCGGGGAGTCAAAAAGAGTCACTATGGGGTAATGGGTTAAGTTACTGTTCATTGTTGAACATGTTATAGGTCCCGATAAATGACATGGCAGAGTATATCTAGCTGGCGCGGTTGGTAGCGCATTTGCCTTTTATTCGAGTGGCCCCGGGTTCGATACCCGGCCGCGGCTAATACCCTTTCTGACAAAATTGTCACCCATCAATGGTTTGATATCGTGAACCTATGTGGGGGAGCAGCTGGAGGCTCGGTTAGGGTATTGTGGTAGTACTGGTGAGAGAAATACCAGGAATCCATGGTAAGGTCTCCAGCCGCCGCGATATGACCTTAGAAGTTGAAAACGGCGTAAAACCCCAATAAACTAAAATAAACATAGCTATAGCGTACGAGAATTGACCTGGCAGAGCATTCCATTCGATTAGCATGAGCTGCTCTGCCAGGTCATTTATCGTGAGGTATAATAGCTATGCGATGTTGGAATTGTGTATAGTTGTGGGGTCAGTGTACTAAGCTTATATGACCGATACTTTCTAACTTTGGATTGCTCATTTTCTCTATCCAGTCAAATATCGTTCTTTTGCTTATTATTCATTTTGTGTGGCATATAAAAGCCCTAATTATAGCTTGAACAATAATGCCCCAAATCTCCAAACTTTAGTTAGAACTCCCTTTTTCAGTATCAAGTCACATATTTTACGGTAAGCAAAACCATATTAATTTTATTACAGCTTCTTGAAGCTGTAGTTACGCCGTTTTTAGCTCCACTGGCCTGTCAGGCCAGCGGGCTATTGTCATGGCGGTGTGTCCGTCGTGCGTGCGTGCGTGCGTCCGTCCGTCAGTGCTCCCGTGCGTCCGTCCGTAAACCTTTTCTTTAAAAATCTTCTTCTCAAAAACTACCGGATGGATTTCAACCAAACTCCACAGGATTGATCCTTGGGTGACCCTCTCTCAGATTCTTTCAAAGAATTTGGATTGAACCAGAATAACTTGAATTATCTGCCATTGAATGTAAAAAAAAATAGCTGGTTTTGGCTTTGGTTTTTACCCCAAAATCTACAAATATTAACCAATCTAGACAAAACTTAAACAGAATATATAAAAGCATTATATCTTGCCTGTGTGTAATTTTCAGCTTGATCGGAATCTTACATCATGTGAGTAATGTGCCCTTGAAATTGACAAAATTGCCATTTTCGACTTTGTTTTCTCTTTAACAACCACATTTGTTAACCAATCAAGATGATACATGGAGAGAATCTTGTTGACAACAAGATCTTGCTTATGTGTAATTTTTAACATGATCACAGTGTTACAATCTGAGTTATGAGCCCTTAAATTGACAAAATTTCAGTTTTCAACACCTTTTTTTCACTCTTGCAGCCATGAATATTGACTAATATAGACAAATTTAAACAGAATGATAGTGACTATAAGATCTTGCATGAGTCTAATTTTCGGCTTGATTATAAACTAACGTACTGAATTAAGTGTCCTTGAATTTGGCAAAATCACAGTTTTCAATTTTATTATCGCTCTAACATCCCCAAAATATTAGTAATTCATTTACTTTCTTTTTGCTTTGACCACATGATTGCTGCTTTTTACTTTGTTTTTGCTGTAAGAACCACAAGTATTGAAAAATCAAAACTTGGATTGAATATTAAAAGAAATTCAGGCCTGTGGAGCGACTCAAGACCTTCAGGTCTTTCTAGTTTGATCGCCCGTCGACTAATATCGATGCTTTTCAACGAAAACCTCGTAACTGCAGCTTGTTTTAAGCTGCAGTTACGAGGATTTTGTTGAAAAGGGACGATATTTTATGTCAAGTATAAAAGTCCTGAGTGACAAGCGGTCAAGCGACTGACCAGGGCTTGGTAACGTAGTGGACAATTATTACGGTACGTAAAGACGCCGTCACTCGTCATTTACGACCAAAATGACGTTGTGACAGGATTTATTGAGCCAGCGACACTATAAATCGCGCCTTTACCTAGCACAGGCCCTAATTAATTTTCTATAATCATTTTAATCAATTATATTGTAGATCTTGGACAAGCTGTCCAAAGTCATGCGTTTTTGAATGCAGAGGTCATTCTTCAATGAGATTATAAAGATTCGAAAGATATTGAAGAAAATGATTACCAGTATTTTCTTCAAAAGTTTCTATCATATCAAAGAGAATATCAAGTGAATAACATTATTTTTTACTTTTGTTTGCCTTACTGAGTAGAAATCATTGTGGGAAACGAAGAAATTGCTTGTCACAAGCATTTCTTCTTTTTCCAAAATGATTTTTCTAACCTTTATCTTGTGGGGCATCAAAAGGCATAAATAAGTCGGAATGTGTTATTTTACCCTTTCCCAAACAAAACCTGCTTTTGTCATCCCTAAAGGAAAAGGCTTTGGAAAAAATTGATGCAAAAGAAGAAAATGCTGACAATCAACATTTTCTCCTTTTGTCTCAATATTTTCACGGGCTTCAATTTACACAAAATATATCTTTATCAACATGATTGTTGTCTTGTGCAACTTTTCTTTTAAGTTGGACATCCCTTTAATTGTGTTGTTTGAGAAAGGGTTAAGCAAGATTCTTACTATTAGGGTCATATTCGACGGAGTAGATCGTGCCGCGGTTGGGTTCGAAACTCCGGTTGAACTTCCCGGTGGTCGAGCCTTTCAGTCCAGCGTCGAAACATAACACTCTGAAATGATAATTTATTATTATGACACGCGATAAATGGCATGGCAGAGCATCTCTAGCTATTAGCTAGACATACTCTGTCATGTTATTTATCGTGAGCTATACTATTGAGCTATACTATGAGTGTAACATGCACAGATGTTGATAAAAATATGATTTATGCAAAATATAGCTCAGAAAATATTGAGACAAAAGTAGAAATTGCTGATTATCAGCAATTTCTTCTTTTGTCTCAATATTTTCTAAGCATTTCATGTTAGGGACGTCAAAAGCAGGTCTTGTTTGGAAAAGGGTTAATTTTGTCGTCTGCATCACCCTTTAAATTTGGACAGGTTTAAAACAACCTTGCTATTTGGGAATGTGTTAAAAAGTCAATGTCAACGAAAGGGTAAATGCATTAACGTATTACGTCATGTACATTAACGTAAGTCCTTACGGCAGTAGGTCGGCGGTCAGACGTGGCCATTTGTTTACATTATTACATCATTTCTTTCACATTTTCAGACGTAAACAATTAACCTAATGAAATGATTAGACATGTTGCACTTTCGTACGCTGAATTGGTTTAATTGGATTTCTTTTCCCCCAATGACGTGTTAGCGAGATCTTAACGTGCTCATGCAGTTTCGTTAAATAAGTCATTGTTAAAGAAAATAAAATAGATTTAAGCCTTTCCCAAACAAAAACTCGTTTTAACGTATCATACAGAAAAGGCTTTGGGAAATATTGAGACAAAAGAAGAAAATGCTGATAATCAGCATTTTCTCCTTTTGTATCAGTATTTTCTGTACTATTATAAGACACAAGTTCACCCATTTTGTTTTCTGAAGCATCGTTCAAATTGGAACAGAACAAAATTTTGCTGTTTGGGAAAGAGTTAATTAACCACGGCACTATCCGGTAAGTTGCTAACGTTAACGGAAGTAGGCCAACGGTCACATGTAACAATTTGTTCACGGTAATTATTACATCAATTCTTACAGGTTGTGAGACGTCACTAATTAAGCTAATGTAATTTGGACACACTGCACTTTCTCGCGATTATAAACAATCGTTTGGGAATTACTTCTTTCATTTTCATATTTTTCACGTAACCTCTAATGTTTCCAATTAACCCTTTCCATGGGTTGATGTACCCAATAAAATGTATTCCATGGAACATATTGACCGAAGAAGAAATTGCTGATAATGGGTATTGTAACCTCTTGAAAAGCTTTCAAAATTCATTTTTTTTAAATTTGGGACATAGTTAACGGCGTTTTTATCCTTAAACGCGCCGCAGCTAAATTGTATGTAGCGTATGTTTTACGTCATGCAGTCTGACGCCTCTCAATGTGCACTAGGTCGGTGGTTTACGTCAATTATAACACCATTTCTTAAGCATACTGGCCGTATCTAATTAACCTAACATATTTTGGACAAGCTGCACTTTTCCCTTCATTTATGACACAGTGTCAACTTCCCAGTTTGTACCATAAATGTAGCGGATGGGATTTTAGTCAGATAATGGCAAAATTCCGGTCATGTCTCTGACTTGGATCAGAAAATATGTCAATTGGCGCTATCAAACATCAAATCACATCACATCAAATTCCAATGTAAACTTGCCTAAAACCAATTGATACGCGCGAAAAAATAACCGTTGCGAGAGCAAAAATGTCCGCCATTGTTGTTTTGTTCTGATAAATATTCCGACATTATTCTTCTCTCACCTGGACATAATCATTTTCCTATTTTCGACTGATGTTTACAAAGGACATTAAGCCGGAAAGAATAAAACTAACCTTCCATTTTCCCTGTCAGCAACACAGATCAAGTCTCGACTTTCGTCTAACGTTAAACTATGTGGTATCTTAAATTCGTCAACTCCGGGTTTGTCAGAGCCTTCAAAATAAAAACAGATCAAAACAGTCTGGTGAAATAAAAATAGGAAAACAATCTGGTGAAATAAAAACAGAGAAATAATCTGGTGAAATAACAACATATATACGAGGTACAGTCAGAAAGTTCCCGGACTGCCTGCCTACGTAAATTATATACATTCGGATTTTTCTAAAACTTATATACCTAAAAAGAGGAAATCATGTCAGATAAGTCCATATATCATTTATATTGATACAATACATATAACATAATATTTTACCATCGTAAAAACATACATAAACGATGTACGGATCACTTTGACGTCGCAAAGCGACGTAGCGACGTCTACATAACGTCGTATTTTACAGAGCCAAAATCAATGAGTTCGGGTTAGTTCACAACTTTTCAAGTTATTTAAAAGAATGATCTGGATACTTCCCATCGCGATACACATATAAAGCAAACGAATGAATTCGTTGTCATGATATTCAAATGATGACCTGGTCGCAGGCCAAAGCTCTTCGTTTGACACAAACCTGCAACATCGGGGACATTTCAATAAATGAGAGAAATGTTGAAATAACATTTTACTGAGTCCGGACTGTATTGCGTGTGGGACAGTCTTTCATAGCTTGGAACATAATTATGTGGTTCCTATATTCATATCGGTACGATGGATGCATAAGGTTGGTAAGGTACATTATCCTTGTAAATATCAGAGTTCACACGCTTCTCAGGAAACGTTCAAAGAAAAGACATTGTGTATGCGACGCAGGCCTTTTGCTCATCGTCCGTCTAAAGCCGCGCCTCCCATCCTGTGTACAGTTTAGACGTATTTTATCTTATCGAAATTATTTCATGAATTGCACCACGACAAATTCCAACAATATTAGCAATATCGTCGAATGATTTCCAGCGGTCCGTGAGTATGCCGGTCTTCATGTCTAAATGAGCACGTTTTAAGGCCGCTCATTGCTAAGATCATCGCTTATTTTTGCGCTGTAATTCTAAAATTTATTGTGTAAATTAAACTAAGTTATCCTAGAATATGCACTGAAGCCGTTTCTTGGATTAAAGAACTTCTAAATTTCCATAGGCGTCATTCCGGCCTTCACATAGACGTTAATAGCGCAGATTTGTTCCGTACGCTGTGGTGACGTCGCCTTGATTTCAGTTGTCTTTCATCCATTGCTAGGAGAAATATTAATGGAACGCAGACTTTTTATGCCACGACGTTAAAATTTTGAAAATATTCAGACAATATGTTAATATGATGTCATATCGTGGCTGCATGTAAAAGCGCCTGTGATTTTTGAGATATGGTCCTTTAAATAATAGTAAGAATATTGGGAGTAAGCGTTATTTCAAAGTGATCCGTACTCTTGAACACTATGCTCTAACGTCTTTGAAAAAAATGTTTTTTAACAATTAAAAACCACAAAAACTTATCAAAGTGGTAGTTTACATTTCGAAATTACTTACTGAATAAATACTTGAATCAAATACGTCGGAAAAATACAATTCGAAGGCAGTCCGGGAACTTTTTGACTATACCTCGTACAACCCAATGAAATAAAACATAAAAATTATCTGGTGATATAAAGACAGGGAAAACAATCTGGCGAAATAAAAACAGAAAACCAATCTGGTGAAATAAAAACAGAAAAAATCAGATGAAATGAAAATAGAAAAATAATCTGGTGAAATAACAACATAAAACAATCCGATGAAATAAAAACAGGAAAACAATCCGATGAAATAAAAACAGGAAAACAATCTGGCGAAATAAAATAGAAGAAGAAGAATCTGGCGAAATAACAACATAAAAACAATCCGATGAAATAAAACAGGAAAACAATCCGATGAAATCTG